>JAQOWZ010000012.1:22268766-22868766 GCA_035578165.1 Stenolophus ochropezus
GGTGTCAAATTTAGGAAAAAATATATGGAGAAAACTAGAGATTTCTAACAGAAAACCTCACTAAAAACATGCATAAACATAATACAACACTTACAGAATGTTTCCTGCGCAAAAACAATTGGTGTCTGCTTGTATTTTCGTTAAAATTCAACATAAATTCACGAATAATATCACAACACCATAGTAGAACCAAGATGCACAGACATTGTGACCGTCTAGATGTAATTCAAATTCTCGGCTCCTGATTGGTTGTGTTCAAATTCGTTTGTTTCGCGCTGTGCTCTCATTGGTCGACTCATGACAGAACATGGTGTTGTTTACACATTCTATACACATGGCTACTTGATTCTAAAATGAAATTACCACTCGAATAAACATATTTAACAACAAATGAACCTTAGTTCGAATAATACAAGTTTTGACTTGTATTTTCGTGTTGTTTCTTGTTCATATTACGCCATGTTGTGCACAGAAACAAATGCACTGCTTGAGTCGATGTTTTACCGGGAAACAAATGAATGACTACTGTCATGGCGACCGAGAAAATAACTGAAAACTTTAAAATTAAATATTTCGGGTTTTAGTAAGTGGTTTTAAAAAATAATTTTGGTGTTTTTGTTGAAATTTTTTGGGGGATTTATAAAAAAAATTGGAAAGGTCTATCTTAAAATTTTTGTGTCAAAACAAAAGACATACGATTTTAATTTTTATGTAAAAAACTGACTAAATATATAAGTTTTATATTTTATTTATTGTTGTTGTATTAAAATATTTTTTTTTGGTATAATATTTATATTTTTATTGATAACAATTGATTATTTGAGTTTTTTGGACCAGTCCATTTTGGAGGGGTGTTTGTATTTTGTTACAAATATATACATAAATATATTTTTATTTTATTTTTGTACATCATTCATAATCATCAAAATAAAGTTCTTCCTTAGGTTCTATAACCATATATTCAATTTCTTCTGTTTTTATTTCAACTTGTTGATCTTCTATTGTTTTTACGGTAGAGATGTCATTTGTTTTTAAAATACTAGCAAATTTATTTCGTATATTATCCGTTAAAACAGTAGAAGGTTCAGGTTTTAACGGATTTTCAATTGTTTTTCTGTAAATCGACGGTGGCTGTGCTTTTAATAAACTTTTTAAAACATTTGGCGAATTGAACCAATTATCGTTCTTTTGTTTTTTATTTTCTGTTAGGCTGTTATTTATTATAGTTGTTATTCTATTGTTTATTGTTTGTATTAAGTCTATTGTTTCCGTTTCATCTTCAATTGTTTCTTCTTTTATATCGGGTTTTGTATCTAGAATAATTTTTGGTTCGCAATAAAAGTCATCTTCGTTCAAGATATTTACATAACCTAAATATTTGGTGATGTTTCTGTTAAACATTGTCTGAAATTTTCGTATTTTTTCAAGTTCTAAGCAACAGTTTTTACAGATATATAAAGGTAATTCTAGTTTTAAGTTTTCCTAGAAAAAAAATAGTTAAGGGATGATTATTTTTTAAGAAATAATACTTACAAAAATTGCGTTATTATTTGATAATAAATTTAGAATTTCTTCGTCAGTTTCGGTTATTTTTGTTAAAGTTTTGTCCGTTTTTAAACAAGTGCAACATAAGGGAACTATGTGATACATTTTGTTAAAGTTAGGTTAGGAATCTGACATTTTTAAAACGTCAATTTCCAATCTTAATCCTCGATTAGATATGTGAATGTTTGACCTTAAAACTTATAACTTTCACTTTATTTAGTCTTGGTTAATACGTTGTCAAGATGACAGACAAATTGTCTTATTTGAGTGATTTTAATCAAGAACATTTGTTAAAATACTGGGACGAATTAACCAACGATGAAAAAAAGTGTTTACAAGAAAATATCGAAGGAATAAACATTCCAGAAGTCGTTTCTTATTTTAAAAACGCAGTAGAATGTTTGGAAAAAGATACAGAAAAATTGGACGACCATATGGAAGCAATACCTAGTGAAAATTACGGTTCATTTGAAAAAACAAATAGTGACGTTTTACAAGCTTATAAAAATGAAGGATTGGAAAGTATTTCTCGTTCTGAGGTTGGTATTCTGCTTATGGCAGGCGGTCAGGGAACAAGATTGGGCGTGTCTTATCCTAAAGGCATGTTCAAAGTTGGTTTATTGTCCAATAAAAGTTTGATCCAACTCCAAGCAGAACGTATCATCAAACTACAAGAATTAGCCTGTCAACATGTCGGTAAAACAGGTTACATCACGTGGTACATCATGACAAGTGAACACACAATGTTACCAACGCAAAATTACTTGCAAGAAAATAACTACTTTGGTTTAAACCCTGAAAATGTTATTATTTTTAATCAAGGCAAATTACCGTGTTTTGATTTCAATGGAAAAATACTTTTGGCTAAAAAATACGAAGTTAGTCAATCACCGGATGGAAATGGTGGGTTATATAGGGCATTGAGAGATCAAAAAATAATTACAAATATGAAAGAAAAAGGAATTAAATATATTCATGTTCACAGCGTAGATAATATTTTAATTCAGGTTGCAGACCCAATTTTTATTGGGTTTTGCAAGTCAAAACAAGCAGATTGTGCAGCAAAAGTCGTAAAAAAAGTATTGCCAACTGAAGCAGTAGGAGTTGTCTGTAAAGTAAACAATTTGTATCAAGTTGTTGAATATTCAGAAATTACTGAAAAAACTGCAAATTTAAAAGATGATTCCGGCGATTTGATTTTCAATGCTGGAAATATATGTAACCATTTTTTTACTGTGAACTTCCTAGAAAAAATTGCTTATGAACATGAAATAAACTTAAAACTACATGTAGCCAAAAAAAAAATTCCCTACATCGACGAAAATGGCCAACTTGTAACTCCAAAAGTTCCCAACGGAATAAAAATTGAAAAATTCATTTTTGACGTTTTTCAATTTACCCAAAATTTTGTAGTTTGGGAAGTGCCACGAAATATGGAGTTTAGTGCTTTGAAAAACGCAGATGAAGTTGGACAAGATTGCCCAAAAACCGCCAAAAATGACCTTTATGCTTTGCATAAACAATATTTACTCCAAGCGGGCGCTAACTTAAAGGGCGACGAATTTGAAATTTCGCCTCTTTTGTCTTATGCTGGTGAAGGTTTGGAAGAATTTAAGGGGCAAATTTTGACATCTCCTTGCTTGTTAAAGTCAAAAAATGAATAAAATATTACAATTGTATCATATTTGTTAAATAAACTGCATTTCCGAATTTTTTTTTATTTTTTTTTTACCTTAATAATCCTACTTGTGTTTATAACTCTTAAATTTGTTAAGTTTTTTTCATAAAATTTTTACTAAATTATATACATTTTTTGTTGCATTTAAAATTATTATCATTCTACGGTTAATAATTTTTCAAATTCCCGTCGAAATAATCTTTTAAAAATTTTATTAAAATATTTCTCACATTATAGTATATGATTATACAAGTTTTATAAGACGGTATATTGTTCCATGAATTATTTGGGGCTTTCAATGTTCCAAAAACACGAATGGAACAATACGTCATATAAAACGAGTATAATGTACTATTTTTTATACATTTTTTCACTTATTTAATAAAAATCTTAAAATTTTCAATTAAAAAATTATTTTGTAATCTAGGGATATATAAATGTGAAATTTGGTAACTGTGTTGAATGAAGTTGGGCACATTTATCTGTCAAAATGCATTTAAATATTATAAAAATATTTATAAATATATATTATGAGTTTTGAAGTTATAATATTCTTTAAATTAATTTTGTTTATCCGGTTTTCTTAATCAGAAATAATATAAAAAAAACATTTAAAATATTTGAGGTTATGAATTTGACATTTAAAGTGGGGTGCAGTTGTTTGAAGTACCAATTTTACAACAACAAAAATACCAGAAATAGTTTAACAATATTTTATATTATTAAACTGTTTTCGATATAATAATACAGCAATTGTATAAAAACAAAATTATAATATGCGTTAATAATCTGACTTTTATGTTGCATTTATTTAATTTTATACGAAATATAGACCCAAATAAGTTAAGAAATAGTCCTTAAAAGATAGTGTAAAATATGAGAAATTTCTATTGAAATAATTAAAGTATAGGTTTTAAAATAAAGATATAAAAAAATAAATATTTTTTCAGATATTGTCAACACTGTATCATGGATATCTTAGAACAACAGGACAACAAAAAAATCCCTGTAAAAGTCACTAACACAGGGAAAATTTTGTTAGGAATCACAGGTCTATATTTTTTTAAAATAAAAAAACTGATGTGTCCAACACATTACCTCCCGCCACTGTAGTAATATATTCTACATAAGTTTTTCATTACATTCAATTTGTAGTTTTATAATTACTTTGTTATTGCAGTTCAGAATGTTTTTTTACCTAAAATTTCCTTCATAAAATTTGTATGAGCAAAAAAACAGAGTATTTAGAGCTATTTTTTAGGAAAAACGGTTTAAAGCTTCAAGTAAAGTACTACTTCCGGTTAAGCAATTGTAATCAAAATTTAAACAGTTCGTCATATTTGAATAGAAATCTTAAATACCAAATATTATATTTTTTACATGTATCGTATTGGAGTTATCGTTATTTTATAGACTCTGGAAAATTCTAGAAGATTCTAGAATAATTACACACATATAAAGACATACAGACACACGGTAAAAATAGCAAAATCGTATTCTAGGGACCCTAATTCGTGCTCACACTGGAGAAATTTGACCAAAAACAATACCTCCCTTATCTATAGATAGGCGGGAGGTAAAAAAAATTGACATATTTTTTTTTTAGGAGGGGTTGCTTTAGGGTTGAGTGTAGTTTGTGTTTCATTTATTAGTCCAGCATTTCGAAAATTTTGTCTACCATATATTCCTGCTACTGAACAACAAATAAAAAATATTTTTTTGGCCCTAAATAATAGAAAAGGGTCCTTAATTGACCTTGGATCTGGTGATGGTAGAATTGTCATCGAGGCTTCGAAAAAAGGTTTCAATTCTCATGGAGTTGAATTAAACTTTTGGTTGGTTATTTTTTCAAAAATAAACGCACTTAAAATTGGCCAAAAAAATACAAAATTTTTTCGGAAAAATTTATGGAATTTTCCTCTTAATTCTTATGACAATATAGTGATATTTGGTGTTGAACAAATGGTAATTTTTTTTTTAAAAGTTAAAGAATTTTTAAGGAATTTTTGATTTTACAGATGGCTGATTTGGAGAAAAAATTTATAGAGGAATGTAACCAAAACTGTAATATAGTTGCATGCAGATTTCCTCTACCAAATTTAGTGCCTTTTAAGACAGTTGGTATTGGTATAGATACAGTCTGGGTTTATAAAATTACTAAATAAATAATTGTTGTTTATTATTGTTTATTTTTCTGAAGTTATTCCTTCTCTTCCTTTTTTCCTTATTTGCCTGAGCCGTAAAAATGCAAGAAAAAATATATAAAAATATGTTTTTTATACAAAAAACTTTAAGGAATTTTATGGTGCAAGAATTTTTAAAGTATCTCATTTAGATTTTGAGTTACAAGATTCAAAAATCAAATATTACAATTTGCCCGTCAATTTTTATATACTCTTTTGCCTGAGTCGTAAAAATACAAGAAAAAAAAAATATAAAAAATATATTTTTTATACAAAAAACTTTAAGGAATTTGATAATGCAAGAATTTTTAATGTAACTCATTTAAATTTTGAGTTACAAGTTTCTAAACTCAAATATTACAATTTGTCGAATTCGTTTTTTCCTATTTACAATTTTTGTCGAAATTATGCCTTTGTATCTCAAAAAATAAAAGAGTTACAGACAAACCGTTTACAACTTTGAATTCTATAGAGTTTTTTTGTATATTCCTAATTTTTTATTATATTTCATAAACATACTCAAAAATAGAGGGGTGGTATTCAAAATGTGCAAAAAATAGTTTTTTTTTATGAAAATCTATCCAACTTAAAAAGTATCTAACTCAAAAAATATTGGTCTGGGAATTTTTTTACTATTTTTCCCGTAATCTGGAGGGTTGAAATAATAGGATACCATACTTTTTATAGAAAATAGAGGATTTTATTTTTTCGCATTTTTTAGAAAATATATCCATCTTAAAAAAGGCCTAACTCAAAAACTATCGGTCTAGGAATTTTTTCACTATTTTTCTCGTAATCTAGAGGGTTGAAATAATAGGATAACATACTTTTAATAGAAAATTGAGAATTTTATTTTTTTGCATTTTTCCTAAAATCGGCTTAACTTAAAAAGGGCCTAACTCAAAAACTATCAGTCTGAGAATTTTTTCACTATTTTTCCCGTAATGTAGAGGGTTGAAATAATAGGTCAACATACGTTTTGTAGAAAATAGAGAATTTTATTTTTTTGCATTTTTACTAAAATCGGCCTAACTTAAAAAGGGCCTAACTCAAAAACTATGGCTCTAGGAATTTTTTCTCTATTTTTGTCGTAATCTAGAGGGTTGAAATAATAGGATAACATACTTTTCGCTAAAAAATATAAGAACAATCCCTTTTTATGTATAAGAACACTTAATAGTTCCTATGAGGGCTGCCATGTGGAGGAGTGTAATTTCGATTTTTCATGAAATTTAATCTTAAAACTATATTTTTGTAATATATCCTTTATGAGTTTTATTAACAAACAAATAAAATTGATACTTATGCATATTTGCTTGCATATACCGGGTGTCCCAACTAATGGTCCCTATGAGCCATGAGCCATGTGGAGTATAACTTTGATTTTTCATGAAATATAATCTCAAAATTAAGGGGAACTACATACTTTGAAAATAGAGGTTTTATTTTTTCACATTTTTTCTAAAATCTGCCTAACTTGAAAAGGGCCTAACTTAAAAACTATTTCTCTGGGAATTTCTTCACTATTTTTCTCGTAATCTAGAGGGTTGAAATAATAGGATAACGTACTTTTAATAGAAAATAGAGGATTTTATTTTTTTGCATTTTTACTAAAATCTGCTTAACTTTAAAAGGGTCTAACTCAAAAACTATCGGTCTGGGAATTTTTTCATTATTTTTTCCAAAATGTAGAGGGTTGAATTAGGGGGATTACATACTTTTTTTTAAATAGATTTTTTTAATTTTTCACATTTTTACGAAAAACTATCCATCTTAAAAAGGGCCTAACTCAAAAACTATGGCTCTAGGAATTTTTTCTCTATTTTTCTCGTAATCTAGAGGGTTGAATTAATAGGATAACATACTTTTCGCTAAAAAATATAAGAACAATCCCTTTTTATGGATAAGAACTCTTAATGGTTTCTATGATGGCTGCCATGTAGAGGAGTGTAATTTCGATTTTTCAGGAAATATAATCTCAAAATTAGGGAAACTATATACTTTTTTTTGAAAATAGAGGATTTATTTTTTCGCATTTTTACTTAAATCTGCCTAACTTGAAAAGGGCCTAACTCAAAAACTGTTTCTTTGGAAATTTCTTTACAATGGGGAAGTTTAGCGTGGTTGAAATTACATGTGAAATATCTTTTAGTCGTAAGTATATGAATAATTATAACTTAAAATGTAACTGAAAGTTAAAATTATGTTGCCAATTATTTATAATTAATGATTTATGTTCGAGCCACTCTGACGTCACAAGTGAGTTATGCGCTTGCGCAGAAGGGAAGGTGAGACCTGACTTGTTGAACGTAGGTTGTATTGCATTACACCACACGCTTCTCTGTTGCCATGGGAACCCAGCGCTGGTTAAGATAGACGATACGTTCTCCGCGAGCCACACTCACGTCATTTTTGTATAAAATTTCATTTTTTGAGAAATCTAGGCATCTTTGGGTAAAATAAAATGTAGAATATCACTTTTAAAGGCCATCTTGATAAAATAAAAGAATAAAAAAATACGCTAAACTTCCCCATTTTTTCACAATTTTCCTAAAATGTAGAGGGTCGAAATAAAACAACATTAACAATTTTTCAAGATGTACTCTAAGTGAAATTGACATATTATTGCCGAATAAATTATCTAGACGTCAAAAGCCTCTAACACTACTGTCTGTCTTAACAGAACTTTAACTAAAGGAACTTTAACAAACAATGGAAGAGAGACAGACTTCTATCACTTGACAAACATGGAATGCAGTGCAAGATATGTTAAACTATCTTTAACAAAAGTTCAACAAGTTTAACGCTATTTATAACAATTTCAACAAGTTTTCAGGGCATGTAACCAGTTAAAAAACCGGTTAATAAAAACCGGTAACCGAAATTTTCAACGAAAATTGCTTTAACCGTAATTTTAACCGATATTTTTCAGAAAATACCGGTAATCGTTAACCAAAATAATAAACCGGTTTTAGCGATTAACCTTTATTTTAATATCATTTAGCGAGAAAACCTATACTCAAAAGATTGTCAATTTTAAGATTTATTATCTCGAAAAAAAATCGAGATATTTAATTTCGTTTTAAAATTAAAATAGAAAAATAAAAAACAAGAAAAACAGTAACAATTTTTTTTGAAAAAAAATCAAAGTTTATGGCTTCATAATTCAAAAACTAGACATTGTAGTGCCTTTTCCTATACTGCACTGGATACCTCATACATTTTCGAGTATATGCCTAAATTTTTATTTCTTTATCTCAACACATCTAAATTTGGGAATAGAAATTGTAAAAAGTAGCAAAAACAGTAACAATTTTTTTTTAAATAAATGTTTAAGGCTTCAAAATTCAAAAACTAGACATTGTAGTGCCTTTAATCTTTATTTTAATATCATTTAGCGAAAAAAAAAATTAATATTTTTTTTTATAAATGTTTTCTATTTGTATTTGAACATGAGTCATGACAGTTTTTACAATTAACATTTTATTGGTCATAAATGTAGGTCTCTTTGGCCGTTAAGGTTACTTAAAAAGTCCCAAATAAATACGGCCTTTGTCAACACAGTTTAAAATTGAAAAGTGACCTGCGTTTTTCTGAAGATATGACGAAAATTTTTGTGAATTTCATTAATTAAATTGCTTTTTTTAATTGTTATATTTTTCTCAGATGGTGATTTTTTATTTTTTTAAATTAAATATTCTGTAATTTTTTTTAATCAAATTTTTGTAATTAATTATTGAAAAGTGACCTGCGTTTTTCTGATTACGGGAATTTTTGTGAATTTCATTAATTAAATTGCTTTTTTTTAATTGTTATATTTTTCTTAGATGGTAATTTTTTATTTTTTTTTAAATTAATTATTCTGTAATTTTTTTTTAATCAAATTTTTGTAATTAATTTATTTTAATTAATTTTAATTATTTTTTAACCAATTTCCAATTTTCGTTATTATTACAACGTTCTCTATAAGGGTTAACCGTTAACCAGTATTTTTTCGGTTACATGCCCTGATTATTTTGTACTATAACTAAGTTTGGTGACATTTATATACAACTTAAATTCACACATTATACAAATAAATAAAAAATTAAATAGAAAAACTAAAAAATTCTTTAAGTAAATTTTAATCAGATAAACATCCCTCCTCTTGCAGTTTAGTTATAAATTTCAACACTCGATGTTGCTCCTCGGTTTGTCGTGCCATATCTATAAGAGCCAATAGCTTCTTAATTCCGATAAATACCCTAAAAATAAATATATTAGTACAAGCACTATATACTAAATAAGTAACTTTTCATAGATCAAATTTTTGATTTGGAATTTTTTTTTCGAAAAATCGTCACTTATTTTAAGAAATATTTAAAAAATACAAAAACTTTCAGCATTTGCTAAATTTGTATTACAATTATTTCTATTTTATCAATTAACAAAATTGCTACCAATCAAAAATTTCAAACAAGATATTTTTAAAACTAGATCGATTTTTGAAAATAAAACATTTATAAAATCTTTAAACTATCTATTAACATTTTGTCTAAACGAAAATTTTATTCAAATTTGCAAGATACATTTTTACAAACTGCAACAATGTTTTGATAATTATATTTATACAAAAATTATGCAAATAACTTTTAAAGATAATGTAGTAAATAATTTCTTTTTGTAAATAAAGATATATCTAAAGAACAAGATCAAAAATATTTAAATTTGAAAGTACAAATTAGAAAACATTATTCAAGTTTGAAGTACGCGTTTATTACTTTTGTTTATATTATTTTATACAAATGTCAGAAGATAGTTTAAGGGTTTTATAAATGATTTCAAAAATTGATGGACTGGTTTTAAAAATTGTTTTGAAATTTTTTTGATAAAATAGAAAATAATTGTAAATATAAATGTTTTAGAGAATTTAGCAAATACTAAAATTTTTTGTATTTTTTAAATATTCCTTAAAATGAGTAAAGACGATTTTTTGAAAACCAAAAGCCAATAACTATTGGAGCTCCAAATCAAAAATTTGTTGTAAGAAAAGATGTTTGTTTCAATGAGTTCTAATTGCCGTTTTCGAGTGTTAAACTTAGTTTTAACACCCTGTATATACTGTCAAATATACTTACTTTTTCCCAGAAACCTGTTTCTTGATTTTTGAAACGTGTTCTTTCGAAAATGCATCCGATTCTTCGACTACAGCCACCAAATGTTGTGGTGTCGATAAATTAGGAACATGTAATATTGCTGTGAATGCTGTCAACATTTCCATGTCTTCCAAAACTTGCCTAAAATTAGACAAAGTATAGTCAAAGTATAGTCTCTTTAAATATCTCAAAATGTTGCAAAATATCGTTTTGAATTTCAAGCTAAAATTGTATAATTTTATACCAAGATAGTCCCAAAATATTGGCTAAAGTTTAGACTAAACGTATACGAAAAAAACTTGCCTAAAAGTAGACAAAGTATAGTCAAAGTATAGTCTCTTAAATGTCTTAAAAAATAGCAGAATATCGTTTTGTATTTCAAGCTAAAATTGTCTAATTTTATACCAAGTATAGTCTCAAAATATTGTCTAAAGTTTAGACTAAAAGTATACGAAAAATTGTCCTCAAAATATTGCCTAAAAGTAGCTAAAAATATGTCAATATTCTCTACAAAGTATACGAAATATAGTCCACAAAAATTTTAGCCAAAATACATGTCAAAATGACCTTAAAATCTTGTGAACACAAACAAAAATTTTGGCTTAAATTATACAAAAAATAGTCGTCAAAATCTTGTGCATACATTAAATAATATTGTCTAAAGTTTAGACTAAAATTATACGAAACATAGTCCCAAAAGTATTGCCTAAAACATTTGAAATTTGTGTTGAAATTAACTAAAAATATGTCGTGTTTACGAATCAACTTTGTCTACAAAGTATACGAAATATAGTCCCCAAAAATAATAGCCAAAATACATGTAAGAATGACCTCAAAATCTTGTGAAAACGAGGAGAAATTTTGGCTAAAATTATACGAAAAATAGTCTTCAAAATCTTGTGTATACAATTAAAGTTTTAGACTAAAAGTATACAAAATATAGTCCTCAAAATATTGGCTAAAAATTTTGAAATTTATATAGATATTCTCTTAAAAATATGTGTTATATATTTATAGTTTTATACGAAATATAGTCTTCGATAATGTATTATATATTGTGTAAAGTATACGGTAAATAGTCTTCAAAATATTGGCTAAAAGTTTTGAAATTTCTATAAATATACTTTTAAATATATGTGTTTTATATTTATAGTTTTATACGAAATATAGTCCTCGATAATATACTATATATTGTGTAAAGTATACGGTAAATAGTCTTCAAAATATTGGCTAAATGTTTTGGAATTTATATAGATATATACTTTACAATATATATATGTTATATATTTATAGTTTTATACGAAATATAGTCTTCGATAATATACTATATATTGTGTAAAGTATACGAAATATAGTCTTCAAAATATTGGCTTTTTTAGACTATAGTCCATTTTATATACTGTTGAATAATGTACTATATATTGTGTAAAGTATACGGAACATAGTCTTCAAAATATTGGCCTTTTTTTAGACTATAGTCCTTTTTGATTTTAGTCATATTGGGGGACTATATATTCTTAAAAATGTCCTATATAGTCCAACAATTACCTTCTACTTGAAGTGCACAAAATAAGCAATTTCCTTCCTTTAGGTGGTTCTTTCTTCAGTAGCACAAGGAGTGCCTGTAGAGTCAAATTAGAGTACCTGGGGCCTATAGGCCCATAGTCCAATAATCTTTCGATGTTGTCTACTAAGATGCAACTTAAAGTTGAACGGTATGCGTCATCAAAAAACTAAAAAAAAAATAAAAAAAAATTTTAAAAAAAGTTTTTTTTTTGATTATTTGGTATTACTTTGCGAATTTGCAGACATTTTGCGGATTCTGTAAATCCAACCATGTCTTCCGGAGAGCAAATTTTGACGAACGGAAAATCGGAATTTTTGGCCAATTGGGCAGCTAATGCCGTTTTGCCCGCATTTGGTGGCCCTTCTAATAAAACGGACACCAAACCTAAAAAACAAAATTGTAAATACATATTTCAAAAATTATTGGTTATAGACTTTTTTAGTATAATTTTTTACAAGCCTCAAACAAAAATTTGTAAAATAACTACATTTGAAAAACTGTCAAACTATATCTCAAATTCAAGCCACTGTATCTCTTAAAATAAATAAGTTATATTAATTTTGTCTCAAAATTTGGAATTAGCAGACCTTTTTGAGTAAACAAACTTTTTTTTGGGTGTACACCCATTTTTTTACAAGCCTCACACAAAAATTTGTAAAATAACTACATTAGAAAAACTATCAAACCATATTTCAACTTTGAACCTTTGTATCTCGTAAAGCAAACAAACTATATTAATTACATTATTCAATTTGTGGTACAATTTTCTGTAAATATCTAAACTGTCAAAAATTTTTATTGACACACCCAGAAATGGAAAAAGATTCATGAAAATGTCACAAACAATAAAAAAATTTGGAATAAAAATTAGGCTAACTTTACAAACATATAACTTGAAAAATAAAATAGATAGACACATATACTGCCTAGTATTAGATTCCTTATAGTTTTTTGTGTAAACACCCAAACTGTCAAATTTTTTTATTAACACACCCAGAAATGGGAAAGGGGTATATAAAAAATGTCAAACAATAAAAAATGTGATAAAAATTAGACGTTTACAAACATATAACTTTAAAAATAAAAAAGATAGACACATATACTGTCCAATATTGGATTTCATATATTTTTTTGTGTAAACACCCAAACTGTCAAAAATTTTTATTAACACACCCAGAATTGGGAAAGGGATATATACAAAATGTCAAACAATAAAAAATGGGATAAAAATGAGACGTTTACAAACATATAACTTGAAAAATAAAAAAGATAGACACATATACTGTCAAGTATTGGATTCCTTATAGTTTTTTGTGTAAACACCCAAATTTTCAAAATTTCACAACTCAGAAATGGGTAGTATTAAAAGTAATAAAAATTTATGATAAAAAAGTCAAATTTTAAAGTTCAAATATCTTTAAAATCAAGCAAGATAAATACTATTACAAGTATTTAAAGTTTTCAATTTTTTTTTGGGTATATATTATACCCTTTCCGGGGTGTGCATTTTTTTAATATTTTTTTTAAATATTTTTTTTAATATTTTTTTTTAATATTTTTTTTTTAATATTTTTTTTATATTTTTAAAAATTTTTTTTTTTAATAGATAGACTAAATTTGACTTACCACTAGCTTCAGTAGCTCTAGATTGTTGAATAAACAGCATACCATCCTGTAAAATGTCAGCAACTGGTTTACCCCAATTAATAACACCTCTGCTTAAGAAATGGTCCAACAATTCAGCGGCTGTTCCAAATGCTGGTTTTATATCATGTTCCAAAGCGTGTAAAAAGTCTCCCCTGTTCACAAGCAGCTTTTCCATTGCTTCCGGGTCGACTTCGACTTTGCTAGCGGCTTTAATCAATCGATTCATTGCTGTACTCTGAGCAGCCCTGACCAAACCTTCTAATTCTGCTCCGGAGAAGTTTTTAGTCAGCGTAGCTAACTCCTAAAATAGTCAAAATTGTCTTAAAATCCATAATTTACACCAATTTTTCCAAAATTTGAGCAAACACAACTTTAGAGATCCATATCTTGCAAACTATGCAAGATATATTAATTCTGGCTCAAAATTTGGAATCTCCACACTTTTTTGAGTATAAGTACCCTTTTTTGGGTTTACACCTATTTTTTTACAAGCCTCACAAAAGAATTTGTAAAATGACTACATTTGGAAAAACTGTCAAACTATATCTCAACTTCTGTATCTCATAAACCAAGTGAGTTATATTAATTCTGACTCAAAATTTGGAATCTACAGACTTTTTTGAATATACAAACCAGTTTTTGGGTTTACACCCATTTTTTTACAAGCCTCATACAAGAATTTGTAAAACGATTACATTTGGAAAAACTGTCAAACTATATGTCAAATTTAATCTTCTGTATCTTTTAAACCAAACAAGATATATTAATTCTAATAAAAAATTTGAAATCTCCGAACATTTCTGAGTACAAATACCCTTTTTTTGATGTATACCCATTTTTTTTAAGGCTCACAAGAATTTTTTTAAATAAATCACAAAAAAAGTATTGAAAAAATAATGTTTTGAAAACAATACATATTTTTTAAATTAATTTACAATTTTTTTTTGATTTTAAGTGTTACATGAAACTGTCAACAGATGGCTGTTACATCAAATTTTTTTTTACTTTATTTAATATATTTTTTAAAGTAATTTATGTAAAAATTATTTTAAAAACATGTTTTTAATAATTTTAAATTTAAAAATATTTTTTTTTGTAATATTAATTGTAAAATAAACTAAGTAATAATTGATGTTCTTTTGTTTCAGCTGGCCATCAAATTTTTTTTAATTTATTTAATATATTTTTTTTAAAAGTAATTTATGTAAAAATTATTTTAAAAACATGTTTTTAATAATTTTATTTGTAAAAATATGTTGTTTGTCATATTTAGTTGTGAAATAATTTAAGTAATAATTCATATTTTTTTTGTTTCAGTTGGCAACAAAATGGCGATCATGCTGTACACTGAAGTAAATGTGGTTGCGTTTAAATATCGCGATTGTTTATTAAAGTAATAAAAAGTGACTTTAAAAGTTAAAAACAAACTTTAAAATATTGTTTTAGTGTTTAGTGATGTGTAAAATTAAATGTAAATGTTTTTTTTTTTTGAACAAAACAAATGTGAAACTTGTGTATAGACCTTAACTTGTGAACTTTTCGAAGTCTGTCAAAACCTGTCAGAACTTGTCAAAACCTGTCAATTCAAAGTTAAATACAAACTTTAAAATAGTGTTTTTCTGTAGTGATGTGTAAAATTAAATATAAAAGTTTGAACAAAACAAATGTGAAACTTGTGTATAGACCTTAACTTGTGAACTTTTCGGAGCCTGTCAAAACCTGTCGAAACCTGTCAGAACCTGTCAAAAAATGTCGAAATCTGTCAAAGGTAAGTCATTTTTCCTACCTTTGTATCAACGTCTGGATTGATTTTTTTATAAGTTCGCATTCTTGAAGTGTGAATGTTTAAGATTTGGAGTCTTCCTTGTTCGTTTGGCAAACCGATTTCCATCTGTACTTCCAATCTTCCTGGTCGCATTAGGGCTTCGTCTATCATATCTCTTCGATTTGTCATACCTAAAATTGGGTGTAATAACTTTATTTTTATGTTAAAGTACTTTAAAATTTAAAAAACTTATAAAAAATGAGTTAAAAGTTATATATTTTATTGTAACTCTTCACTGGTTATAGATATCGACTTAAACTCTTCAAATTTGAGTTTAGAAGGCTTTATTTACTATATATACATCTTAAACGTCCCAAAAATTATGTCCAAATTTTTTGAAAATAAGATTCTAATCTTGTTGTTACGAAAATTACAAAAACTGTATTTAACTCCTCAACGGTTAATAATATTGTAAAAATCTTTTCAAATTTGAAATCCTCAGAAAATTTTGAGTAAGAAACTTCCAAAAAGTTGGTCAAAATTGACCCAAAATAATCAAAAAAAATATTGTACTATTTTACTTTCAAAAACCGGATATAACTTCTGAACGGATAGAGATATCCGGAAAATATTTTCAAATTTGAATTCCTCAGAAAATTTTGAGTAAGAAACTTCAAAAAAGTGGGTCAAAATTGACCCAAAATGACCCAAAAAAAAATGTATCAATAAACTTTCAAAAACCGGGTATAACTCTTCAACGGTTAATGATATCGTAAAAATCTTTTCAAATTTGAATTTCTAAAAAAATTTTGAGTAAGAAACTTCCAAAAAGTGGGTCAAAAATGGTTAAAAAATATTGTACCAATAAACTTTCAAAAACTGGTAATAACTCTTCAACGGTAAGAGATACCCGGAAAATATTTACAAATTTGAATTCCTCGGAAAATTTTGAGTAAGTTTCCTCTAAAAAATTGATCAAAACATGATCAAAATGGTCAAAATGCAAGTCTAAATAAAGTGGGTTTTAAAAATCAACTCACCTATGATCAGAATGTTGTTCAATTGTTCTACACCATCGATTTTGGCCAATAATTGATTGACCACAGTGTCATGTACTCCTGTCGCCCCAGCTACAGAGCCCCTAGCTTTGCAAATGGCGTCAATTTCATCAAAAATTATAATATGTAGTCCAGAATTTGGTCCAAGCTAAAAAAAAAATTAAAAAAAAATGTAAAAAAACTTTCCTGTGAAAATTATCGGCGTAATTTTTGGCGACTTAACATCAAGCAAAAAACACTCGAACACGTCAATTATAGTATAAAGGGGTACACCTGAATGGATTTCCAATGACATAACTTCAACCCTAAAATGAGGGTGGTTACCTGCACCACTAAAATTTTAAATAGAAAAGCTGTCAAACATGACACAGTTCGAAATTTCAATTCTCTTTTCAACAGTTTTCAAATCTAATTAGAGAGAAATATCGTTTAAAATTTTATCAGTTCAAAATTGCAATCAAGTAAGCTTAAATGACAGAAACTAAATTCTTTTGACAATGGCCAGCAAGATCGCCAGATCTATCACCGTTAGATTTTTTTGTGGAGTTATTTGAAGTCTAAGTTTATGCCACGCTACCCGAATCTTTATTTTACGGTAACGTATCGTAACTGAGTGTCAGATTACTCCACAAATATTACAGAACGTACGACATTTTGAGCAAAATTATTGTAAGGAAATTGGTGGTAGTCATTTTGAACCCCTAACAAACTGATACAAGAGTTTTTGTCATTTGTTTAAGCCTTAAATGCAATTTTCAATACCTGATAAAATTTGTTTTAAACGATATTTCTCTCTAATAGATTTGAAAACTGTTGAAAAGAGAATTGAAATTTCGAACTGTGTCATGTTTGACACCCTTTCCATTTAAATTTTTTGAGGTGCAGTTAACCACCCCTATTTTAGGGTTAAAGTTATGCCATTGGAAATCCATTCAGGTGTCCCCCTTTATTAAAAATTGACGTGTTCGAGCGTTTTTGCTTGATGTTAAGTGACCAAAAATTGCGCTGATAATTTTCATTGGGCCACCGTGTATATTAAACAGGGCATGTAACCGAAAAAAATACTGGTTAACGGTTAACCCTTATAGAGAACGTTATAATAATAACGGTTTTAGTTCGAAAACCGGTTTTTAAAAATTGGAAACCGGTTAATATATCGGTTAAAAAATAATTAAAACTAATTAAAAAGAAGTAATTATACAAATTAATTAAAAAAATAATAAAAAATACCATCTGAGAAAAATATAACAATTAAAAAAAAACAATTTAATTAATGAACATTCACAAAAATTCTCGTAATATCTTCAGAAAAACGCAGATCACTTTTCAATTTTAAACTTGCCTGTGTTAAAGACCGTATTTATTTGGGACTTTTTAAGTAACCTTAACGGCCAAAGAGACCTACATTTATGACTCTCCAATAACATGTTAATTGTAAAAACTGTCATGACTCATGTTCAAATACAAATAGAAAATACAGATATAAAAAAAATATTAAAATTTTTTCTCGCTAAATGATATTAAAATAAAGGTTAATGTTCGCTAAAACCGGTTTATTTTTTTTGGTTAACGGTTACCGGTATTTTCTGAAAAATATCGGTTAAAATTACGGTTAAAGTTCGCAATTTTTGTTGAAAATATCGGTTACCGGTTTTTATTAACCGGTTACATGCCCTGGTATTAAACAATAGTCAATTTTATATAATATATAATATATAATATATAATATATAATATATAATATATAATATATAATATATAATATATAATATATAATATATAATATATAATATATAATATATAATATATAATATATAATATATAATATATAATATATAATATATAATATATAATATATAATATATAATATATAATATATAATATTTACCCGTTTTTCCTCTTCTTCTGCTTCGGCAAACAATCTTCTGATGTTTGCTTCACTTTCGCCCACATATTTGTCCAAAATTTGGGGCCCATTTACAATTTTCGGTTCCCTTGCGTTTAACATTTGACCGATTTGACGAGCCATTAAAGTTTTACCAGTTCCAGGCGGCCCAAAAAGTAAAATACCTGAAAAAATAGTTATTTACGTGGCCAGCGCTGTAAGTTAATCTTTACAGAGCTGGAAATGTGTGAGGCGAGCGACGAAGGAGCCTCATAATCCAGTGAGCCCAGTAAAGATTAATTGCACGCGTGCCAAGTACAAATTTTATTTCCACCTTCATAAAGATTTTTTTTTATTAATTTATTCTTCAAAAAAAAATTTCTCTGTTTTGGAATTGGTAGTTGGCGGTGGTAGAACAATTTATAGCTAGACGTTGTCAAATGAGTTTCGCCAGTGAATCAAAATGTACTATAAATGTGTACAATTACTCACATAAACCTAATTAAATTAAGTTTGTAATATTTATAATAAAATGCATAAAAACTTTCATTATTTTCTATTATTTTTTATGAGCATTGTAAAATTTGACAAGCTAGTCATATACTATTTTAGTTGATTCACTGTCTATATATCTATAAAATTTATAAATGTTATTGTAACTTCTAAACGGGTCAAGATATCGAGTCAATCTCTTCAAATTTGAATTCTCAGGGGTTGATTTAGTATATATGCATACAGGAAGTAATTAAATTTAAACCGGAAGTAAAAAAAAATAGGATGAAATTTTGACAATTCTTTGTGTGCTCTCAAAATTTAAAAATGTTATTATATCTTCAAAACGAGTAAAGATATCGAGTCAATCTCTTCAAATTTGAATTCTCAGGGGTTGATTTAGTATATATTCGTACAGGAAGTAATAAAAATTAAACCGGAAGTTCTTAAAAATTGGGATGAAATTCTGTCAATTTTTTGACACCTACATTTTTTTGGTTTTCTCGCTATAGAGCGTCACCCATCCACCCAAAATTGGGTGTAGCTTACCTTTAACATGCTTACACCCTAACTGTTCGACAACTTCCGGCGGAAAAACTCTAGAAGCGAAAGCTCTTCTGAAAATCGCGTTAAATTCTTTGTCCAAACCGCCAATTCCCATTTTTTGGAAATCCCATTCAGGGTTGATAATAGACTGTCTCACAATTTTTCTGTAATAAAAAACAATTAAATTGTTTATATATTTATTTTTAAAGGACATTTAAATACCCTTTAGCTTTTCCCACAAGATTTAAAGATGAATTCTCAGCCTTTTCAAATTGTATGTTTGTATTGCCTAAACATCGACCCATTTTGACACTGTATGGTTTTGCATTTTGACCAGCCTTTATAGCATTTAAATCGGCAGCTAAAAAAAATAGTTTCGGAACATTTAAAAATGTTGTACATATCTTAAAATTGAAATTAAACACAAATATTTGTATAATATAGTATTTTTCATGTTACACAGTTGTTAACATTGATAACAACGTGTTTATTTTAGTGATTTTTAGTCTATACTGTTGGTAACACTGTTGGCAACATTGGTAGCTAACTTCATATTTTTAGACATTTTATAAAACGAAAATAAAATTAGTATTTTCTTGTTTTACAATTGGTAACAATAAAAGCAAAATTTGCAGATATTTAGGGATATTTTTTGTTTGTATATTTGATAAAAATTTTGCTGATAATTTACAAAAGTAAAAAAAACATGGTTACTTTTTGTTTTACAGTTATTTTTAGGGATATTTTTTACGTATTTATGTTAAAAAATTGTTGATGAATTATAAATCTGTTAAAAAAATATTTAAGAAATTTTGAAATTATTTTTATGTTTCACAGTTTGAAATTTATATGTTTTTAGGGATATTTAAGATTTAATTAGGTGTTAGTTATTTTTAAATTTGACAGTTGGTATCTGACAAATATGTATATAATATTTAGGGATATTTTTAAGGTAACTATTGGTAATATATACCGTTATATTATTGTAAGTTATTTTTATGTGTGACAGTTTAAAATTTCCAGATTTTTATGGATATTTTTTGTTATATTTCCGATTTGATTTGGTGTTAGTTATTTTTAAATTTGACAACTGGTACCACTTACAAATATGTTTATAATATTCAGGGATATTTAAGGTTACTATTGGTAATATTTAGTCAAATTATGGAAAAAAGAGGACAAAAAATATATTTACCTTCCAAATTTTTGACGACCACACCTAATAAGGACTTTTCAAAAAATTTAAAAGCCAATTGTTGCCCTACAGTGAATGGTTGAGCAGCAAATTGCAAAATAAATTCCTTGGCCATTTGGTCTGAATCCATGGGTTCTGTTGTCGTACTAAAAAAAAAAACAAAAAAAAAAATAAAAAAAAATATTTTTTTTTTTAAGTTTTTGTATTTTCAAACCTTTTTTTCTGGAGAAAATCTACCTCCAAAGTCATAGAACTCAAACATTCTAAATACTCAGGTGGATAAGGTCTTACTTTAATTTCTTGGTTCAGGCTAAGGACAGCCCATTTTCTCTGAGGTAAACTGAAACCAACTTGGCCGATTGGGACTTCTGGGTGACTTTGAGTCGCAAACATAAAGTTTTGACCAGGACCAGTTGTGACTTCTATGAACCTAAAATAGTCAAATTGTAAAAAAAAAATCAAAAAAAGTCAAAAATAGTCGAAATAGTTGTGAAAAAATTTAACATGTTTTAATTTGGCTAGGTAAAAAAATAAAACCTCAAAAAATGGTGAAAAAAATAATAAAAATATTGAATTTAGTGTTTAATATTATTTAAAACAAAGAAAATTTAACAAACAATAAAAAAAATTGATCATAATATAAAGAAATGGTCAAAATATTTGTCGAAAATTCATAAAAACTTTAAATTTGCCGCTTAAAATGCTTAAAAATAACGAAAAATTTATTAACAAATGAATATAGTTTATTACAAATGTCAAAAAAGTACATAAAAATATTTAAAACATGAAAAATTCTGCAAAAAACTTCAAATTTGTTAAAAACTCAAAAAAAAATTAAATTTAGCGCTTAATATTATCAAAAACAACGAAAATTTAACAAACAAATGACTTAAGATTATCCAAAATTTTGAGAAAGTGGCTAGAAACATTTCAAACTTAAAAAAAATTTACCAACATATAAAGAAATGGCTAGAAAGAGTTAAATTTATCAAAAAACTTCAAATTTCGCGCTTAATATGATTAAAAACAACAAAACAATAATAACAAGTGAATACACATTTTTAAAAAAGTCGAAAAAGTACTTAAAAATGTTAAAAACATCAAAAACATGGCCAAAAAACTTAAAATTTATCAATAAATTAAATAAATTCTAAAACTCACGCATACATTTTTTAAAATCAACGAAGATTTAATAAATAATTTACTGTTGATTAATGGAAACATAAAATAAATGTTTGAAGATGTCAAAAAAATGTCTAAAAAAATTAAACCATCAAAAAAATATAAAAAATCTCAAAGTTTGTGTATAAATTCAATAAATTTTAAAATTAGCGCATAAAATTGTTAAAAACAACGAAAATTTAATAAATAATTTATAGTAGATTAATGGAAACATTAAATAAATGTCAAAAAAAAATTTTGTCTTTAAAACTTTAAACTTGAGGTTTAAATTATTAAATACAACAAATAAAAATTAATAAACAAATACCTTTATATAATAGAAAACACGAAAAAAACTTAAATTTATTAAAAACAACAAAAAATCAAAAACAAATGACAGTTACACATTTTAAATTTCGCGCCAGTATTGTGAAGTGAGCAACAGATACAGAAAACAGATGACTGTCATGTCATAGGCGTGTACAAAACAAATGAATGACGATTTATTAATTTTTAGTTTTATGTCAAATGGGGTTGTTTTTTTCGAATAGTTTTATGTTTTTTGTTGTTGTCAACAGTTGGAAATGTTTTTAAATATGTTTTTGGAAGGTTTAATTGTTTGAAATGTCAAAATATTTATAGGTTAATATTACGAAATGTCATTTTGACATTTAATTATGTGTAAATATGTTGTAATTTTTTTTGTTAAATAATGACGTACTTCACATCCTCTCTATACTCTTGGGGGTTAATTATTGCACAATTTGTTAATGATAAATCGTCTGTAGGGCATCTCGTTGCTTTCATAGGTTTAGACTCAGTTAATTGTTGAGGCTGAAAAACAATTCAATATTAACAATATAATACAATCATTGTTAAATAGCTAAATTGTAATTTTTATTTGATTTACCATTTTTGAGCTGATTGTATATTACACGCAATGCAGCTACTGCGAAATCAATACACTGTTAGTGACAAAACGTCAAATATCCCTAGAAGTTCCTAAAAAAATATTAAATATTAAATATTCATTTTAATATATTATACAATGTGTCTAGCTAAGTTCGCGACAAATCAAAAACATTTTTATTCTTGGGTTTATGAAAAAAAGTTATTCTTTATAAAAATCCTGCTTCATCCAAAACTTAAATTCAAATTGTCAGATTTTAATATTTGTTAGTCATATACGAGATATGACAAAAAATATGAAATTAGTATAAGAGTAAAGTACCTTAATTTTCAATAATAAAAAATGTTTCAAATAAACGTTGTAGATCTGAAAATTCCAAGAAATTTTATCTATAAAGGTACTTTACTTAAAAAATTAACATTTAAAACAATTCAATAAACATATATTTAATAAACAAATATCTGTAATTATATCAAATTAAAAAATAAATATTAAAAAATTGGCAAAAGACATAATTTGTTGAAAAATTCAAAAACACTTTAAATTTAGCGCTTAAAAAAATAAAAACAAAGAAAAATTAAAAAACGAAGAACATTATTACAAATCTTGAAAAGCTGAAAAATAAAATACTTAAAAAAATGGTCAAAAAATTGTCGGAAAATTCGAAAAACCTTGAAATTAACCCTATATTACTAAAGTATTAAAAATAACAAATATTTAATAGACAAATAACAGTAGATTATTAAAACAAAAAAAATATTTAAAAATGATTAAAAAAAACTGAATTTGGCTCTTAAAATATTAAAAACAAAAAAATTTTACACGAAGTAGTGTAGATATTGAAAATATGGAATGATTGTTAACTATAAAAAATGTTAAGCTAACAAAATTAAAATTTCAAAAAACATGAAATATCCCTATTCTAAAAATAATTATAAATATTTATTTTAATATATAACATATTGTAATAATTTACGTCAACTAATTTTAAGTTAAAAATAAACATAATTTAATTTTTAAAAATATTTTGAAAAATATATCCAAAAAAAAATGTTATCACAATTTCTTAATATTGATAACACAAATTTGACCCCGCGTATAATAAAATAATCATTCGTTCAACAACAGTCTGTTGACTGACATTAACATTAAAATGTTGCGATTTTTTCAAAAAAGTGTTAAAAAAAATATACATTATGTTACAATTCGAAACGCAAGTGATGCCGGAAATAAACTTTTCCCAAAACAAGAAGGGTTTCCGGAGAGACATATAGGTCCTAGAGATTCAGATATTATAACTATGTTAGATTTACTCGGATTTAAGGTAAGTTTTTTGAAAAAAATCAAAAAAGTTGTGTTATTTTAATCAAATTATTTCAGAGTTTAAATGAAATGACAAATAAGGCCGTACCTAAAAATATTCAACTTAAGCAACCCTTACAAATTGAAAAACCTGTCGGTAAGATAAATGACCTTTAAATAAAAATTTGACCTTTGATTTAAAAAATATTATTCATAGATAAAATTGACCCCCTATAGAGTATATCAACTGACCTCAATTTGATTCTGCATGAAATATACTTTAAACGACATTAAACATATTAAAAATATTTTTAAATATATTGTACCCACATTATATTTGTTGAAATTGGTTGAAATTTTAGACATACTTCAAATTTTTTATTGTAATAAGTGGTCCAAAAACTAGATCAAAGTGTATACTAAAGTATTTTGTGGTATATGGTGTTCTAAATGCTCTAAAAGTTAGATCAAATTTTATGGCAAACTCTAATTTTATTTTCCAGATCCATTGCTTTAATTTTGCGATAACTTTCTGTGTTTTTTCGTACTCTAAGTTGTCTAAAAACTAGATCAAATGTTATACTTAACTTTATTTTTCTTCTAAGACTTGTATTTTGTGCTATATGTTGCTTTAAATAGTTTAACAGTTAGATCAAATTTTATGCCAAACATATTTTGCATTTATTTTGTGCTAACTATTAAAGTATGCTATCCTATTATTTGAATCCTCAACATTATTCATTAATTATTAATTCATAAGGGCTATTTTACAAAAATATAGTTTTGTGATTAAATTTCATAAAAAATCGAAATTACCTCCTCCACTTGGCAGTCCTCATAGGAACCATTAAGTGTTCTTATACATAAAAAGGGATTGTTCTTATATATTTTTAGCGAAAAGTATGTTATCCTATTATTTCAACCCTCTACATTACAGGAAAAATAGTGAAAAAATTCCCAGAGCCCTAGTTTTCGAGTTAGACACTTTTTAAGACAGACAGATTTTCGTAAAATCTTCAAAAATTGACTCCCTCTATTTTTGAGCGAAAAGTATAGTATCCTATTATTTCAACCCTCTACATTACAGGAAAAATAGTGAAAAAATTCCCAGAGCCCTAGTTTTCGAGTTAGACACTTTTTAAGACAGACAGATTTTCGTAAAATCTTCAAAAATTGACCCCCTCTATTCTTGAGCGAAAAGTATAGTATCCTATTATTTCAACCCTCTACATTACAGGAAAAATAGTGAAAAAATTCCCAGAGCCCTAGTTTTCGAGTTAGACACTTTTTAAGACAGACAGATTTTCGTAAAATCTTCAAAAATTGACTCCCTCTATTTTTGAGCGAAAAGTATAGTATCCTATTATTTCAACCCTCTACATTACAGGAAAAATAGTGAAAAAATTCCCAGAGCCCTAGTTTTCGAGTTAGACACTTTTTAAGACAGACAGATTTTCGTAAAATCTTCAAAAATTGACCCCCTCTATTCTTGAGCGAAAAGTATGGTATCCTATTATTTCAACCCTCTAGATTACAGGAAAAATAGTGAAAAAATTCCCAGAGCCCTAGTTTTCGAGTTAGACACTTTTTAAGACAGACAGATTTTCGTAAAATCTTCAAAAATTGACCCTCTCTATTTTTGAGCGAAAAGTATGGTATCTTATTATTTCAACCCTCTACATTACATGAAAAATAGTGAAAAAATTCCCAGAGCCCTAGTTTTCGAGTTAGACACTTTTTAAGACAGACAGATTTTCGTAAAATCTTCAAAAATTGACCCCCCCTATTTTTGAGCGAAAAGTATCTTATCCTATTATTTCAACCCTCTACATTACGGGAAAAATAGTGAAAAAATTCCCAGAGCCCTAGTTTTCGAGTTAGACACTTTTTAAGACAGACAGATTTTCGTAAAATCTTCAAAAATTGACCCCCCGTATTTTTTAGCAAAAAGTATGTTATCCTATTATTTCAACCCTCTACATTACAGGAAAAATAGTGAAAAAATTCCCAGAGCCCTAGTTTTCGAGTTAGACACTTTTTAAGACAGACAGATTTTCGTAAAATCTTCAAAAATTGACTCCCTCTATTTTTGAGCGAAAAGTATAGTATCCTATTATTTCAACCCTCTACATTACAGGAAAAATAGTGAAAAAATTCCCAGAGCCCTAGTTTTCGAGTTAGACACTTTTTAAGACAGACAGATTTTCGTAAAATCTTCAAAAATTGACCCCCTCTATTCTTGAGCGAAAAGTATAGTATCCTATTATTTCAACCCTCTACATTACAGGAAAAATAGTGAAAAAATTCCCAGAACCCTAGTTTTCGAGTTAGACACTTTTTAAGACAGACAGATTTTCGTATAATCTTCAAAAATTGACCCCCTCTATTTTTGAGCGAAAAGTATGGTATCCTATTATTTCAACCCTCTACATTACGGGAAAAATAGTAAAAAAATTCCCAGAGCCCTAGTTTTCGAGTTAGACACTTTTTAAGACAGACAGATTTTCGTAAAATCTTCAAAAATTGACCCCCTCTATTTTTGAGCGAAAAGTATGTTATCCTATTATTTTAACTCTCTACATTACAGGAAAAATAGTGAAAAAATTCCCAGAGCCCTAGTTTTTGAGTTAGACACTTTTTAAGACAGACAGATTTTCGTAAAATCTTCAAAAATTGACCCTCTCTATTTTTGAGCGAAAAGTATGGTATCCTATTATTTCAACCCTCTACATTACAGGAAAAATAGTGAAAAAAATCCCAGAGCCCTAGTTTTTGAGTTAGACACTTTTTAAGACAGTCAGATTTTCGTATAATCTTCAAAAATTGACCCCCTCTATTTTTGAGCGAAAAGTATGGTATCCTATTATTTCAACCCTCTAGATTACAGGAAAAATAGTGAAAAAATTCCCAGAGCCCTAGTTTTTGAGTTAGACACTTTTTAAGACAGACAGATTTTCGTAAAATCTTCAAAAATTGACCCTCTCTATTTTTGAGCGAAAAGTATGGTATCTTATTATTTCAACCCTCTACATTACAGGAAAAATAGTGAAAAAATTCCCAGAGCCCTAGTTTTCGAGTTAGACACTTTTTAAGACAGACAGATTTTCGTAAAATCTTCAAAAATTGACCCCCCGTATTTTTGAGCGAAAAGTATCTTATCCTATTATTTCAACCCTCTACATTACGGGAAAAATAGTGAAAAAATTCCCAGAGCCCTAGTTTTCGAGTTAGACACTTTTTAAGACAGACAGATTTTCGTAAAATCTTCAAAAATTGACCCCCCGTATTTTTGAGCGAAAAGTATCTTATCCTATTATTTCAACCCTCTACATTACGGGAAAAATAGTGAAAAAATTCCCAGAGCCCTAGTTTTCGAGTTAGACACTTTTTAAGACAGACAGATTTTCGTAAAATCTTCAAAAATTGACCCCCCGTATTTTTGAGCGAAAAGTATCTTATCCTATTATTTCAACCCTCTACATTACGGGAAAAATAGTGAAAAAATTCCCAGAGCCCTAGTTTTCGAGTTAGACACTTTTTAAGACAGACAGATTTTCGTAAAATCTTCAAAAATTGACCCTCTCTATTTTTGAGCGAAAAGTATGGTATCTTATTATTTCAACCCTCTACATTACAGGAAAAATAGTGAAAAAATTCCCAGAGCCCTAGTTTTCGAGTTAGACACTTTTTAAGACAGACAGATTTTCGTAAAATCTTCAAAAATTGACCCCCCGTATTTTTGAGCGAAAAGTATCTTATCCTATTATTTCAACCCTCTACATTACGGGAAAAATAGTGAAAAAATTCCCAGAGCCCTAGTTTTCGAGTTAGACACTTTTTAAGACAGACAGATTTTCGTAAAATCTTCAAAAATTGACCCCCCGTATTTTTGAGCGAAAAGTATCTTATCCTATTATTTCAACCCTCTACATTACGGGAAAAATAGTGAAAAAATTCCCAGAGCCCTAGTTTTCGAGTTAGACACTTTTTAAGACAGACAGATTTTCGTAAAATCTTCAAAAATTGACCCCCCGTATTTTTGAGCGAAAAGTATCTTATCCTATTATTTCAACCCTCTAGATTACAGGAAAAATAGTGAAAAAAATTCCAGAGCTCTAGTTTTCAAGTTAGACACTTTTTAAGACAGACAGATTTTCGTAAAATCTTGAAAAATTGACCCCCTCTATTTTTGAGCGAAAAGTATAGTATCCTATTATTTCAACCCTATAGATTACAGGAAAAATAGTGAAAAAATTCCCAGAGCCCTAGTTTTCGAGTTAGACACTTTTTAAGACAGACAGATTTTCGAAAAATCTTGAAAAATTGACCCCCTCTATTTTTGAGCGAAAAGTATAGCATGCTATTATTTCAACCCTCTACATTACAGGAAAAATAGTGAAAAAATTCCCAGAGCCCTAGTTTTCGAGTTAGACACTTTTTAAGACAGACAGATTTTCGTAAAATCTTCAAAAATTGACCCCCTCTATTTTTGAGCGAAAAGTACGGTATCCTATTATTTCAACCCTCTAGATTACAGGAAAAATAGTGAAACAATTCCCAGAGCCCTAGTTTTCGAGTTAGACACATTTTAAGACAGACAGATTTTCGTAAAATCTTCAAAAATTGACCCCCTCTATTTTTGAGCGAAAAGTATGTTATCCTATTATTTCAACCCTCTAGATTACAGGAAAAATAGTGAAAAAATTCCCAGAGCCCTAGTTTTTGAGTTAGACACATTTTAAGACAGACAGATTTTCGTAAAATCTTCAAAAATTGACCCCCTCTATTTTTGAGCGAAAAGTATGTTATCCTATTATTTCAACCCTCTAGATTACAGAAAAAATAGTGAAAAAATTCCCAGAACCCTAGTTTTCGAGTTAGACACTTTTTAAGACAGACAGATTTTCGTAAAATCTTCAAAAATTGACCCCCCGTATTTTTGAGCGAAAAGTATCTTATCCTATTATTTCAACCCTCTACATTACGGGAAAAATAGTGAAAAAATTCCCAGAGCCCTAGTTTTCGAGTTAGACACTTTTTAAGACAGACAGATTTTCGTAAAATCTTCAAAAATTGACCCTCTCTATTTTTGAGCGAAAAGTATGGTATCTTATTATTTCAACCCTCTACATTACAGGAAAAATAGTGAAAAAATTCCCAGAGCCCTAGTTTTCGAGTTAGACACTTTTTAAGACAGACAGATTTTCGTAAAATCTTCAAAAATTGACCCCCCGTATTTTTGAGCGAAAAGTATCTTATCCTATTATTTCAACCCTCTACATTACGGGAAAAATAGTGAAAAAATTCCCAGAGCCCTAGTTTTCGAGTTAGACACTTTTTAAGACAGACAGATTTTCGTAAAATCTTCAAAAATTGACCCCCTCTATTTTTTTAGCGAAAAGTATGTTATCCTATTATTTCAACCCTCTACATTACAGGAAAAATAGTGAAAAAAATCCCAGAGCCCTAGTTTTCGAGTTAGACACTTTTTAAGACAGACAGATTTTCGTAAAATCTTAAAAAAATGACCCCCTCTATTTTTGAGCGAAAAGTACGGTATCCTATTATTTCAACCCTCTAGATTACAGGAAAAATAGTGAAAAAAATTCCAGAGCTCTAGTTTTCAAGTTAGACACTTTTTAAGACAGACAGATTTTCGTAAAATCTTGAAAAATTGACCCCCTCTATTTTTGAGCGAAAAGTATAGTATCCTATTATTTCAACCCTATAGATTACAGGAAAAATAGTGAAAAAATTCCCAGAGCCCTAGTTTTCGAGTTAGACACTTTTTAAGACAGACAGATTTTCGAAAAATCTTGAAAAATTGACCCCCTCTATTTTTGAGCGAAAAGTATAGCATGCTATTATTTCAACCCTCTACATTACAGGAAAAATAGTGAAAAAATTCCCAGAGCCCTAGTTTTCGAGTTAGACACTTTTTAAGACAGACAGATTTTCGTAAAATCTTCAAAAATTGACCCCCTCTATTTTTTAGCGAAAAGTATCTTACCCTAATATTTAAACCCTCTACATTACGAGAAAAATAGTGAAACAATTCCCAGAGCCCTAGTTTTCGAGTTAGACACATTTTAAGACAGACAGATTTTCGTAAAATCTTCAAAAATTGACCCCCTGTATTTTTGAGCGAAAAGTATATTATCCTATTATTTCAACCCTCTAGATTACAGAAAAAATAGTGAAAAAATTCCCAGAACCCTAGTTTTCGAGTTAGACACTTTTTAAGACAGACAGATTTTCGTATAATCTTCAAAAATTGACCCCCTCTATTTTTGAGCGAAAAGTATGGTATCCTATTATTTCAACCCTCTACATTACGGGAAAAATAGTAAAAAAATTCCCAGAGCCCTAGTTTTCGAGTTAGACACTTTTTAAGACAGACAGATTTTCGTAAAATCTTCAAAAATTGACCCCCTCTATTTTTGAGCGAAAAGTATGTTATCCTATTATTTTAACTCTCTACATTACAGGAAAAATAGTGAAAAAATTCCCAGAGCCCTAGTTTTTGAGTTAGACACTTTTTAAGACAGACAGATTTTCGTAAAATCTTCAAAAATTGACCCTCTCTATTTTTGAGCGAAAAGTATGGTATCCTATTATTTCAACCCTCTACATTACAGGAAAAATAGTGAAAAAAATCCCAGAGCCCTAGTTTTTGAGTTAGACACTTTTTAAGACAGTCAGATTTTCGTATAATCTTCAAAAATTGACCCCCTCTATTTTTGAGCGAAAAGTATGGTATCCTATTATTTCAACCCTCTAGATTACAGGAAAAATAGTGAAAAAATTCCCAGAGCCCTAGTTTTTGAGTTAGACACTTTTTAAGACAGACAGATTTTCGTATAATCTTCAAAAATTGACCCCCTCTATTTTTGAGCGAAAAGTATGGTATCCTATTATTTCAACCCTCTACATTACAGGAAAAATAGTGAAAAAATTCCCAGAGCCCTAGTTTTCGAGTTAGACACTTTTTAAGACAGACAGATTTTCGTAAAATCTTCAAAAATTGACCCCCTCTATTTTTTAGCGAAAAGTATCTTACCCTAATATTTAAACCCTCTACATTACGAGAAAAATAGTGAAACAATTCCCAGAGCCCTAGTTTTCGAGTTAGACACATTTTAAGACAGACAGATTTTCGTAAAATCTTCAAAAATTGACCCCCTGTATTTTTGAGCGAAAAGTATATTATCCTATTATTTCAACCCTCTAGATTACAGAAAAAATAGTGAAAAAATTCCCAGAACCCTAGTTTTCGAGTTAGACACTTTTTAAGACAGACAGATTTTCGTATAATCTTCAAAAATTGACCCCCTCTATTTTTGAGCGAAAAGTATGGTATCCTATTATTTCAACCCTCTACATTACGGGAAAAATAGTAAAAAAATTCCCAGAGCCCTAGTTTTCGAGTTAGACACTTTTTAAGACAGACAGATTTTCGTAAAATCTTCAAAAATTGACCCCCTCTATTTTTGAGCGAAAAGTATGTTATCCTATTATTTTAACTCTCTACATTACAGGAAAAATAGTGAAAAAATTCCCAGAGCCCTAGTTTTTGAGTTAGACACTTTTTAAGACAGACAGATTTTCGTAAAATCTTCAAAAATTGACCCTCTCTATTTTTGAGCGAAAAGTATGGTATCCTATTATTTCAACCCTCTACATTACAGGAAAAATAGTGAAAAAAATCCCAGAGCCCTAGTTTTTGAGTTAGACACTTTTTAAGACAGTCAGATTTTCGTATAATCTTCAAAAATTGACCCCCTCTATTTTTGAGCGAAAAGTATGGTATCCTATTATTTCAACCCTCTAGATTACAGGAAAAATAGTGAAAAAATTCCCAGAGCCCTAGTTTTTGAGTTAGACACTTTTTAAGACAGACAGATTTTCGTATAATCTTCAAAAATTGACCCCCTCTATTTTTGAGCGAAAAGTATGGTATCCTATTATTTCAACCCTCTACATTACAGGAAAAATAGTGAAAAAATTCCCAGAGCCCTAGTTTTCGAGTTAGACACTTTTTAAGACAGACAGATTTTCGTAAAATCTTCAAAAATTGACCCCCCGTATTTTTGAGCGAAAAGTATCTTATCCTATTATTTCAACCCTCTACATTACGGGAAAAATAGTGAAAAAATTCCCAGAGCCCTAGTTTTCGAGTTAGACACTTTTTAAGACAGACAGATTTTCGTAAAATCTTCAAAAATTGACCCCCTCTATTTTTGAGCGAAAAGTATATTATCCTATTATTTCAACCCTCTAGATTACAGAAAAAATAGTGAAAAAATTCCCAGAACCCTAGTTTTCGAGTTAGACACTTTTTAAGACAGACAGATTTTCGTATAATCTTCAAAAATTGACCCCCTCTATTTTTGAGCGAAAAGTATGGTATCCTATTATTTCAACCCTCTACATTACGGGAAAAATAGTAAAAAAATTCCCAGAGCCCTAGTTTTCGAGTTAGACACTTTTTAAGACAGACAGATTTTCGTAAAATCTTCAAAAATTGACCCCCTCTATTTTTGAGCGAAAAGTATGTTATCCTATTATTTTAACTCTCTACATTACAGGAAAAATAGTGAAAAAATTCCCAGAGCCCTAGTTTTTGAGTTAGACACTTTTTAAGACAGACAGATTTTCGTAAAATCTTCAAAAATTGACCCTCTCTATTTTTGAGCGAAAAGTATGGTATCCTATTATTTCAACCCTCTACATTACAGGAAAAATAGTGAAAAAAATCCCAGAGCCCTAGTTTTTGAGTTAGACACTTTTTAAGACAGTCAGATTTTCGTATAATCTTCAAAAATTGACCCCCTCTATTTTTGAGCGAAAAGTATGGTATCCTATTATTTCAACCCTCTAGATTACAGGAAAAATAGTGAAAAAATTCCCAGAGCCCTAGTTTTTGAGTTAGACACTTTTTAAGACAGACAGATTTTCGTATAATCTTCAAAAATTGACCCCCTCTATTTTTGAGCGAAAAGTATGGTATCCTATTATTTCAACCCTCTACATTACAGGAAAAATAGTGAAAAAATTCCCAGAGCCCTAGTTTTCGAGTTAGACACTTTTTAAGACAGACAGATTTTCGTAAAATCTTCAAAAATTGACCCCCCGTATTTTTGAGCGAAAAGTATCTTATCCTATTATTTCAACCCTCTACATTACGGGAAAAATAGTGAAAAAATTCCCAGAGCCCTAGTTTTCGAGTTAGACACTTTTTAAGACAGACAGATTTTCGTAAAATCTTCAAAAATTGACCCCCTCTATTTTTTTAGCGAAAAGTATGTTATCCTATTATTTCAACCCTCTACATTACAGGAAAAATAGTGAAAAAATTCCCAGAGCCTTAGTTTTCGAGTTAGACACTTTTTAAGACAGACAGATTTTCGTAAAATCTTCAAAAAATGACCCCCTCTATTTTTGAGCAAATTATTATTTCAATTACGGGAAAAATAGTGAAAAAAATCCTAAAGCCCTAGTTTTCGACTTTTTAAGACAGTCATTTTGTGTTAAAATCTTGAAAAATTGACCCTCTCTGTTTTTAGCGAAAATATGAGGGTTTTATAATTTTTTTGTAGGTGAATACGATTTAATAAATCGTATAAGACAAATATCAGAAAAAAATCAAATTTGGAGGTCTTATATAGGCATGGGTTACCATAATTGTTGTGTGCCTCATACTATAATGAGAAACATTTTTGAAAATCCAGGCTGGTAAGTTTAGAGGTTTTTTTTAGAGGTTTATTATATTTTGACATGTCAGGACCACTCAGTATACCCCTTACCAACCTGAGGTGGCTCAAGGTCGTTTAGAGGGCTTGTTGAATTATCAAACAATGGTCAGTGATTTAACAGGTATGGAGGTGGCTAACGCCTCCCTTTTAGACGAGGGAACAGCGGCAGCAGAGGCCCTTAGTTTGTGCTTTAGGTAAATAGAGGTCAATTAATGCATCACCAATTGTATGAAATTTAACACCTTTTTATTTCGACCCTCTAAAATAGTATATTATTTAACAAGCATAATATGTAGGCTATATTACACGAGGATGTAATTAAAAATACGAGCGGTAGCGAGTATATTTAATCATCCGAGTGTAATGTAGCCATATTATGCGAGTCAAATGCTATACTTTATCTACAACTAATAGCCATATAAAAAATCTGATATTTTTTGTTAAATATTCAGTTAGGTGTGAGTAGTTCATATATAGCTTAACAGATGGCGCCACAGTAGCACTTAAATGTCAAAATAACTATTCAAATTGTATTTATTATACTTTTATAATCATTTATATTGATATTTATAATAAAAAATATGTTATTAATAAATTAACAGTTTAATAAAATATTATGTGTTAAATTATATGCCCTATTTATTACAGAAAAGTGTAGCGTGTATCATGACATTTCATATTACACTTGTGTAATATGAGTAGTATATTATATGTAGTATCACACGTATAATGTACCCATATTTCAATAGTTGTAGATAAACACCTTTTTATTTCGACCCTCTAAAAACAGAAATAATAATATAGAAAATTATACCAACCTCTAATTTTATTTATCTACAACTATTGAAATATGGGTACATTATACGTGTGATACTACATATAATATACTACTCATATTACACAAGTGTAATATGAAATGTCATGATACACGCTACACTTTTCTGTAATAAATAGAGCATATAATTTAACACATAATATTGTAATAAACTGTTAATTTATTAATAATATATTTTTTATTAGAAATATCAATATAAATGATTATGAAAGTATAATAAATACAATTTGAATAGTTATTTTGACATTTAAGTGCTAGTGTGGCGCCATCTGTTAAGCGATATATGAACTACTCACACCTAACTGAATATTTAACAAATAATATCAGATTTTTTATATGCCTGTTAGTTGTAGATAAAGTATAGTATTTGACTCGCATAATATGGCTACATTACACTCGGATGATTAAATATACTCGCTACCGCTCGTATTTTTAATTACATCCTCGTGTAATATAGCCTACATATTATGCTTGTTAAATAATATACTATTCTAATATACTTTGTGCTTAGTTTCTGTGGTGTTTTGCGTTTTAAATGATCTAAAAACAAGATCAAAAATTATGCTAAGTACAGGCACAAGTACAGATTGAATATCAGCCAATAAGAATCCACATGACCGGTAATAATGCGCGTGTGAGGATATACCGGGGATCCTGAGACGCCAGCACTCAGTCCCGCTGTGCGGGGCGCCGGGGCGGTAGTGGGCCTTCGGGCCTCCGCCCCGCCTGGTGGTCTGGCCAGACCGCCTTCCAGGGCATCTGCTGCCCTGAAGGTGGTCTAGTTCAGCCGGCCGGGAATTGGAGCACGCGAAGCGTGTGCTCTAATTCTTGGTCTGCTGAAATTAGAGCACATTCTGGACTAGATTTAGCTGTTCTGGATTGTGCTCTGGTTTCAGTGGGTCAGGAATTAGAGCACTCTGAAGTATTTGCTCTAATTCTTGATTTGCTGAAACAAGAGCATATTCTGGAGTATATTTAGGTGCTCTGAATTGTGCTCTGGTTTCAGTGGGTTAGAAATTAGAGCACTCTAAAGTGTTTGCTCTAATTCTAGGCCTGCTGAAACCAAAGCACATTCTGGAGCAGATTTGGCTGCTCTGGATTGTGCTTTGATTTCAGTAGGTCAGGAATTAGAGCAGTCAGAAGTGCTTGTTCTAATTCTTGGTCTGTTGAAACCAGAACACATTCTGGAGCAGATTTAGCTGCTCTGGATTGTGTTCTGGTTTCAATGGGTCAGGAATTAGAGCATTTTGAAGTGTTTCCTCTAATTCTAGGTCTGCTGAAATCAGAACACATTTTGGAGCAGATTTATCTGCTCTGGAATGTGCTCTAATTTCAATGGGTCAGGAATTAGAGCACTCTAAAGTGTTTGTTCTAATTCTTGGCTTGCTGAAACCAGAGCACATTCTGGAGCATATTTAGCTGCTCTGGCTTGTGCTCTGGTTTCAGTGGGTCAGGAATTATAGCACTCTGAAGTGTTTGCTCTAATTCTAAGCTTGCTGAAATTAGAGCACATTCTGGAGCAGATTTAGCTGCTTTGGATTGTGCTCTGGTTTCTGTAGGTCAAGAATTAGAGCACTTAGAAGTGTTTGCTCTAATTCTAGGTCTGCTGAAACTAGAGCACATTCTAGAACAGATTTAGCTGCTTTAGATTATGTTCTGGTTTCAATAGGTGTTTTCTCTAGTATTTCTTTTCTATAGTTTGAAAAAACATTTTTGGAAAAAAAAATTGGTGGTGCATTTTTAGTATTTATTTGTTAAATTTTGTTACATTTTAATGTTTACAGACAAAATAAACGACGAAAAATGTTCATATCTGACAAAGTTCACCCACAAACAATTTCTGTGGTGCAGACAAGGCTTTATTCATTGGGATTGACTTCAGAAATTGGTGATATTACCACCACAGATTTTTCTAATAGAGATTATGCTGGGGTTTTGTTCCAATATCCGGATACAGAGGGCAGCGTAGTCGATTTTAGTTCAATATCAGAGGCAGCACATTCTAATGGGGTACAGTCATAGAATAATTATACCGTGTGACCCAAAATTGTGTTGTCATAGTTGTTTAGCATGGGAAAACAGTTTTTAGTAAATAAAAATTGTACGGCTAGTTATTTACATAACAAGCGTGGAAAGTGGTAAATAGCAAGCGTGTGTAGAGATTGAAGAACGAGCGAGTGATTTAATACACGAGCGTTGCTATGCACTTTCAAGCGAGTTATGTACACTATTTTTCAGACGACCACAAAATATTATAATAAAAACAGGGTTTATACAAAAGTGTCAATGTCAAACACAACTCACGAAAGCATTGACGTTTGGGTTTGAGGTTAAGTATCACTCCGGAAACTGATTTGGAAGTCTAGTACGTATTATTTGAACAATTAATAAAACTATCAGTACATTTTGACTCTTTATTTTTGTTATTAATTCACTACCAATTTTAAAATCGTAGTTTTAAGCAAATTAATTTTGTTAATTAATCAAAGTTCCATCTATTGACCAGTAATCGTCATATCCGGTTATATAACACACTAGTGTGTATAACACACGCCGTGTGCTATGTTACATTTTCTGGTGTTAATTACAGTGTAAATATGGCTACTTTCATATGTGGTCGTCTGAAAACTGTTTTTTCATGGTAAATGCCTATGACAACAGCTTTTTGGGACACACGGTATACCTATTATGTGGTACAATGTAATTTTTTTTTTACAAACATGAATTAACATTTTTTTAGACTTTAGTTTGTTGTGCAACAGATTTACTATCTCTTTGTCTGTTACGCCCTCCAAGTGAATTTGGCGTAGATATAGCTGTCGGTACTTCGCAAAGATTTGGTGTACCATTAGGTTATGGTGGCCCACACGCTGGATTTTTCGCTTGTAACCAAAATTTGGTTCGACTTATGCCTGGTCGCATGATTGGTGTTACTAGGTATGTTTTTTTTTCAAATTTTTTTTTATTTTTTTTTATTTTTTTTTTTCATTTTTTTAGAGATATGCAAGGCCACGACGCATATAGACTTGCACTGCAAACTAGAGAGCAACATATTAGACGCGACAAAGCCACAAGTAACATATGTACTGCTCAAGCCCTATTGGCTAATATGTCCGCCATGTTTGCAGTTTACCATGGTCCAAAGGGCCTTAAAGATATTGCTACTACTGTGCATCATCATACCTTATTGTTATTTGAAGGTATACCCCTTAATGTACCCACTTAAATTTGGAAACACCCCCTCAAATATTTAATCCAGCCCACAAATGTCAAAAACTGTGCAAGATAAATTAATTTTGACTGAAAATTTGGAATTTGGAGATCTTTTTAAATATGTGTACTAGTTTTGATGACAACAGAATTTTTTTTATACTGTTAGTACAGTATTATATACAAGATGTCATCTTTTTAGATTAACCTCAAACCAAAATTGAACTTTAAGGGCTCATATCTCAGAAACTGTATAAGATATTTTAATTTTGATTAAAAATTTGAATTTGTGAGACTTTTCCAAATATGTGTACCAATTTTGTAGTCAACAGAATTTTTTTATACTATTTGTACAAAATTATACCAAACGTCGTTTTTTTAAATTAGTCTCAAACCAAAATTGAACTTTAAGGGCTCATATCTCAAAAACTGTATAAGATATTTTAATTTTGATTGAAAATTTGGAATTTTGAGACTTTTTTGAATAAGTGTACCAGTTTTGAAGTCAACAGAATATTTTTTATACTGTTAGTACAGTATTATACAAGATGTCTTCTTTTTAGATTAACCTCACACCAAATTTCAAATTTAAGTGCTTATATCTCAGAAACTGTATAAGATATTTTAATTTTGATTAAAAATTTGAATTTGTAAGACATTTTTGAATATGTGTACTATTTTGAAAGCCAGTACAATTTTTTTTTATACTGTTGGTACAGAATTATACAACATGTCATCTTTTTAGATTAACCTAAAACCAAAATTGAACTTTAAGGGCTCATATCTCAAAAACTGTATAAGATATTTTAATTTTGATAAAAAATTTGAATTTGTGAGACTTTTCCAAATATGTGTACCAATTTTGAAGTCAACAAAAATTTTTTTATACTTTTTGTACAAAATTATACCAAACGCCGTTTTTTCAAATTACCTTCAAACAAAAATTTAACTTTAAGGGCTTATATCTCTGAAACTGTATAAGATATTTTAATTTTGATTGAAAATTTGAATTTGTGAGCCTTTTCCGAATATGTGTACCAATTTTGAAGTGAACAGATTTTTTTTTATACTGTTTGTACAAAATTATACCAAACGTCGTTTTTTTAAATTACCTTCAAACAAAAATTGAACTTTAAGGGCTCATATCTCTGAAACTGTATAAGATATTTTAATTTTGATTAAAAATTTGAAATTGTGAGACTTTTTTGAATAAGTGTATCAGTTTTGAAGTCAGCACAAATTTTTTTATACTGTTTGTACAAAATTATACCAAACATCGTTTTTTTAAATTATTCTCAAACCAAAATTTAACTTTAAGTGCTCATATCTCAGAAACTGTGTTAAATATTTTAATTTTGATTGAAAATTTGAAATTGTGAGACTTTTCCGAATGTGTGTACCAATTTTGAAGTCAACAGATTTTTTTTTATACTGTTAGTACAGTATTATACAACATGTCATCTTTTTAGATTAACCTCAAACTAAATTTCAAATTTAAGAGCTCATATCTCAAAAACTGTGAAAGATATTTTAATTTTGATTGAAAATTTGGAATTGTTAGACTTTTTTAAATATGTATAACCGTTTTGTAGTCCACACAATTTTTTTTTATACTATTTGTACAAAATTATACCAAACTTCGTTTTTTTAAATTAATCTCAAACCAAAATTTAACTTTAAGGGCTCATATCTCAAAAACTGTATAAGATATTTTAATTTTGATTAAAAATTTGGAATTGTGAGACTTTTTAAATATGTATTAAACTTTTTAAGTTAGTTCTGAGGGGTACTTAATAATAACATACCTTAAAAATATTACATAAAGATCGTATTTGATTTTTAGGTTTAACCAAAACTCATGAGGTCTTAAACCAACATTTCTTTGACACTTTGACAGTTAAACCATCTATGCCAATTACTGACATTAAACAAAGGGCTGAACAAAAGAAAATCAACCTCCGTTATAACGAGAACGGTACAATAGGAATCAGTTTAGATGAAACTACAAAATTAGGAGACATTGACGATTTATTTTGGATTTTTGGTTGTAATATTTCTGCATCAGACTTGTCTGAACAAGTTGGCTTAGATAAAAGTGTTTTACGAAGTGAGTTCAAAAGAACAAGTCCATATTTGACTCACCCAGTATTCAATTCTTATCATTCGGAGACAAGAATAGTGAGATACATGAAACAGTTGGAAAATAAAGATATTTCTTTAGTACATTCTATGATTCCTTTGGTATGTATACAGCGTGTTTGGCAAAAGACCGGCCATAAGAATATATCGTTTATTTTGAGCAGGGCATGTAACCGAAAAAATACTGGTTAACGGTTAACTCTTATAGAGAACGTTATAATTATAACGGTTTTAGTTCGAAAACCGGTTTAAACAGGTTAATAAATCGATTAAAAAAAATATTAAAATTAATTAAAACTAATTAATTATAAAATTTTTTAAAAAAATTACAATCTGAGGAAAATATAACAATTAAAGAAAAGCAATTTAATTAATGAATATTCACAAAAATTTCCGTAATATCTTCAGAAAAACACAGGTCACTTTTCAATTTTAAACTTGCCTGTGTTGACAAAGGCCGTATTTATTTGAGACTTTTTAAGTAACCTTAACGGCTAAAGAGACCTACATTTATGACTCTCCAATAAAATGTTAATTGTAAAAACTGTCATGACTCATGTTCAAATACAAATAGAAAACACAGATATAAAAAAAATATTAAAATTTTTTCTCGCTGATATTAAAATAAAGGTTAATGTTCGCTAAAACCGGTTTATTTTTTTTTGGTTAACGGTTATCGGTATTTTCGGCCTGAAAAGGTTAAAATTACGGTTAAAGTTCGCAATTTTTGTTCAAAATATCGGTTACCGGTTTTTATTAACCGGTTTTTTTAACCGGTTACATGCCCTGATTTTGAGACAAAAAATCTGATTACCTCCCGCCACTGTAGAAATATATTCTTATAATAAATTTTTCAGTACATTTAATTTGTAGTTTGTGACGAAGTGTCACTTACCTGTAATCTTTATATTTAATAATAACGTAATTTGCGAAAAATGGTATTTAGAGGTATTTTTAGAAAAAACAGTTTAAAGCTTCAAGTAAAGTACTACTTCCGGTTAACCAATTGTAGTCAAAATCTAATCAGTTCTTCATATTTGCCTATAAGTGTTAAATACCATATATTATATTTTTTACATGTATCGTATTGGAGTTATCTATCTATTTTATACTCTGGAAGATTCTAGGAGATTCTAGAATAATTACACACATATACGAATATACAGACACACGGTAAAAATAGTACATAAAAACGTATTCTAGGGACCCTAATTCGTGCTCATATGTTGAAAAATCACACTAAAGAAATCTGACCAAATACCTCCCTTATCTATATATTGATAGGTGGGAGGTAAAAATGGACTTTTGCCAAACATTCTATTGGTCAACTAATTTGAATCTGTGTAACGGCCAGATTTTCAGGGGTCATGTACAATGAAATTGAATTCTACAACCGAAATGATTCCATGTTCATTTAGACATTTTACTGATATCCATCCATTTGCTCCTGTAAATCAAAGTTTAGGATATTTTCAATTATTTGAGGAACTTGAAAAAGATTTGTGTGAAATTACAGGCTACGACAGGTATAAACCAGCAAATAATACAGGTGGCCCAATAAAAATTATCAGCGCAATTTTTGGCCCTTAACATCAAGCAAAAAACGCTCGAACATGTCAATTTTAGTATAAAGGGGGACACCTGAATGGATTTCCAATGGCATAACTTCAACCCTAAAATGAGGGTTGCACCTCAAAAATTTTAAAGGGAAAGGGTGTCAAACATGACACAGTTCGAAATTTCAATTCTCTTTTCTACAGTTTTCAAATCTAATTAGAGAGAAATATCGTTTAAAATTTTATCAGTTCAAAATTGCAATCAAGTAAGCTTAAATGACAGAAACTAAATTCTTTTGACAATGGCCAGCAAGATCGCCAGATCTATCACCGTTAGATTTCTTTTTGTGGGGTTATTTGAAGTGTAAAGTTTATGCCACGCTACCCGAATCTTTATTTTACGGCAACGTATCGTAACTGAGTGTCGTCAGATTACTCCACAAATGTTGCAGAACGTACGGCATATTCAGCAAATCAAAAATTGCGCAAATAATTTTCATTGGGCCACCCTGTATATTAAACAATAGTCAATTTTATAAGATGTTCTCCAGGTGCTTGTAAATCCTTCCGCATGTATGACCACCTCTAAAATGCTATCTGTAACATAAATAACACTATTAGTATGTTCACTTATTGCTAAACTATATTCTACATACACATCTTTAATTGTTATAAACAATTTACAATCATTTTCCAGTCATTGTTTTCCAGGTGCTTGTAATTAACATGTTTTGTTAATCACTATCTGTAACATAAACAACACTAATAGCATATCCAATTTTTGCTAAATTATCTTCCACATACACATCTTTCATTGATATAAACAATCCACAATTGTCATCCGAACACTGTTCTCCAGGTTTATGTCGTTAAATTCAGAAAAAAATACTCTATCGAATAACCTAAAAATAAACATATGTTCCCATTTAAACTAAGAAAGTTGTGTCCCGTATTTTGAGAACCACAGGTGCTCATTGTATTAGTCTTGTAAAATGGTGGTTCTTTGCTAATTTAAACAACCTCGTAGCTCTTATAGTTCTCGAGATAGCAATGGTGGCACACTTAAAATGGACACCCTGTATCAGTGTTGCCAGATTTGAAAATAAAATTATCGTACCAACATTCTAAAATTATCGTATTTTGAAAAAAAATATCGTACAAAATTATCGTATACATTTAAAAATATTATCGTACATTTTTTTCTTATAATTTTGAAATAAAATGCTTGTATGGTATGGGGATAGGGATATTTAGAAATAAAATAATATAGGCCCTACTAGAAAATAAGAAGTTTTATAAATACAAATTACAATTCGTATATTAAAAAAAATTACATATACAAACAAAAAATGTATGGAATACATCTAAAAAATCATTCTTTTATTGCTCGGCGAAAACAAGGTCTGTGTTTGTATCACATTTCGATATCATTATTTTCGTTTCGGTACAGATTATCTGATGTCATATATTCTACCATATTATTTGTTGGTTTAAATTTATGACAGCCACGCTGCAAAACTCAACAAGTTAGAATGTATCCACTGTTACCACAAAACATTAACATAACGAGAAGCGAAACTCAATGGATCAAGTGGGCAGCACGGAGTTGCTGCCATCTGAAGTGTATTGGGTAGAGTTACTCACAACCTTCTTGATCATTAAATTTGGTATATGTCACATAAACGTCAAATGTAGCTATCAATATTCATTTGTTTATTTACTACTAGATATTTTAATTTTAAATAAAAGATATAAATTAATTTTCATGAAATTTATTGCCTGCATAGGTGTTACAAAATTATTCAAATCATTTAAAATAAATTAATACGATTAGTGCAGAAACCGAAAGAGATGTTCTGTCGGCGAATTTTGTAGAAGTGATATTCTCTTGACGAAATGAGTACATGTTTTCTCGGAGAAATATATAAGATGATTCTTCGGCGATATTCATGGAAGAGGTGTTCTCTGGGCGAATTTTGTAGAAGTGATGTTCTCTCGGCGGAATTTATTTATTTTTTTCAGTGTCCTTTATGAAAGAAATGTTCTTTCGCCGAAATTTGTAGCAGAGATGTTCTCTCAGCCGGATGAAATTTATAAGATATTCTCTCGGTGCCACTTGTGGAAAATGTTCTGTCGGCAAATTTTGTAGAACTGATATTCTCTTGACGAAATTTGTGATGTTCTTTCAGAAAAACTTATAAGAAAGATGTTCTCTCGGAACCATTCGTGGAAGAATGTTCTTTCGCCGAAATTTGTGGAAGAAATGTCATCTCCGCGAAATTTGTAGAAGAGATGTCCTCTCCACGAAATTTGTAAGATGTTTTCTCGGTGACATTTGTAGCATAGTTCTTTGATCAAAATTTATACATCTAGATTCTAATTCGAAATTCGATTCTTGAAAATTCAATTAAATATCCACATTTATAACAGAGTTTAAAAGTGTCTGAGAACCAAAACGAATTGTTGGCACTCCATTTTTTAATAATCGGTGATTTGATGCGTTATAAAAAAAATAATGTCAAAATGATCTTTACAAAAAAAGTAAATGATAAATTTTAACTTGAATTAATTTTGCAGATTTTTTCAAATCTCACAATTCGGCAAATCTTTGATTTGTAAAAATATTTATTTTGTGGGCCTCTCACGTTCACTCTCCTTTTATTCCCGCTGGGGTATTTACAACCATGTTGATCTGCTGATCTATAAGTAATAAATATTGTAATTTATTTTTCATATAAGTAGATAAAATATGTAAAATAATATTACTTACGGTGAATGCATTTTTGTTCAATTCAATATAATTTTATTCTTATTGTTTTATAATGTTGACAATTTGACAATTATATTATAATTGTTTTAAATTGTTTCCCCAGTTTACTTTAGTTTAAATTTCAAACGAATATAAAACGATAATTAAAACCAAAAGTTACCAAATTTTTCCCCCAGATTCTGAGTACTACTAATGCCATCTAACCTGTAAAGGGTAGAGTTATTCCCAGCCTACTTTATGCTGCCAATTTCCCTATACAAGTTTCACCCGGGTGCACCTAGCTATCGTACATCGTACACATGGCATAAATATCGTACAAAATACATAATTATCGTAAATCTGGCAACGTTGCCCTGTATGGTCACATACCACTTTTTTTTTGGGTAGGATTTCATTTCAACCAAATAGCGGGGCACAAGGTGAATATGCAGGACTGAGAACCATACAGTGCTATCATGAAGCAAGAGGAGAACCAAATAGAGACGTATGTTTGATACCGGTCAGTGCTCATGGAACTAACCCAGCTAGTGCCCAAATGGCTGGCATGAAAGTCCAACCAATTAAAGTCAAAAATGATGGCAGTGTTGACATTGATGACTTGAAGTCAAAAGTAAGTCAGTTATCATAAAAAATTGTTCAAATAATCACAAAATCACTAAAAAGTCTAAATACCGGGTGTCCCAGCTCGACCGACACATGAGAGATTTACTAGGAAATCAGTTAATTATGAATAAAGAGCGGATTATATGCACTAAAAAAGTGTCAAAATATGCATTAAAAAATCATCAAAATATGCATGATATATGCAAAATAGTTATAAATATGCACTTTACAATAAAAATATGCAAAAAAACTAATGTCATCAGGCTCGTTTTACTCATTCCATTTTCTTGTTTCTATTTTTGCATGCAGTGTTTTATTTGGAACATTTCATGAAATGTATAAAGACAATAAATATCACAGGTAATTCTAACAAAAATAAGAAAATCTCGAATTCATATTCATATTGAAATTTACAAAAGCTCTTTTTTGAAACAAAAATCAAAAAAGTCATCGTTAACGAGAAAGTTGCCATATGCTGCATGTATTTTTAATACATTTTTTTCGGCATTACTAATTGTTGTTATAGTTCCAAACATACGAATTTCAGTGACATATTATTTACTTATCTTACTTACAAAATAAGAATTACTTAAGTTCTAAACAGTTCTAAAACACTAATAGAATCACTTTTTTTTTATCTGACGAGAAATTAAATATGATTGTAATGGTTTCAATGAGTACATTTTATATAAATGCTCACTTGTTAAAAGTACGATCAAAATTATATTTCTTGTAATATACTGTTTTCAAAAAAGAACAAAATTTGTCAAAAATTAGTTTTTGTTTTTGAAAAAAGTCTTAAAATATGTACTAATATGCAAAAAAAAATCAAAATATGCAATAAAGTATCATTAAATGCAAGATATGCATTATTTTTTTTGATATTTGGCATTAGTTTTTGTAGAAACGTGAACATATGAAAACAGTTTGTTGATATGCCTAATATAAACAACACATGCAATTGCATAGAATCCGCTCTTTAACTATAACAATAATATTTTAGGCAGAGAAATTCGCTTCAACTTTATCTTGTTTAATGATAACATATCCTTCAACCAATGGCGTGTTTGAGGAAACAATTGCTGAAGTCTGTGACGTCATACACAAATATGGCGGCCAAGTATATCTAGATGGCGCTAATATGAATGCACAAGTAGGGTTATGTCGACCTGGGGACTATGGAAGCGATGTTTCACATTTAAACTTACATAAAACTTTCTGTATACCCCATGGAGGAGGTGGTCCAGGGATGGGTCCTATTGGAGTGTAAGGACCTTTAAATTATTTTCTAGAAGTAATTGGTTCCGAACTTTACGTATTTTTGATGGGGCATTGCTTAATAGACCACGTTAGTGAGGTTAAGATTTACATTTGGCGCGAAACCCTAATTCAAATCTGAGTTGCATTTCTTATGGAGTACATTTTCAATTCACGATATTAAAGCATTTTGGCTATTCTTAATTATAACATAGGGTTTTTCTATATTCTAAAACATTACTCTTTGGTTTCCATACAGAAAAAGTACAAATAAAATAATAAAAAAAAATTAGATTTTAAAGAAAGTAGTAACGCAAATAGTAACATATGTCGTTACTTGCCAAGTTAAAGTGACAGGTTCAACTAAATACTAAGACAGCTACGACATACGTTTTCAGAAATTTGCACCTACTGTTTAAATTGAAGTTTATTAAATAATATTATGTTTTTTGGGTGTGTATATTACATTAGAAGATAGATAAAACATTAGAGATTAGTATTTATTAGGTTTAATAGCTAACACTTGCATTTTATAATACTTTGTAGCAGTTTAAAGGTAGCATAGTTTGATTCCCATAAGAATAACATGGGCGTATAAATCGGCAGAGGCGAGTTAGGGTTTCAGTTTGAATTTGGCGCCACAAAATGACCGTTACACTAATGCAGTCTATTTTCAGAAAAAAGTTCTTACCGTTGATCGAAAAATATATAGATAGGCAAGCCTGTTTGTTTTTGCCGCTGTTTTGGAATCAGATTCGACAGAGCCATCTCGTTCATGATTCCATCAACTACTGGAATTAAACAGACAAAAATATCAGATAAATAAACATTTACATATTTACTGATTTGGTATCTATTAAAATGGTTCTTTCATTCATTGGTATATTTTAAAATAGAACTAATTTGTATTATTATTTGACGTTTGCTTTTTTTATAATATTTGACAGAAACGCCTGATATTAACCCAAATGCAACCAGACACACAGTTATGTAGGTGAAACGAATTTTCTCATAAGCTTGCCTATCTATATATTCTTCAATCAACGTTGTTACGTAATTTATTAAAAAATTCAAACGTTGATTTTCTTCGTAAAAATTCTACAAGAAATGGCAGACACTTAAAAATTGGTACATTTATTCAAAAATAAGCGGGCTTTCCAAATTTTTAAACAGAATTACAATATCTCAATTATTTTTCGAGAAATGGCGTATAAAAATTAATTTATGTTTGAAGTTGTTTTCAAAAGTGGACATTTTGTTTTATGTTGTACCAACATTACAAAAAAAAAATTATTGACATGAAAATTGGTACACAAGTGGCATAATATAGATAGATAGATATATAGACAGTCAATCAACCAAAATAGTATATGACTAGCTTGTAAAATTTTACAATGCTCATAAAAAATAATAGAAAATATTAAAAGTTTTTATGCATTTTATTATAAATATTACAAACTTAATTTAATTAGGTTTGTATAAGTAATTATACACATTTATAGTACATTCTGATTCACTGGCGAAACTCATTTGACAACGTCTAGCTATAAATTGTTCTACCACCATCAACTACCAATTCCAAAATAGAGATTTTTTTTTGAAGAATAAATTAATAAAAAAAAATCGCTATGAAGTTGGAAATAAAATTTTGTACTTGGCACGCGTATAATTAATCTTTACTGGGCTCACTGGATTATGAGAGCCGCTCCTTCGTCGCTCGCCTCACACATTTCCAGCTCTGTAAAGATTAACGTACACCGCTGGCCACGTAAATAACTATAAACAAGTTTAAAATATTTTGATTATTTTTCGAGATAATGATCTTTAAAGTTGAATTTATATTTGTTTTCAAAAGATGAAAACTTTTTTTCTACAACTATTGAAATATGGGTACATTATACGTGTGATACTACATATAATATACTACTCATATTACACAAGTGTAATATGAAATGTTATATTACACGCTACACTTTTCTGTAATAAATAGAGCATATAATTTAACACATAACATTTTAATAAACTGTTAATTTAGTAATAATATATTTTTTATTATAAATATCAATATAAATGATTATAAAAGTATAATAAATACAATTTGAATAGTTATTTTGACATTTAAGTGCTACTGTGGCGCCATCTGTTAAGCTATATATGAACTACTCACACCTAACTGAATATTTAGCAAATAATATCAGATTTTTTATATGGCTGTTAGTTGTAGATAAAGTATAGTATTTGACTCGCATAATATGGCCACATTACACTCGGATGATTAAATATACTCGCTACCGCTCGTATTTTTAATTACATCCTCGTGTAATATAGCCTACATATTATGCTTGTTAAATAATATACTATTATTATTTTTCGAGATAATGGACTTTAAAGTTGAATTTATATTTGCTTTCAAAAATGAAAACTTTTTTTTATCTCTTTTAGCAAATCTCATTTAGCGCCTTATTTACCAAGTCATCCAATTATAGACCCCCTGACAAATTTGGGTCTTCCTGACGCGTCTAGGTCTTTTGGGGTCGTTTCAGCAGCGCCTTTTGGGTCTTCCGCAATTTTACCAATTTCTTGGGCTTATATTAAAATGATGGGATCGGATGGTTTGAGAAAAGCGACTCAGGTTGCAATTTTAAACGCTAATTACATGAGTAAACGTCTTGAAAGCGAATATAAAACTTTATTCAAAGCTCCAAATGGACTGGTTGCTCATGAATTTATTTTAGACGTCAGAGAGTTTAAAAAAACTGCAGGTATTGAAGCTGTGGATATTGCAAAACGGTTAATGGATTATGGTAAGTTTATTTTCAGAAATGAGAGTTGGCAAATGAGAAAAATTTATTTTTATTTACATTTTATGTTACATAAAATCAATTTTAAGCAGAGCCTCTTTAAATTTGACAGGTTTTCTTAAATTGGCGAAAAAGTAAAAACTACTAATTTCTACAAAAAGTATGTGTACTTACTAATTCAACCCTCTAAATTACGAGAAAAATAGTGAAAAAATTCCCAGAGCGATAGTTTTTGAGTTAGGCCCTCTTTAAATTTGACAGGTTTTCTTAAATTGACGAAAAAATAAAAACCTATATTTTTTACAAAAAGTATGTAATCCCACTAATTCGACCCTCTAGATTACGAGAAAAATAGTGAAAAAAATCCCAGACCGACAGTTTTTGAGTTAGGCTCTTTTTAAGTTAGGCTAATTTTCATAAAAATGCGAAAAAACAAAATCCTCTATTTTCTACAAAAAGTATGTGTACTTTCTAATTCAACCCTCTAAATTACGAGAAAAATAGTGAAAAAAATCCCAGACCGACAGTTTTTGAGTTAGGCTCTTTTAAAGTTAGGCTAATTTTCGTAAAAATGCGAAAAAACAAAATCCTCTATTTTCTACAAAAAGTATGTGTACTTTATAATTCAACCCTCTACATTACGGAAAAAATAGTGAAAAAAATTCCCTGAGAGATAATTTTTGAGTTAGACACTTTTAAAACAATTTGCCTTAACATCTTGATATTTAAGCCCATTTATTTTTGAGCGTATGTTATTACCAGGGCATGTAACCAAAAAAATACTGGTTAACGGTTAACCCTTATTGAGAACGTTATAATAATAACGGTTTTAATTCGAAAACCGGTTTTTGAAAATTAGAAACCGGTTTAAACCGGTTAATATATAGGTTAAAAAAATAATTAAAATTAATTAAAACAAATTAATTATAAAAATTTGATTAAAAAAATTACAAAATAATTAATTTAAAAAAAATACCATGTAAAAAAAATATAACAATTAAAAAAAAGCAATTTAATTAATGAATATTCACAAAAAATCCCGTAATCAGAAAAACGTAGGTCACTTTTCAATTTTAAACTTGCCTGTGTTAAAGGCCGTATTTATTTGGGACTTTTTAAGTAACCTTAACGGCCAAAGAGACCTACATTTATGACTCTCCAATAAAATGTTAATTGTAAAAACTGTCATGACTCACGTTCAAATACAAATAGAAAACACAGATTTAAAAAAAAAATATTAAAATTTTTTCTCGCTAAATGATATTAAAATAAAGGTTAATGTTCGCTAAAACCGGTTTATTTTTTTTTGGTTAACGGTTACCGGTATTTTCGGCCTGAAAAATATCGGTTAAAATTACAGTTAAAGTTCGCAATTTTCATTGAAAATATCGGTTACCGGTTTTTATTAACCGGTTACATGCCCTGATTTTAAGTAACATACTTTTCAAAAGTTGCAAAAAGTCAGCCATGTTGTGACGTGTGTAGGATCTTTTGGAAGACATATTTGTTTTTTAATAAGACATAAAAATTAGAAAAGAAAAAATATAAAAATTAAAATTTCAGACCAAATGTTTATATTTATATAAAAAATATATATTAAATATAATAATATAACACAATTATATTTCTTGAAATAAAATTTAACATCAAAAAAAACATTAAAAAAAAATTGTATTCACTTGAAAATTACTAAATATACTCTAAAATATCTGAGGCTTCCAAATTTTAAAACAGAAATAAAATATCTCGATTAATATTTGAGATAAGTGACTTCAAAATTGAATTTTAATTTGAAGGTGTTTTTAAAAGTTGACTTTTTGTTTAATAGTGTACCAAGTTTATAAAAAAAAATTACTGACTTAAAATTGAGCATATATATTCTAACATATCAACGTGTTCGAGCGTTTTTTGCAAAATTGATGTTGTGCCCAAAAATTACACTGAAGTAATAAATTTTGAATTTTTTTTTCGAAAATAAATTTTACTGTTTTTCTAGTTTTTACTTTTTTTATTCCCATTTCTGGATGTGTTACGGTAAAGACATAAAAAGTTGAGTGTATACTCGAAAATGTATGGGGAATCTAGCGCTGTATAGGAAAAGGCACTACCAAGTCTAGTTTTTGAATTATGAAGCCTTATACTTTGAATTTTTTTCGAAAAAAATTGTTACTGTTTTGCACCTTTTTACAATTTCTATTCTCAAATTTAGATGTGTTGAGATAAAGAAATAAAAATTTGGGTATATACTCGAAAATGAATGAGGTATCCAGTGCTGTATAGGAAACGGCACTACAATGTCTAGTTTTTGAATTTTGAAGCCTTAAACTTTGACTTTTTTTCGAAAAAAAATTGTTACTGTTTTTCATGTTTTTCCTTTTTCTATTTTAATTTTAAAACGAAATTAAAAATCTCGATTTTTTTTTTCGAAATAAATCTTAAATTTGACAATCTTTTGAGTACAGGATTTCATGCCCCTACAATGTCTTGGCCCGTTTCGGGTACATTAATGATCGAACCGACTGAATCTGAAGATAAAGTCGAATTAGACCGATTTTGCGAAGCTTTAATTTATATCCGCCAAGAAATTCGAGATATCGAATCTGGAAAAATGGATCAAAGGATAAACCCTTTGAAAATGGCGCCTCATACTCAAGCTCAAGTGCTGACACCTGATTGGTCGAGACCGTACTCACGTGAACAGGCCGCATTTCCGGCTGTAAGTTCCGCCATTTTGTTTTTCAGGCACTGTAAACTTATTTTTTGTTTTTAGCCGTTTGTGAGGCAGGAAAATAAAATTTGGCCAAGCGTAGGAAGAATTGACGATATTTATGGGGATAAACATCTTGTCTGTACCTGCCCTCCTATTTTACCTGATATGTAATCTTTTTTTTTTAGTTTTTAATTTATTTTTAAATAAATATATTGTATATTACTTATTTTTTATATCCCGCCTATCAATATATAGATAAGGGAGGTATTGTTTTTGGTCAGATTTCTCGAGTGTGAGTTTTCAACATATGAGAACGAATTAGGGTCTCTAGAATACGATTTTGCTATTTTTAGCGTGATGTCTGTATGTCCGTGCGTGTCTGTGTGTGTGTCTGTGACGATTTTTCGTCCACGATAACTCCAATACGACACATGTGAAAAATATAATATTTGGTATTTACGACTTATATTCAAATATGATGAACTGATTAGATTTTGACTACAATTGGTTAACCGGAAGTAGTACTTTACTTGAAGCTTTAAACCGTTTTTCCTAAAAAATACCTCTAAATACCATATTTTTGCAAATTTCGTTGTTATAAATACAAAGATTTTTTAATTATCTACCGATCTGCATCATTACGTTTATATATAACTTGTAGCTAGATAGAAAAAAATATATAAATGATAATAATTTTACATATCGTTTAGGCTGAGGAATTTCGATAAAACAGATGAGTTATTCATATGTTCACAAAATTACAAAATTTGATATATGATGTCAAATTTGATGTAAGTATAAAAGATAAAATAAGTAAAAATGAAGTAATTTATTGTAAAATTTAAAAAGATGAAAGGAATATATTAGGAATGTCGTGAATCAAAGTAAGTTCAGTTCCGGTTTTAGTAACGTCAAAAATAGCTTTCATATTGGTCATACAAATTTTATGAAGGAAATTTTAGGTATGAAATTAATTAAAAATATTCTGAACTGTAATAACAAACTAATTTTAAAACTACAAATTAAATATATTGAAAAACTTATATAGAATATATTACCTACTAGAGTGGCGGGAGGTATTGTGTTGGACACACCAGATTTTTTTGTAGTTTTGTTGTGAAGTGTCAATTTTGACAGTTTATGTTTTGAACATATATTTTTATCCTTTCCAACTAATTTTTAATATTTTTTTCATGATTATTTTCTAAACTAATTGTTTTTAATTCAAATTTAAAGAATTTGAGTTGTTATCGTTAAATTTTGAAGAGTTACATTTTGACTTGTATTAAATATTTATTTTATTTTTTTGTTACAGATCTAAATCCTGATTTTATTTGGTGAGTTTTTTGTTTTAATCATTTTTTTTACATAACTTGTAAATAGTAAAAAAGCCAGTATAGTAGTTTTCGCGTTTGTTTGTTAATAAAACTCATAAAAGATGTTACAAAAATATAGTTTTGTGATTAAATTTCATGAAAAATCGAAATTACACTCCTCGACATGGCAGCCCTCATAGAAACCATTAAATGTTCTTATACATAAAAAGGGATTGTTCTTATATTTTTTAGCGAAAAGTATGTTATCCTATTATTTCAACCCTTTACATTACGGGAAAAATAGTGAAAAAATTCCAGACCGATAGTTTTTAAGTTAGGCCCTTTTCAAGTTTGACAGGTTTTCTTAAATTGGCGAAAAGATAAAAACCTCTATTTTTTACAAAAAGTATGTAGTCCCCTTAATTCAACCCTCGACATTACGAAAAAAATAGTAAAAAAATTACCACAAAGATAGTTTTTGAGTTAGGCCCTTTTCAAGTTAGACAGGTTTTCTTAAATTGGCGAAAAAATAAAAACCTCTATTTTCTACAAAAAGTATGTAGTCCCCCTAATTCGACCCTCTACATTACGGGAAAAATAGTGAAAAAAAATCCCAGGGCGATAGTTTTTGAGTTAGGCCCTTTTTAAATTTGTCAGGTTTTCTAAAATTGGCGAAAAATAAAAACCTCTATTTTTTTACAAAAAGTATGTTATCCTATTATATCAACCCTCTACATTACGGGAAAAATAGTGAAAAAATTCCCAGATCGATAGTTTTTGAGTTACGCCTTTTTCAAGTTAGACAAATTTTGTTTAATTTGCGGAAAAAGTAAAAATCTCTATTTTCTACAAAAAGTATGTGTACTTACTAAATCGACCCTCTACATTACGAGAAAAATAGTGAAAAAATTCCCAGACCGATAGTTTTTGAGTTAAGCCCACATTAATTAAATTTGACAGGTTTTCTTAAATTGGCGAAAAAATAAAAACCTCTATTTTTTACAAAAAGTATGTAGTCCCCTTAATTCGACCCTCTAAATTACGAGAAAAATAGTAAAAAAATTCTCAGACCGATAGTTTTTGAGTTAAGCCCTTTTTAAGTTTGACAGGTTTTCTAAAATTTACGAAAAAATAAAAACTTCTATTTTTTACAAAAAGTATGTAGACTTACTAATTCGACCCTCTAAATTACGAGAAAAATAGTGAAAAAATTCCCAGACCGATAGTTTTTAAATTTGACAGGTTTTCTTAAATTGGCGAAAAAATAAAAACCTTTATTTTTTACAAAAAGTATGTAGTCCCCTTAATTCGACCCTCCAGATTACGGGAAAAATAATGAAAAAATTCCCAGAGCCCTAGTTTTTGAGTTAGACACTTTTAAAACAATTTGCCTTAACATCATAATATACCTCTTTAGTTTTTAGCGTATGTTATTATATTAAGGAAATGAAAAGGAAAAAAAAATACAAAAATTATTTATTATGTGCGTTTATTAATACAGAGTAGGCTGTGTCTATTTAAGTCAGATTTTCTCAGAAAACTTTTACTACATTGGGTGCAATGGTGCGGTTTTTGCCCACTGTGTGTTAAAATATGTTGATTTAGATTTTCTTTTCGTACAAAACTTTTGCTACATAAACTACAATGATGAATTCTTTCGCCAAAATGGGTTAACATATGACGATCTAAGTCAGATTTTTTAATAAAGCCTTTATCGCAAACAGAGCAATGGTGATTTTTGTGGCCAGTGTGAATTAATAAATGTTGTTTTAAGTTAAATTTATGCGTAAATGATTTATGACATACTTCACACACATGGGGGCGTTGACCTGTATGTATTAACATGTGTCTTGTCAAGACACTTTCTCGACTGAAACTTTTGTTACAGAGTGTACATTGATGTGAAGTTGGCTTTAAATCAAAGTTGAATTCTTGGTTTATTATGTTCTCAACAGGTGGCGACACTAGTTCACTAAATTCGTTTTTAATATCGCAAAAATCTTCTTTTTTACGATAGGTTTCTTCAATTTTTATTTCTTCTTTACTTGGACCAGGCTTTTGACTTGTATTTGCATTGAACATCATATATAATTCGTTTCTGATATTTTCAACTGAATTTGAAGCACTTTTTAATTGGTTAACATAACCTCGCAAAACTCTGTTTGATTTTAAACACATGTTTTTAAAATCACAAGTTATGTCCAAAATGTGACAGCATTTTCGACAAATGTAAATTGGGAAGTCAGGTATAATCCATTCCTGGAATAAAATTCGTTAAATTAGGTCACAAAATTTGTATAAAATCTACCGTTTCAAAGTTGCAAAAGTTTAATTTACTCAAAATTTGTGTTTCCAAATTTATATTTTTAAGTTCTTCTTTATTGTTAAAGCATATGCAACAGAATGCTGGTATATTATACATTATGAGTTTATTTGACAGGCTTTTGACTTAGTATGCGTTCTGTAAATTTGTTACCTGTGCGTAAATATTTCGACTTATTTAAAATAAATTAATAAATACAAAAAAACTCAAAATAAAACTTACAAGAATAATATTTCTACAAAATATATTTAACTTATTATTATAACTCCAAAATAAAATACAAGCTATCCACCATTTTGTTTTCTATACTTTGTGTTTTTATTACATTCAAATAATTTTTCTTTAAAACCCTTCAAAAATATATTTAAATTACATATTTTTATATTTCCCATATTTGCAATTTTTTGCAATTTCCTTTCCATAAATTGGTTCCACATAAATATAAGCGTAAAATTTTGAATATATACTCAAAAATATATGGGGTATCCAGTGCTATATAGGAGAAGTCACCATTATGTCTATTTTTTGAGTTTTGATGTCTTAAACATTGTAATTTTTTTCTAAAAAAAAATTAGTACTCGTTTTGCCATTTTTTACATTTTCTATTCCCAGAAATGGGTTTGTTTGGGTATAAGCATAAAAATTTAGGAAAGTATACTTAAATGTATGGGGAATCCAGCGCTATATAGGAGAAGGCACCACCGTGTCTAGTTTTTGAATTATGAAGCCATAAACATTGTATTTGTTTTCTAAAAAAAATTTAGTACTCGTTTTGGCATTTTTTACATCTTCTATTTCCAGAAATGGGTTCGTTGAGGTATAAGGGTATAAATTTGGGTATATACACAAAATAGTATGGGGAATCCAGTGCTGAATAGGAGAAGTCGCTATCACGTCCGGTTTCAAAGATATAAGGGCTTAAAAATTAGACAAAATGATCCGTAATTTTTTTTTCACATTTTTGTAACTTTTCACATTTGCTATTCCCAGTTTTGGGTAAATTGGTATAAATTAATAAAAATTTGGGTGTATATTGATTAAAATACGGGGAATCCAGTGCTGAATAGGAGAAGTCGCTATCAGGTCCGGTTTCGAAGTTATGAAGGCTTAAACTTAATCAATTTTTTTTGGAAAACAATTTTCAGGTTTTTTCAACTTTTTACATTTGTTATTCCCATTTTTGGGTTCGTTGGGATAAATTAATAAAAATTTGGGTGTATATAGATAAAAGTACGGGGTATCCATTGCTGAATAGGAGAAGTAGCTATCTGGTCCGGTTTCGAAGTTATAAGGGCTTAAAAATTAGTCAAAATGATCAGCAAATTTTTTTCACATTTTTGCAACTTCACATTTGCTATTTCTATTTTTGGGTTCGTTGGGATAAATTAATAAAAATTTGGGTGTATACGCAGAAAAGTACGGGGTATCCAGTGCTGAATAGGAGAAGTCGCTATTAGGTATAGTTTTTGAGTTATGAGGCACCAAATTTTTCTGTTTTTGTTATTTTCTGACTTAAAATTAACTTCGTTTGTTTTTATTTTTTGGCTTAAAAATTAAATAAAAAACAACATATTTTTAAAGATTTATTTAAGGAAATAAATAAAACAAGACATTTAATAATTGTTGTATTAAAAAACTTTATTTTACGTAACTCAATTGCAACAAAACATTCAAAAAACACACACAAACTTTTTCGCAAATTTTTGCTTTTATTTTTTATAATGGCGATGATACGATGATGGATGATTATGAATATATTACATAATAATATGTAAATCACAAAATGGAAGTTTTACAATTCGTCGTGATCCGGCTCCTGAAACAAAAAACAATCATTAAAAAAACAATCATCAGAAATTGACTCGGTTGGTTCACTTGTTACATATTCTATTCCCAAATTTGGGTGTTTGAAGAAAAAGGCATACAAATATGAGTGTATATAGAAAAAAGTATGGGGTATCCTGTGCTATATAAGAAAAGGCACTACGAAGGTTAGTTTTTGAGTTGTAAAGCCCGAAATTTTTGATTTTTTTTCGAATTTTTTTGTTTTTGCATCTTTTTACTTTTTCTATTCCCAAATTTGGGTGTGTTAAGATAACGGCACGAAAATATGGGTACATATAGAAAAAAGTACAGGGTATCCTGTGCTATATAGGAAAAGGCACTACGAAGAATAGTTTTTGAGTTGTGAAACCGTAAATATTGATTTTTTTTTTCGAAAAATTTTTTTACTGTTTTTGCAACTTTTTTCTTTTTCTATTCCCAAATTTGGGTGTGTTGAGAAAAAGGCATGAAAATTTGGGTAAATACACAAAAAAGTATGGGGTATCCAGTGCTATATAAGAAACGGCACTACAATGTCTACTTTTTGAGTTATGAAGCCCTAAATTTTAATATTTTTTTTTGTAATTTTTTTTTACTGTTTTTGCAACTTTTTACTTTTTCTATTCCCAAATTTGGGTGTGTTGAGATAAGGCGTGAAAATTTGGGTAAATACACAAAAAAGTATGGGGTATCCGGTGCTGTACAGGAAAAGGCGCTGCGAAGTCTAGTTTTTGAATTGTGAAGCCTTAAATTTTGATTCTTTTTCCAAAAATGTTTTTTCTGTTTTTGCAACTTTTTACTTTTTCTATTCCCAAATTTGGGTGTGTGAAGATAACTGCATGAAAATATGGGTACATATAGAAAAAAGTACAAGGTATTCAGTGCTGTATAAGAAAAGTCACTACGATGTTTAGTTTTTGAGATGTGAAGCCATAAATTTTGATTTTTTTAAGTTTTTGCAACTTTTTACTTTTTCTATTCCCAAATTTAGGTGTGTGAAGATAAAGGCATACAAACATGGGTACATATAGAAAAAAGTACAAGGTATCCCGTGCTGTATAAGAAAAGGCACTACGGTGTCTAGTTTTTGAGTTGTGAAGCCCTAAATTTTAATATTTTTTTCGTAATTTTTTTTACTGTTTTTGCATCTTTTTACTTTTTCTATTTCTAAATTTGGGTGTGTTAAGGTTAAGGCATAAAAATTTGGGTGTATACTCAGAAAAGTACGGGGTATCCTGTGCTAAATAGGAAAAGGCGCTGCGAAGTCTAGTTTTTTAGTTATGAAGATCTAAACTTTGATTTTTTTTTTCAAAAATTTTTTTACTGTTATTGCAACTTTTTACTTTTTCTATTCCCAAATTTGGGTGTATGAAGATAACGGCATGAAAATATGAGTACATATAGAAAAAAGTACAAGGTATCCCGTGCTGTATAAGAAAAGGCACTACGATGTCTAGTTTTTGAGTTGTGAAGCCCTAAATTTTAATTTTTTTTTTGAAATTTTTTTTTACTGTTTTTACAACTTTTTACTTATTCTATTTCCAAATTTGGGTGTGTGAAGATAAAGTCATGAAAATTTGGGTAAATACACAAAAAAGTATGGGGTATTCGGTGCTATATAAGAAAAGGCGCTACGAAGTCTAGTTTTTGAATTATGAAGCCTGAAACTTTGATTTTTTTTTTCGTTAAAAAAAATATAAAAAAATAAGAAAATACACAAAAAAGTGTGGGGAATCCAGTGCTGTATAAGAGAAGGCACCATTATACTCACTTCAACGTCAGGTAACGTGTTGTCTTCTTCATCATCATTATCTTCATCATCTTCTTCTTCGTCCTTTTCCTTTTCTTCATCCTTCTTTTCGCTTTCGCGTTCTGCTTTATCCTGTTCTTCTTTCATTTTTCTTTCGCCTTCCTGTGTGTTTTTCAAATCGGCTAACGCGTTTTTGGCTTCTTCCACGGAGTCTGAGATGAAAATGTTGTCGAAAATTGTTCCTGCTTTCACCTAAACGAAGAAAAAGGATTAATTTTTGTTTAAAAAAAAGAAATTTTTAATAATTACCTGCCATAAGTCAAAACCAATCGCGCAGATCTCATTTCTGAGGTATAAGTTCTCATCTGATTGATATTCTGGGTTGGAAATTTCTGGATGTACCCAAGCTCCTTTATAAGCGGGGTTATCAATCTGTTTCGGAGACCATTCGCCTTTATATTCAGGGTTATCAATCATAGGAGGCTCCCATTCACCTGAAAATACCCCAAAATGAAAATTTCACTTAAAAAAACGCCTAAAAATACACCAAAATGAAATTTCACCTCAAAAAAAAATTCTGGTTTTACAACTTTTTACAAATTTTGTTCCCATTTTTGAGTGCTAGACGTTAAGGGCTTAAAAATTTGGGTGTGTACTCTAAAATGTACGGGGTATCCAGTGCTGTATAGGAAAAGGCACTACCAAGTCTAGTTTTTGAATTTTGATGGTTTAAACTTTGTTTTTCAAAAAAAATTGTTACTGGTTTTACATGTTTTTACTATTTCTATTCCCAAATTTGGATGTGTTGAGTTATAGGCATAAAAATATGGGTGCGTACTCAAAAATGTATGGGGAATCCAGTGCTGTATAGGAAAAGGCACTACAATGCCTAGTTTTTTAATTTTGAAGCCTTAAACTATGAAATTTTTTTCGAAAAAAATTGATACTGTTTTTGCCACTTTTTACAATTTCTATTTCCATATTGGGGTGTCTTGAGATAAACGCATAAAAATTTGGGTAAATACACTTAAAAGTATGGGGAATCCAGTGCTGTATAAGAGAAGTCACCAGCATGGCTAGTTTATGAGTTGTGAAGTCTTAAACATTGTAATTTTTTTCTAAAAAAAATTAGTATTCGTTTTGGCATTTTTTACTTCTTCTATTCCCAGAAATGGGTCTATTTGGGCATAAGCATAAAAATTTGGGAAAATATACTTAAAAGTATGAGGAATCCAGTGCTGTATAAGAGAAGTCACCAACATGGCTAGTTTTTGAATTATGAAGCCTGAAACTTTGATTTTTTTTTCTAAAAAATTTATACTGTTTTTGCCTCTTTTTACAATTTCTATTGCCAGATTTGGGTGTGTTGAAATTAAGGCATAAAAATTTGGGTGCATACTCAAAAATGTATGGGGAATCTAGTGCTGTATAAGAAAAGGCACTATTGATTCTAGTTTTTGAATTATGAAACCTGAAACTTTGATTTTTTTTTTCGAAAAAATTTATACTGTTTTTGCCACTTTTTACAATTTCTATTGTCAATTTCGAATCCATTTAACAAAATTAATAAAAATTTGGGTAGATACTCAAAAAAGTATGGGGAATCCAGTGCTGTATAAGAGAAATCACCACGAAGTCACATATAAGACTTATACAAATCTAAACTTAAGTTTGTCTTACCATCCATTTCATCGTCCCAATCATCAGGTTTGGTAGCTTCCGGATCGGCAATATGTTCCGGTCTGTCCCAGTCTTCCGGTTTCTGGTCATCAGGGTCGGGGATCGTCGCCCGGTCGTCCCAGTCTTCCGGTTTCTTGGCTTCCGGGTCTTTAATCATCTTCGGAGGCAAGAAATCCCAATCTGCTTCGAGATCGCCAGATTCGACTTTTTCTCCATCGATTAAAACTTCATAAGTGTTCGTCGGATGAACTACTAAAGTGTAAGCGTGGGTGTATACGTCGTCTTTGCATCTGATGTCTTTGGAGATTAAATGGTTCTTGCCTTTGTAGCTGAAGATTACATGAACCTGAAAAAAACATTTTTTTTTTACAAAAATGTAACATAATTTTGCAAGTTTGTACAAAACACGTTCCCATTTTTGGGTTTAAAGGGTTACAAGCGTGAAAATTTGGGTGTGTATACTAAAATATATGGGGATCCAGTGCTGAAAAGGAGAAGTCGCTAGTATGTCTAGTTTTTGAATTTTGAAGACCTAAACTTTGTTTTTCGAAAAAAAATGTTACGATTTTTGCATGTTTTTACTTTTTCTGTTCCCAAATTTGGGTGTGGTGCGTTACAAGCGTGAAAATTTGGGTGTTTATACTAAAATGTATGGGGATCCTGTGCTGAAAAGGAGAAGTCGCTACCAAGTCTAGTTTTTGAATTTTGAAGCCCTAAACTTTGTTTTTCGAAAAAAAATGTTACGATTTTTGCATGTTTTTACTTTTTCTGTTCCCAAATTTGGGTGTGGTGCGTTACAGGCGTGAAAATTTGGGTGTGTATGCTAAAATGTATGGGGATCCAGTGCTGAAAAGGAGAAGTCGCTACTATGTCTGGTTTTTGAGTTATGAATGAATAAACTTTGTATTTTTTTCAAAAAAAAAATTGTTTCGGTTTTAACAATTTTTTTATATATTCTATTACCATTTTTGGGTATGTTGTGATACAACCCTAAAAGTTTGGGTGTATACACAACAATGTATGGGGAATCCAACACTATATAGGAAAAGTCACTATTACATCTAATACTCAAGTTATGAAAGACGAAAGTTAGTCAATTTTTTTTCCAATTTTTATTTCTCATTTTTGAGTGTTGTGTTATACGCACAAAAATTTGGGTATGTTCACAAAATATTAGAGAAAATGAAATGTAGTAAAAGAAAAATTGTTATCAAGTTTAAATTTTGTCGAAATTTTTCTCAAAAAAATTGTTTTTTTATTTTAATTAATTTAATTAATAATATTTTTCCTCTTCCATTTTTGGAATAATTGTATATAAACAAAAAAAATATAAAAGTTTTTTCTAGAAAAAGACACGTCAGTCTATGAAAAGTCAATGGTCTCACTCAGTCGGTAATACAGACTGTCAAATGATCAAATTTGTACAAATTACACAAAAATTAGTAGAACTATTACAAATTTGGTATGGTATTTGTTGTTCTTTAAGTTTGAAGAGTATTTTGAACAAAAATCAGGCATTGAAATTGTTGGAAAATTGTTTTGTGAAGATTTTTAATGTCAATTTTTTTTGGCGTTTTTCACAATTATTAGGGTGTGTATTTATTTGAAATTTGCTCAAAATGTTTGGAATAGAGTAAAATTAAGGTTTGTGTAGTTAAATTTTAAATTATTTGTGGTTTTTTGTAATAAATTGATACTAGTCTATGTTAAGTCATTGGTTTTTCTGCCGGTAATGTAGAGCAGTTACAATTGTTTAAACATAGTAAGTGTTTGTGTAAGTTTCTTACCTTTTTCGTACCAGGTCCACAAATATCTGGCCCAAACATAATCTCGTAAGGTGATTCTCCGTGCATATCTTCTTGATTTAATTTACAATCAAAAACTTTAACATAACCACCTCCACAATCAATATTTTGCTCATGTTTAACCGTAAACTGTATCACTAAATCCTTATTTTGATTGCTAAACGGCGAGAACTTTCTAGAAACCGCGTAAAATCGTGCATCTTGAGAAGTTTGAATGCCTCTGTCAGTTTCTTCATTATTGAAGAATTTGCCTGCTGTTCTTACAAATTTACCAAACTCTTTACCTGGGTGTTTACTGTATATCCAATTTGATTCCCATGTATCTGTAAAAGATGTAAAAATGTCAGAAAATTGTTTCAGTTTATGTAAAAACAACCATACCGTCAGAAAACTGCTCTTGGAAAAATACTTCGGCGTTGCAAACGCAGAAAATCGCGAAAAATATTACAAATTTCTCCATTTTAAGCACGACTCCGACAAAAGCTTTCTGTTAAATGCGTGGTTCGTGTAATTCCTTCCAAATCTATACGAATAATGCACCAACGTACGAAATACGTTCCCCAGTTTTCTCTTTTCGACGTACGGGAGTTTCAAGTGACGTATGTTGTCATAAAAAACAATACTAGCCAGATGGAACAATCCTATTGGTTGGTTCTGCCCTTAAAATCATTCCTAGACAACTTATTTTCGTTCCGTCTTTGTCTAACACACGAGGAAATAGATGTGAGAGTGTCTAAACCTGTCTGAACTTGCGCACTGTACAGCCAAATGTAACCATTTGATTGGTCCAACGAAAACCTGTTTTCCTTATATTTAGGCATGTCATTTCTAGATAAAACCCTAATCGTTGTTATCATTTACAAATATTGCTATTTTCTTCCAGAAAATTTCTAAAAATAAGTACAAAATTAGAAGAAAATTACCTAAATAATTATTGTTCATTATAAAATAACTTTTTATTTTGAAATAACCGCGATAAAACAAAAAAAACCGGAATACTGTTGTTGATTGTGAAGATAGTAACAATTTAAAATATATAAATCTATTAAAAATCACATAAACATTAATATTTCTCAACTTTATTTACAAAATTAAATCAATTTTTATACATTTTATAATTTAAATAAAATTTCTTATTCTATTTTCACCAATCCCCAATTTTGGGTGTGTTACACCCATAAAAATTTAGGTGTATACTTAGAAAAGTATGGGGAATCCTACGCTGAAGAGGAGAAGTCACTTGAAAGATGTCAAAAACTTTGATATTTTTGTCTAAAGAAAATGGTAGCTGTTTTTGCAGTTTTTTACAAATTCCATTCCCATAATTGGGTGTGATGAACTATAGACATAAAAATATAGGTGTATAATCAGAAAAGAATAAGGAATCTAACACTGAAAAGGAGAAGTCACTACAATGTCCAATTTTTGAGTTATAAAGCAATGAAATTAGAATTTTTTTCACAATAGATTATAGGTGTATTTGCAATGTTTTACAAATTCCATTCCCATAATTGGGTGTGATGAACTATAGACATAAAAATTTGGTTGTATAATCAGAAAAGGATAAGGAATCTAACGCTGAAAAGGAGAAGTCACTACAATGTTTAGTTTTTGAGTTATAAAGCAATGAAATTAGAATTTTTTTCACAAAAAATTATAGGTGTATTTGCAATGTTTTACAAATTGCATTCCCATAATTGGGTGTGATAAACTATAGACATAAAAATATGGGTGTATACTCACAAAAGAATAGGGAATCCAACACTGAAATATAGAAGTCACTACAATGTTTAGTTTTTGAGCTATGAAGCGATAAAATTAGAGATTTTTCACAAAAAAATTGTAGGTGTTTTTATGTGGAATTAGAGACGTGAAAATTTGGGTGTGATAAACTATAGACATAAAAATTTGGGTGTAAACTCACAAAAGTATGAGGAATCCAACGCTGAATAGGAGAAGTCACCACGAGGTCCAGTTTTTGAGTTATGAAGCCAAAAACTTTGATATTTTTTTCCAAAAAAAATATAGTTGTTTTTGCAACTTTTACAAAATTCATTCCCAAATTTGGGTATATGTTTACACAAATATGTATGAAGCATCCAACACTATAGGAAAAGTCACATTTGAAAAAACCGCCAAGAAACAAAAGACAGTACAGTTGTTGACAGTGAGTATAGTAACGGGTTTTTGTAAATAATTCTAAATAAATTTATGGAATTATTATTATTTAGATATTTTGTTGCACGTAACAATAATAAATATTTTTGTTTTTAATTTTGATTCAATTTTTTTTATAAAACCAATTTAAATAATGTTTGGTACTAAAAAACAAAGTTAAACAATATTTCTGTAGTTGTTATTGACTTATAAATGTTTATTTAATTATTGAAATATTTATGAGTAATTCAATTTGTAACTAATTTCATGTCAAAGACATCATTGCTATATTAGAAAGGAATTAACCTTCACTAAAAGTAAAAGTATGTTTCTAAGAATAGACCATTAAACAAAAGTGTTGCTATTAATTAAGCTATTTATTTATTATTATTTATTAAATATAAATTTTTATACAAAGTTTACATCGAAAATGCAGTATTAAATGCAATATAATAATTTTGAAGGTACGTATCATCAATTAACAATATTTAGTATTAAACATACAGGCACTGTTAGCTAAAATAGTGAAAGTATTGCATAAAAACATACACAATCTCTTTCTAGATGACAGAAAGACACATACCACATATAAAAGATGTTTTCTCGACACAAAACAATGTTTTAACAGATAAAAATGACATCGAACAAACACATTCGAACTACGAGCAAAACTTCGACGATAGACATCGAAACAAAAAATATAAAACCCTCGAACGACATTTGAGCATGAAAAAAACAATAAGAAAAAAAATGATGAGAGATTTGAGAGAAATAGGAGACGAAGAGGAAAATACTACAGGAATTTTGGAAAAATTAAAAACAGATCAACCGCCAACTGAAAATGTTGATAAACCTAGTTTTTGGAAACGTTTGACTCGAAATTGGACAGCAAATTCTTCGAAAAGCTAATCTTTATTTACTAATGTTGCTTTTTTATATTTTAACATTGTTAATATGTTCCTATTTATATAATTGTGATTTGGGTAACCGTACTTATTTTTAAGTATTTTATACTTTAATAAATTTTTATAAAACATTTTTTTATTCTTAATAATTCCCAACCCTTAATATTTTAAATAATTTATAAATATATAAGTTATTTGTACAAATTTTAAATAAAAATATAATTTCTCAAACCTGGTGTCAAATTTCTGAACTAACCAAACCATAGATATAATATAGACTAGATACGCCATCTTTGCGGCGAAAATATGAACTATATATGTAGAAGACTATTGCATTTTATAAAGTGTTTTGTAATGTTAATTTCATGCTTTCTAACAATGTAATGTATATTACATAACAAGTGATACAATGTAATATATCTCTTACATGTCCAAGTAACTTTTAGTGAGAGTTAAACATGAAAATTTACAAAATACACCATAAATAATGCAAAAATTTCTATTTTTGGGTCAAATTTTTTTTTTTTTGAAATTGATAGTCGCCGTTGCGCTGATTTCAAATTTTCAAACCGAATTTAATTATCTCTTCCCATTCCTGAGATATTTGGCTTCAAAGTTGCATCTCAAAAAAGTGTGTTTTTTGACCATATCTCTAAAATGTGTAGAGATACAATCTCAACGTTTATACCAGTCGATTCTACGCGCAAAGTTACATAAAGAAATGTTTTCTCTGCATATACGTTCTTTGGAACGATTTGGTGAAAAATGAGAAAAACGAAAAAACAGGAATTTCAGTTTTTCGCTCGGGAACTTTTTGTCTTCAAAATTTTTTATATTTTAGACTTAAGTAAATAAGAATGTGCTGATTCCAAATTTTCAAACCGAATTCAATTATCTCTTACCGTTCTCGAGATATTTGCGTTCAAAGTCAGACCTGAAAAAATCAGTTTTTCAGGAATAATCCTGAAATGGGTCGAGATACGACCTCGGCGACCTAACCAATCGATTCTACGGGCAAAATTAGATTTTTGTACCAATTTTCATATTTATATTCCGATGGATACAATTTTTATAGCGAAAAAACGAAAATGGCCAAAAATCGCAAAAAATCGCAAGGGGTTCATCAGGCGTTTTTTCGGTTTTTGCGATTTTCGTTTTTTCGCTCTAAAAATTGTATCCATTGGAATATTAATCTGAAAATTGGTACAAAAATCTAATTTTGCCTGTAGAATCGATTGGTGAGGTCGTCGAGGTCGTATCTTGACCCATTTCAGGACTATTCCTGAAAAACGATTTTTTTCAGTTCCAACTTTGAACGCAAATATCTCGAGAACGGTAAAAGATAATTGAAATCGGTTTGAAAATTTGGAATCAGCGCATCTGTATTTACTTAAGTCCAGAAAATGAAAAGATTTGAAGACAAAAAGTTTCCAAGCGAAAATCTGAAAATTCCTGTTTTTTCGTTTTTCTCATTTTTCATTAAATCGTTCCAAAGAACGTATATGCGGAGAAAACATTTCTTTGTGTAACTTTGCCTGTAGAATCCACTGGTATAATCGTTGAGATTGTATCTCTACTCATTTTAAAGATATAGTCAAAAAACACACTTTTTTGAGGTGCAACTTTGAAGCTAAATATCTCAGGAATGGGAAGAGATAATTAAATTCGGTTTGAAAATTTGAAATCAGAGCAACGGCGACTATCAATTTGAACTGTTTTCAAAAATAAAAAATTTGGACCCAAAAATGGGTATTTTTGGATTATTTTGGGTGTAGGAACCCAATTTTACCCCAAAAACTTAAAAGTTGTTCATTTTAAGGTTTGTTTTTCATCTGTATTTCTTTTTCTTTATAAATTTCATTGTTTTTAATATCATTTTTCGTTAATAGATGGCATCTTTGTTCCTTCTTTTTGTGACAATCTATTCTATGCATAGTCTATGGTTTCTTTGACAGGATGTCTGTCAAAATGCAAGAAAACATGTCATTAAACTGGCAAAATCATAATGACAATTTAGCTTCATTAACAAATAATCAATTGGATTGTTTATTTGAAATTTCACAAAAAATCAACGATAGCAACAACTCACTAAAAGTATGTATGAAAAAAATTGTAATTTGTGTTTCATTAGAGTAATTTTAGGACAACGTTCAGTTAAAAATAAGTGAAAGTGAATCTAATTTTGATAAAATAGAAACAAGTCAACAATTTTTCCAATGGTACGCAAAAATAGAAGAAGAAATAATTCAAGAATCAAATGTTGATATTAAAAAGTGTTGTGAAAAATTGTCCATGCAAAAAAATCATTCTATAAATCTTCTAGATGAGGTATTTGCTTTAAAAATAAGATTTTATTTAATTTTATTATTTAAGAACACAGTAAAATATTAGTGAAAATGCGAGATATAAATTTTTAAAGTGAAAATTTTGATGTGTGACGTGTAAAATATGTATACAGGTGTTCATTTTAAGAGGCTAACCTTTATGATCTCAAAAACCGTAGTAGATACGGTTAAATTTAATTTTAAATTAAAAAAAATACATTGATCACTACACTCACTAACAGATATGTTAGGTTTTGTTAGTTTTAGGTTTTGTAAGTTTCAAATTATTCTCAACCACTGTTTACCCGAAAGATAGGTTAGGTTTTGTTAGTTTCAAATTATCCTCAACCACTGTTTACCCGAAATATAGGTTAGGTTTTGTTAGTTTGAGGTTTTGTTAGTTTAAAATTATCCTCAACCACTGTTTACCCGAAATATAGGTTAGGTTTTGTTAGTTTAAAATTATCTTCAACCACTGTTTACCGGAAAGATAGGTTAGGTTTTGTTAGGTTGAGGTTTTGTTAGTTTAAAATTATCCTCAACCACTGTTTACCCGAAATATAGGTTAGGTTTTGTTAGTTTAAAATTATCCTCAACCACTGTTTACTTGAAAGATAGGTTAGGTTTTGTAGGTTGAGGTTTTGTTAGTTTAAAATTATCCTCAACCACTGTTTACCCGAAAGATAGGTTAGGTTTTGTTAGTTTTAGGTTATGTTAGTTTAAATTTAGTTCAAATAAAACTTATTTTTCATAATTTCCTCAATTAAAAACATGTGTTTTCAATGACTTTATTTTATGTGTTTAGGTGTAATAATACACATCTACGCTTAAAAATAATCATTTTAAAGGCTAGACTGTATACTATAGTTTTACCTAGATGTAACCTAACCTAACATATTTTCACTAATATCAATTATTGAAAAATGTTATTTAAATAATTATAATCTAATATGTTTTAAGGTAAATAAATGCATAAATGAAATGTCAAACTTGTCACTATCTTACGGAGATGTTTTGCAAAAAACAAATAGTTTAAATGAAATAAGTGAAAATCTACTCGTCGATCAACAAAATTTGCAAAAAACAAGTGATGAAATAAATAAAAAATTGCAATATTTTACGAGTTTAACTCAATTGTCTCAAATGTTGAGTATGCCTGCTTTAAGCGTGTCAAATTCAAATTTTTTTGACATGATGGAAAAAATTGACAATTGTATGAAATATATGACAGATAATGTATGTTGTTTTTTTTTTATTATTTTTTTTATATAAATAATAATAATAAATATTTTAGAGCAATTTCAGAGAATCATATACACATTTATTAAAATACAAGCAACATCAATATACTGTAATTTTTCTCATTAAAAATTACGTAACTCAGGTAAACAAACTTAAGTTAATAATGGCTTATAACCAATTTAGACGTCGTATATTTTAAATTTACTTAATCTTAATTTTTTATCTCATGTTAAAATAAAAATCCTATATTCTATAGTACTCATTATAACATATTTATTACACAAAAAAATATATGTGATACAAAAAAATATATATTCATTTGCAAAAAGGGGAATCCCAGACTAAATTATAACCTATAAAACAAGAAATACGCAAGAAATTGACGATAAAGACAAGATTTTTATATACAAGACTAATGAAAGACAAGATATACTTAAAATTCTTGTCTTGTTTTTCGAGGCAAGACAAAAATAGACTGCATTAGTGTAACTGTCATTTTGTGGCGCCAAATTCAAACTGAAACCCTAACTCGCCTCTGCCGATTTATACGCCCATGTTATTCTTATGGGAATCAAAATATGCTATCTTTAAACTGCTACAAAGTATTATAAAATGCAAATCATAACTATTAAACCTGATAAATACTAATCTCTAATGTTTTATCTATCTTCTCATGTAATATACACACCCAAAAAACACAATATTATTTAATAAACTTCAATTTAAACAGTAGGTGCAAATTTCTGAAAACGTATGTCGTAGCTGTCTTAGTATTCAGTTGAACCTGTCACTTTAACTTGGCAAGTAACGACATATGTTACTATTTGCGATACTACTTTCTTTAAAATCAAATTTTTCTTAACTTATTCTTTTATTTGTACTTTTTCTGTACGGAAAGCAAAGAGTAATGTTTTAGAATATAAAAAAATCCTATGTTATTATTAAGAATCGCCAAAATGCTTTAATATCGTGAATTGAAAATGTACGTACATAAGAAATGCATACACTCAGATTTGAATTAGGGTTTCGCGCCAAATGTAAATCTTAACCTCACTAACGTGGTCTATAACTTGTCTTGTGGCACACTAGCGCCATCTGAAGTCTAAATTGGTTAGAAGCAGGGCATGTAACCGAAAAAATACTGGTTAACGGTTAACCCTTATAGAGAACGTTATAATAATAAAGGTTTTAGTTCGAAAACTGGTTTTTAAAAATTGGAAACCGGTTTAAACCGGTTAATATATCTGTTAAAAAAGTAATTAAAATTAATTATAAAAATTTGATTAAAAAAAATTACAGAATAATTAATTAAAAAAAATAATAAAAAAATACCACTTGAGAAAAATATAACAATTAAAAAAAGCAAATTAATTAATGAATATTCACAAAAATTCCCGTAATATCTTTAGAAAAACGCAGGTCACTTTTCAATTTTAAACTTGCCTGTGTTGACAAAGGCCGTATTTATTTGGGATTTTTTAAGTAACCTTAACGGCCAAAGAGACCTACATTTATGACTCTCCAATAAAATGTTAATTGTAAAAACTGTCATGACTCATGTTCAAATACAAATAGAAACACAGATATAAAAAAAAATAAATTTTTTTTGCTAAGTGATATTAAAATAAAGGTTAATGCTAAAACCGGTTTTTTTTTTGGTTAACGGTTACCGGTATTTTCGGCTTGAAAAATATCGGTTAAAATTACGGTTAAAGTTTGCAATTTTCGTTCAAAATATCGGTTACCGGTTTTTATTAACCGTTTTTTTTAACCGGTTACATGCCCTGGTTAGAAGTCAATTGTTTTGACACTAACGCTGTGTTCAGATTTTTTCCCTAGCGGCTGAACAGGCAACTACTTCGTGTTTACAACAAACGTCAACAGATGTCGCTTTTTCGTTGTACTATGGCAAATTTCAATCATTTGCCCCTAAAATTCGACCGGTAATTTTACAAATTGAACAAAGATGTAATGAGAGTAGTGATTATAAACAATTACTACAAGAATTACAACAAATTTATGTACAACAACGAATTAGTTTAATGAACTCTGCTATGGTTACTACAATGACTCAAATGGTAGAAAATCATAAGGGTGACAATTGCTCGCTTTTTAGGGCTGGAAGTAATTTTATTCTTCATGTTTGTCAAGATGAGACACAACTGTTTCATGTATGTAAAAAAAAAAATTATGCTCTTTTATAAAAAAAAAGTTTAAGAATTATTATCTTCAAAAATAATCAAATTAATGAAACCGACTTTGCTGATTTTACTTTTTATTTAGGGGTGGGAAGCTTTGTGGTCAGGAGTTATAAATTATCCCAACTCAAAGGTATCACTTGAAAAGTAAAGGGCCGTATCATATTCTCGTCATAGGATACATATTTCCGTTTTTTCATCTGATCTGCTAGATGTTTATTTCTTGCGAATGTTGTTTTCAGCATGACTTACGTCCACCAAATTATATTCCTATAATCTTCACATATTCGTATTTACAATTTTATTTACACTAATAAAAACTGCAAGCACAAAAATAACTTTTTGATTGTCCAAAACTGCAGTGTACCTCTAAAAAAATTTTAATAATTAATAATGGAGTTCTTAGAATAATTGGAAATTGAAAAGAAAAATTTTAAGAATGAGCAATTTGATTTAGTCAAATCTCTGTTGATCACTCCGCTTTAATCCCTTTTAGATTTTCCTATTGCAAAGCTAGTTAATACTTAGTTTCTGCCTTTGTTCTTCTATGTATAAATACTAAAAATTTTCTGTAAAGTATATTCATTACTATTTTCTGATAATGACCTTATAAGACGAAATATAAATATTTTTATCTACAACTATTGAAATATGGGTACATTATACGTATGATACTACATATAATATACTACTCATATTACAAGTGTAATATGAAATGTTATATTACACGCTACACTTTTCTGTAATAAATAGAGTATATAATTTAACACATAACATTTTAATAAACTGTTAATTTATTAATAATATATTTTTTATTATAAATATCAATATAAATGATTATAAAAGTATAATAAATACAATTTGTATAGTTATTTTGACATTTAAGTGCTACTGTGGCGCCATCTGTTAAGATATATGTAAAAATATTAGTTAATAATATTGTATAATTGAAAATATATATAAAAATAAATATAAATTTAACGAACACAAATTTTGCCGTTTATTCTAGTCGAAATCTGACAACTCAATAATACATAGCAACTAAAAACATATCGTAAAACATTTTATTGAACAACACCTACTACTTTCTTTATGAAGCAAGCAAAGGGCACTACACAAGCCCTGAACTACTCGAACCTAACTGAATATTTAACAAATAATATGAGATTTTTTATATGCCTGTTAGTTGTAGATAAAGTATAGTATTTGACTCGCATAATATGGCTACATTACACTCGGATGATTAAATATACTCGCTACCGCTCGTATTTTTAATTACATCCTCGTGTAATATAGCCTACATATTATGCTTGTTAAATAATATACTACTTTTAACAACCAAATATTTACTCTAATCTCTTCTCAATTTTCAAATTGAAATTAGAAGACGTGCGTTTAAAATGCATTATCATTTGAACATTTTAATTTAGATTTGAAAGTACATAATTAGATTTTGAAAGAAAATTTTAAACTTTTTTTTAAAAAAAGAGCATAAAAATACAAAATAAAATATATGAAACTCATTAATTCTTTTTTATATTTTATTTTTATTTTTTTTTTAGCATTTTTTTACAGATATTTCATCTTTACAATTAAGCTGGTACTTAGACCAACTCTGTATGCATCTATACGACAATTTGAGACCTTTAATAGTACATATTAATCACATGGAAACTTTAGCTGAAATTTGTGGTATTTTACGTTCAGAAATGGCCTTAGTTGATAATGAATCAGCATACACTAGGGTAAGAAAAAAAAAGAAAAAATGTGTCTAACACATTACCTCCCGCCACTGTAGTAATACATTCTATATAAGTTTTTCAGTATTATATATATATATATATATATATATATATATATATATATATATATATATATGTAGGCGGGAGGTAAAAAGAATTTTTTTTCTTTTTTTTTGAAGGTCTTATGGCAACTTTTACAAGATGTACAAGAAAGATTAGTTTTTCGAACTCATGTATATTTACAATCAGATTTATTAATGTATAAGCCATCGGCAGGGGATTTAGCATATCCAGAAAAGTTATACATGATGGAAGAAATTGCCAAAACACAAAATGAAGATCCTTCTCAAAGGTATCGTAACAGAAACCTAACCTAACTTATCCTAATTGAACCTAACTTAATCTAAATCAACCTAACCTAACATAATCGAACCTAACTTAGTCTACTATAACTTAACTAAACCTAATAGAATCTAACTTAATCTAAACTAACCTAACTTAACTTAATCTAACCTAACCTAACGAACCTAACATAAAGTGACCCTTTATTTTTTTAATGAAATCAGTACAAAACCTATGTTCTATATTTAGATTACCTATTGAAAATAATACATTAAAATGTAAAATGTAATTTGATTGCACATGCGATGATTAGTGTTTAAAAATTCTTCTATTGTGTTTTTTTTTTATTATTCTTAGACAAAACATTTATAAATCCAAATATAATATATTGTTTTTGCTTTTTCTACATAAGCTTTAAAAACAAGTCGAGAAATCATAGCGATATTACGGCTATAATTTTATTGCTTTTACTTAAGTTTACAGCTTCTCTAAAAATCAAACCTTTTAACCAAGTCACGTACTAATAAAATCAAACCATGTCGAGAGATAGAAATTTTAGTTAATACTTAAATTATATGAAAATGTTTAAACATCTACCAAAAATAATCATAAAATATCGAAAATCAGTACATTCAGTACAGTATGCAAAAATTCAGTACAAAATATGTTACAAATTGTTTATCAGTACAAGGATCTATAAATCAGTACTGTACTGACAAAATCAGTACGAATGGTTACTCTAACCTAACATAATCTAAACATACCTAACCTAACTTAATCTACCCTAACCTAACGTAACCTTATCTAACCCAACCTAATCTAACTTATCCTAATAGAACCTAACCTAACTAAATCGAACTTAACTTAACCTAACCTAATCTAATCTTACCTAACCTAACTTAACCTAATCTAAACCAACTTAATTTAACTTAACTTAAACAAATCAGATTGTAATCTAAACCAACATAGCCTAACCTAACCTAACCTAACTTAACCTAATCTAAACCAACTTAATTTAACTTAACTTAAACAAATCAGATTGTAATCTAAACCAACATAGCCTAACCTAAACTAACCTAACATAATCTAAACACACCCTAACCTAACCTAACTTAACCTAACCTAACTTAACTTAACCTAACCTAACCTAACCTAACCTAACTTAACCTAACCTAACTTAACCTAACTTAACTTAACCTAACTTAACCTAACCTAACCTAACTTAACCTAACCTAACTTAACCTAACTTAACCTAACTTAACCTAACCTAACCTAACTTAACCTAACCTAACTTAACCTAACTTAACCTAACCTAACTTAACCTAACCTAACTTAACCTAACCTAACCTAACTTAACCTAACTTAACCTAACCTAACTTAACCTAACCTAACTTAACCTAACCTAACTTAACCTAACCTAACTTAACCTAACCTAACTTAACCTAATCTAACCTAACTTAATTTAAACCAACTTAATTTAACTTAACTTCTTTTTATATTGTAATTATTTTAGGAACAGATCTGGTAATAACCCAGCAGATTTACACGGAATGTGGTACCCTACTGTAAAACGAACTTTAGTCTGTCTATCTCGGTTATACCGTTGTGTTGACCGCCCTATATTCCAAGGCTTGAGCCAAGAAGCACTCTCCGGTTGCGCTTTGAGTGTCCGTGATGCCTCTTTGGCCATAAAAGCCTCAAAAGGTCCTATTCATGGGTTGTTATTTCAAGTTAAACATCTTTTAATACTTCGCGAACAAATTGCCCCTTTTCAGGTTCGTAAACCCACTTTTGGGTTTGAGTTTTTGTTGCCTAATACCCATTTTAAGGTTTTTTTTTCATAGGTTGATTTCACAGTCAAAGAAATGAGTCTAGATTTCAGTAAAGTTAAAACGGCTGCATTTAGTTTGTTACAAAAACGAAGTAAAGTTTTTTCGCTATCAGCAAATAATGCTTTACTTGAATTTTTACTGGAAGGTACACCTCAGGTTAAGGAACAACTTTTAGATTCAAGAAAAGAAGTTGATAAACAATTAAAGTTGAGTTGTGAAGACTTTATTAAACATTGTACGGAAGTTTTAGTTGGATCGTTAGATAGTTTTTTGGAAAAGGTACGTTTTAAGGGGTAACCCTTAAATATTTTGAGTTCAAATCCAAAAATTTTAACTCACAAAGGGTTTTTTACTATAAATATATTGTTTGTGTCAAATCAGTAAAAAAAATCCGGTATTTTCAATTTTATTTTTTTTTCTTTTATTTCGCACTTAAAACAATTCAGATATTTCTTGTAATATTTAAAGTTCATAAAAAAAATAAGCAAAAAAATATTCTGAAAATTACAATATCTTTTTTTATGTTTAAAATTTAAAAATGTCTAATTCATATTAAAATCTTAAGCAATTTTTTTTATATATATATTTGAATGTATAGAATTAAAAAAATGTGAATCAGTATAACAAAAAGTTTTAAATATTAAAAAAAAAAAATTTTTAAGGCAAAATATGTTTAAAAAATGTAAGAAACACACAAGAATGTGGATAATTTATAAAAAAATGTCAAAAACATACAAAAAAATGTTCTAATTATTTTTTTTTATTTTTTTCTTAAGACAAAACAAGTTCAAAAAATTTTGGATACACACAAAAATGTGTATAATTTAAAAAAAAAAATCAAAAACCTGTTAAAAAATGTTCTAAATATTTATAATAATTTTTTTTAAGGCAAAACATGTTCAAAAAATGTCAGAAACCCACAAAAATGTTTCTCTTTCGAAACAAGCATTTGCTAGTGCAAAAAATATAAGTCAAATTGTAGTCGAAGTTCAAAAAAACATAAAATCAAAACTTTCTGGAATCCAGAGGGCTATGCAACTGTACCTAGCCAATAAGGAGACAGAATTTATTTTGTTTCGACCAATCAAAGTGAGTGTTACATTTCAATCAACCAATGAGATTGCTTGTTATGTTTTTTGCACGTTTTTTACAAAAAAGTAGTAAAGCGGTAAGAATTACGGACCGTTCTAGAACATGAGATAAATGTACAATATTATTTAGCAAATTTATTTATTGGTAAAGTACATTACTATTGATAAATAATGGAATTTCTAAAACAAAAAAAAAAATGAATTTTAGTGTACATCATTTTGGGTGAAATTTAATTTTGATCGTGCAAAAAACTACAAAAGCCTTTCGAACAGGGCATGTAACCGAAAAAAATACTGGTTAACGGTTAACCCTTATAGAGAACGTTATAATAATAAAGGTTTTAGTTCGAAAACCGGTTTTTAAAAATTGGAAACCGGTTTAAACCGGTTAATATATCGGTTAAAAAAATAATTAAAATTAATTAAAACAAATTAATTTAAAAAAATAATTAAAAAAAAATTACAGAATAATTAATTTAAAAAATAATAAAAAATTACCAACTGAGAAAAATATAACAATTAAAAAAAAGCAATTTAATTAATGAATATTCACAAAAATTCCCGTAAAATCTTCAGAAAAACGCAGGTCACTTTTCAATTTTAAAACCTGTGTTGACAAAGGCCGTATTTATTTGGGACTTTTTAAGTAACCTTAACGGCCAAAGAGACCTACATTTATGACTCTCCAATAAAATGTTAATTGTAAGAAACTGTCATGACTCATGTTCAAATACAAATAGAAAACACAGATAAAAAAAATATTAAAAAATTTCTCGCTAAATGAAAAATAAAGGTTAATGTTCGCTAAAACCGGTTTATTTTTTTTTGGTTAACGGTTACCGGTATTTTCGGTCTGAATATCGGTTAAAATTACGGTTAAAGTTTGCAATTTTCGTTCAAAATATCGGTTACCGGTTTTTATTAACCGGTTTTTAACCGGTTACATGCCCTGTTTAATTCACTGTATTTTTTATATTTTTTTTTCTTAGAACAACGTAGTAAGTAGTTTTGTGCAACTTGAGCATATTTTATCTATTTCTGACTACACTGAAGAGGATATTTTGGTAATTGGGTGCCCCACGGGAGAACAAGTATCTGTTTTATTGTCTTCTGCATCACTTGTAGCCAGTAATGAAAGTAATGAGTCAAATAAATAATTGTTATACTTAAATAATAAAAAAAAAAATAAAAAAAAAATGTATCTAAATAATTCTGTTGTTTTTCTTTCCTTTTTAATTCCTTTCATACAGGGTGGCCCAATGAAAATTATCAGCGCAATTTTTGGTCATTTAACATCAATTTTGCAAAAAACGCTCGAACATGTCAATGGGGAAGTTTAGCGTATTTTTTTTATTTTTTTATTTTATCAAGATTGCCCTCAAAAGTGATATTCTACATTTTATTTCATAATTTTATACAAAAATGACGTGAGAGTGGCTCGCGGAGAACGTATCGTCTATCTTAACCAGCGCTGGGTTCCCATGGCAACAGAGAAGCGTGTGGTGTAATGCAATACAACCTACGTTCAAAAAGTCAGGTCTCACCATCCCTTCTGCGCAAGCGCATAACTCACTTGTGACGTCAGAGTGGCTCGAACATAAATCATTAATTATAAATAATTGGCAACATAATTTTAACTTTCAATTACATTTTAAGTTATAAATATTCATATACTTACGACTAAAAGATATTTCACATATAATTTCAACCACGCTAAACCTCCCCATTTTAGTATAAAGGGGGACACCTGAATGGATTTCCAATGGCATAACTTCAACCCTAAAATGGGAGTTGCACCTCAAAAATTTTAAATGGAAAAGGGTGTCAAACATGACAGTTCAAAAAGCCTTTCAATTCTCTTTTCAACAGTTTTTCAAATCCGGTCATTAGTTCCAAAGAAATATTGTTTAAAACAAACTTTATCAGGTGTTCAAAATTAGCACTTTTTAAAGTATGTTATTCTATTATTTCAACCCTCTACATTACGATAAAAATAGTTACAAAACTTAGACAAATTTTAAGACAGTCATTTTTTTATACGATCTTGAAAAAATGTTATGTAATTTTAAGGGGTATAGGTTATGTAATTTTAGGGATGTACCTATTTCAAATTGTCAGTTTATTTTAAAAAGTGAATGCATATGCCATCTATTAAGCATTCTAGAAACTACTGTACTGCCCAGCTGAGTATTCATATATTTTAATTGCAATTTTCAAGTAAACGACTTGTCTGTTCCAATTATTTCGTTTTCGAAGAGAAATTTTCTATTTAATGCGAAAAGTGAATGCATGTGCCATCTATTGAGGAGTCTAGTAACTACTATACTGGCCACTTGAGTATTCATATATTTTAAAAGCAATTTTTAAATAGACGACTTTTTCCTGAGCCGTAGTTTTTGACTTAGACACTTTTTAAGACAGTCAGTTTGTCTTAAAATCTTGAAAAATTGACCATCTTTATTTTTGAGCGAAAAGTATGATGTCCTATTATTTCAACCCTCTACATTACGGGAAAAATAGTAAAAAAATTCCCAGAGCCGTAGTTTTCGACTTAGACACTTTTTAAGACAATTAGTTTGTCTTAAAATCTTGAAAAATTGACCATCTTTATTTTTGAGCGAAAAGTATGATGTCCTATTATTTCAACCCTCTACATTACGGAAAAAATAGTGAAAAAAATCCCAGAGCCGTAGTTTTTGGATTACAAATTATTTGAGGCAGACAGATTTTTTTTCGTTCTCTATATTTGATTTTATACTTTGTTTAATATCTATTTCAAATTCTTAGTTATGTACTGACCAACTAAATTATCAGCTCTATACTAAATAGACAATACTTGTCTGAACAACACGAATTCATATTTCACTCGACTTTTAATTAAACTCAAAAACTGAACGCCTACGCCATCTATCAACAACTCCTGGAACTACTCACTTGCCCAAATAAGTCTTCAACTGTAAATAACTTAGGCAGTACTTGTCTGAACAACACGAATAGAAATTTTACTCGATATGTGATTTAGCTTGAAAACTGAACGCATGTGCCATCTATTGACAACACTAGGAACTATACACTTATAAACTAAAATCAAAATCGTATGTGTAACTTATTATTATACTACCTCCCATTTAATTTTTGTCAAGCTTGTATCATGGCAGTTACATACAAGATGGGTGACCGTGTTTCAGAGAAAACTTTACTTGTATTTCATGTAGGTTGCAGCTAGATTATATAGCATTTGTTATAGTTATTAGCTACGTTTTATAAACTACATTTCGGCTAGTGAATAATTAACTAGTCAAGCTTCTGTAAGGGCAGTTTCTTGCAAGATGGGTGACCATGTTTTAGAGATAATTTCACTTCTTTTATTCTTTTAACTTGAGTATCTCTGTATCTGGTAAAATTAGAACCTCTAGAGGTTGATAATAGGGTAGTTATTAAATGTTGAAGATTTAAGTGTTGGATAATGTAAGACTTGTGGTTCATATCAAAGTTTGGGCGTCAGATTCGGAATCTACGACGTCGAGTTAGTGGGGTAACATGTATGAATCACCCCATTAATATAAGCACCCCTATACATGTTATGTGCGTGTATTTCGGCTACTGAAAAATCCAGCAATTCGTATACGTGTGAGAAAATTTTTTTGTTGCCGATTTGATTCAAATTCAGTATCCGTAAAAAAGACACATAGGGCTAGACTCTGGCCAAATTTGAGCACTTAAGGGTTGATATTAAGGGAGGAAATGAATTTTCAAATAAAATTGCTATTTTGGAAACTATTAACTTTAGAGAAAAACTGTATAAGACTTTTTTGATGAGAATAGGATTCTAAACAACTTTTATTTGAAAAATTTTCTTCTCCGACTTTTCATTTTAGAGAAAAATTTTCAACCCCTAAAGAGTGCCTTAGATTTTTCATAATTTTTTTATTGGCATATCTTAGCATTTGCACCTTAGATACAAAGTTTCAATTTTTTTTCTTAATGAGGGTGGGAAATAGAATTAATTTTCCAAAAAATCTTCAAGTAAACTACATCTTGTAGCCACTACTAAAATGCGGTAATTTTTTTGCAGATGCCCCTTAGTATCTAAAATTTAGATACAAAGTTTTCATGTTTTCCTTTAGTTGGTTTGGAAAGTATAAGTAATTTTCCGAAAATATAGCTGTGTTCCCACAAGTTTCGCCATCTGTGGCAATGTGTACCAACTAACTAATTCCTGCCACCTGAGACAAAGTATTCGTATAAAATAAATCTGCATATGTCGGTAATGTAGATGACAGCGTTTTGGAGCTGCTGTTTGTAAAAATAATTATTATTATTAACTAATTTAAAGTATTTTTGAGTACAAGACATACTTCTAACTTTAATTTTATGTATTTTATGCAAATATGAATATTTTAAATGCAATAATAAGGAAGTAAACATTGAATGTTTTTAAAGGTTAGTAACGGATTGTAGGAACTGACAGCTGACTATCCTACAAGAGAAAATCCTTTCTGGTTCTCATACCAGACCATCTCTAGGCAAGAAAATAACATGGTTTATATTTTAAACTACGAGGAATCTGAATCTGGCCACGAAATGAAGATATTTGTAACCGTTGAGGAGTTACGAGGCAGGGAAAGTGAAGTAACACTTCCAGACGATGTTTAGAGGTAAATAGGTACGTATATTTATAACTGTGCACGTTGTAAGCGTTTGTATTGTGGCAGACAGCTGTCCGGAGCTGGTGCGGAGGGACAGACACGCCGGACACCTGGGGAACGTGTCCAGAGAGTCGCCCGAGTCATCCATTCAAGGTGAGTCAAGTTAGGAGCAGAATTCCATCGAAACCCAAATGCCAAGAAGTTTGCAAACAATTCTTTTGTGTTTATTTATCTGTAAATGTGTATTTACTTTGTTCAATAAAGTTCTTTCTTATTCCTTCCTTTCAGCTCCAAAAACATCCTGAAGTGTTGCATGAAGAAATTTAGCTTAAGACATGTTTATATTATTGTTAGGCGCAAGGAAAGAAGATATAATCACCACTTGTAACTCCTACACGGTTCAAGCTACAAAACTGGGTCTAGAATTTTTAGTCTACATTAAGTTTCACATAAAGCAAGCCTTAGTAATATTAATTCCGTTGAGTGGTTCCGGAGTTAGAGAATTACAAATTTGTAAAAATTATTCAAGAATTACATCTATTGTCTTATCATTTCTGTAATATGATCATATTTTACATTTTAGCTTGCCATTCTCACACAGTTAAAGATAACGCCTTTCTGTTTCAAAATTTGAACTTTATATGAAATTTAGCATAAGATACATTACACTTTAATTTTTTCCGATGAGTGGTTTTATTTTTATAAGTAATCAAAAAAAATCATATAAGAAATAATCTCTTATATTTATGTATTGGTGACACAAGGGCGTGTTGGGTGTTGCCTACACGTACTAGGCACATGGGGCTAACAACATCTCAAGTCAAATCCGCCCAGGGGTTGTAAATAGGGGAGTTATTTAAAAATAAAGATTTAGTTAGCGGATTACGTAAGAATTAAAGATTGCAGAGAAATTTGGACACAAGATCTACGAGGTCGAATTAGGGGAGTACAACCAAAAATCACCCCCTTAATAGGAACACCCCTACACATATGTTAAATTCTAGACATAACATTAAATATTCCAAGATATTGTTGGGTCTCTCTTATATATATATAGATGCCCCTTAGTATCTACTACTCAGATACAGAGTTTAATTTTTTTCCCTTAATGGGTGTGGAAAATAGTACTGTTTTTCTGAAAAATCTTCAAGTAAACTACATGTTGTAGCCACCCCTAATTTTTGGTAATTTTTTTATAGATGCCCCTTAGTATCTACTACTCAGATACAGAGTTTAAATTTTTTCTCTTTATGGGTGTAGAAAATAGAAGTGTTTTTCTGAAAAATCTTCAAGTAAACTGCATGTTGTAGCCACCTCTAATTTTTGGTAAATTTTTCATAGATGCCCCTTAGTATCTACTACTCAGATACAGAGTTTAAATTTTTTCTCTTTATGAGTGTAGAAAATAGAAGTGTTTTTCTGAAAAATCTTCAAGTAAACTACATGTTCTAGCCACCTCTAATTTTTGGTAATTTTTTTATAGATGCCCCTTAGTATCTACTACTCAGATACAGAGTTTAAATTTTTTCTCTTTATGGGTGTAGAAAATAGAAGTGTTTTTCTGAAAAATCTTCAAGTAAACTACATGTTGTAGCCACCTCTAATTTTTGGTAAAGTTTTCATAGATGCCCCTTAGTATCTACTACTCAGATACAGAGTTTAAATTTTTTCTCTTTATGGGTGTAGAAAATAGAAGTGTTTTTCTGAAAAATCTTCAAGTAAACTACATGTTGTAGCCACCTCTAATTTTTGGTAAATTTTTTATAGATGCCCCTTAGTATCTACTACTCAGATACAGAGTTTAAATTTTTTCTCTTTATGGGTGTAGAAAATAGAAGTGTTTTTCTGAAAAATCTTCAAGTAAACTACATGTTGTAGCCACCTCTAATTTTTGGTAAATTTTTCATAGATGCCCCTTAGTATCTACTACTCAGATACAGAGTTTAAATTTTTTCTCTTTATGAGTGTAGAAAATAGAAGTGTTTTTCTGAAAAATCTACAAGTAAACTACATGTTCTAGCCACCTCTAATTTTTGGTAATTTTTTTATAGATGCCCCTTAGTATCTACTACTCAGATACAGAGTTTAAATTTTTTCTCTTTATGGGTGTAGAAAATAGAAGTGTTTTTCTGAAAAATCGTCAAGTAAACTACATGTTGTAGCCACCTCTAATTTTTGGTAAATTTTTTATAGATGCCCCTTAGTATCTACTACTCAAATACAGAGTTTAATTTTTTTCTCTTTATGGGTGTAGAAAATAGAAGTGTTTTTCTGAAAAATCTTCAAGTAAACTACATGTTGTAGCCACCCTTTATTTTTGGTAAATTTTTTATAGATCCCTCTTACTATCTACTATTCAGATACAAAGTTTTAATTTTATTCTCTTATTAGTTTGGGAGATATAATTAATTTTCCAAAATTTGGCCTGTGTTCTAATCAAGTTCAAGTGACGTCGGAACGAAGCACTAGCGCTAGGTAGAGTTTTGAAAGCAGCTGAAGTGTGCTGCCATCTGTGGCAAAGTGCTTGAACTAATATATCCTGCACATGTCGGTAATATAGATGACTGCTTTTTTGTGCTACTGTTTATAAAAATATTTATTATTATTAACGAATTTAGAGTATTTTCGAATACAAGACATACTTCTACATTTAATTTTATGTATTCTGTGCAAATAGGAATAGTTGTAATGCATAATTAGTAAGTAAACATTGATTTTTTTTTATAGATTATTGTATGAACTGACAGCTGACTACCCAACAAGAGAAAATCCTTTTTGGGTCTCATACCAGACCATCTCCAGGCAAAAAAATCACATTTTTCATTCATTATAATTAAATTTCTATTTAATGTGAAAAGTGAATGCATGTGCCATCTATTGAGGAGTCTAGTAACTACTATACTGGCCACTTGAGTATTCATATATTTTAAAAGTAATTTTCAAATACATGATTTTTCCCAGAGCCGTAGTTTTCGATTTAGACACTTTTTAAGACAATCAGTTTGTCTTAAAATCTTGAAAAATTGACCGTCTTTATTTTTGAGCGAAAAGTATGTTATCCTATTATTTCAACCCTCTACATTACGGGAAAAATAGTGAAAAAATTCCCAAAGCCGTAGTTTTTTTATTACAAATTATTTGAGGCAGACAGATTTTTTTACAATCTTCAAAAATTCTCGTTTTCTATATTTGATTTTATACTTTGTTTAATATCTATTCTTAGTTATGTACTGACCAACTAAATTATCAGCTCTATATTAAATAGGCAGTACTTATCTGAACAACACGAATACATATTTCACTCGATTTTTAATTTAACTCAAAAACTAGAGATACTCCAGTAAGAGTTTGGCCGATGTCGTTGAAAATGTGCGTCAGTTTCTGATTGGCTGCGCCATTAATCTCTACAACTGTCAGTTTAAAAAAACGCGCGAACACGACTTAGTGCAATTTGGTTCCTACCGTTATTGACGGCTAGATTAACTTGCAAAATAGTAAGTATATTATAGAATTAATAGTATTTATACGATTTTATAAAGTATTCTTGTAATTTAGCTGCTGTATTATTAAATTCATTTTTGACATTTGACATTTGCTTAAAATGTCAATGCATTTTTGTTTTAGTGTTACATATATCAATATTATAATGGCCTATATAATGTGATTTATATATTACAGAAACTATTTAATAATTTTTCCATGGAATATTATTAAAAACACATTTCGCTTTTACGCGAATGATTACCGTAAATAATAAATTTGTTAGTCATGAATATTCAAATTTTCCCGCCAGAGAAAAATGGCGGCACATCGGCCAAACTCTTACTTGAGTATCTCTATCAAAAACTGAACGCCTATGCCATCTATCAACAACTCCTGGAACTACTCACTTGCCCAAATAAATCTTCAACTGTAAATAACTTAGGCAGTACTTGTCTGAACAACACGAATAGAAATTTTACTCGATATGTGATTTAGCTTGAAAACTGAACGCATGTGCCATCTATTGACAACACTAGGAACTATACACTTATAAACTAAAATCAAAATCTTAAGTATATCTTATTATTATACAACTTCCCATATAATTTTAGTCAAGCTTTTATCATGGCAGTTACATACAAGATGGGTGACCGTGTTTTAAAGTAAACTTTACTTGTATTTCATGTAGGTTGCAGTTAGATTATATAGCATTTGTTATAGTTATTAGCTACGTTTTATAAACTACATTTCGGCTAGTGAATAATTAACTAGTCAAGCTTCTATAAGGGCAGTTTCTTGCAAGATGGGTGACCATGTTTTAGAGATAATTTCACTTCTTTTATTCTTTTAACGATAGTATCTCTGTATCTGGTAAAATTAGAACCTCTAGAGGTTGATAATAGGGTAGTTATTAAATGTTGAAGATTTAAGTGTTGGATAATGTAAGACCTGTGGGTCATATCGATGTTTGGGCGTCATATTCGGAATCTACGACGTTGAGTTAGTGGGGTAACATGTATGAATCACCCCATTAATATAAGCACCCTTATACATGTTATGTGCGTGTATTTCGGCTACTGAAAAATTCAGCAATTCGTATACGTGTGAGAGAATTTTTTTGTAGCCGATTTAATTCAAATTTCGCATAAGTAAAATAGACACATAGGGCTAGACTCTGGCCAAATTTAAAAACTTAAGGGTTGATATTAAGGGAGGAAATTAATTTTAAATTAAAATTGCTATTTTGAAAACTATTAACTTTGGAGAAAAACTTTATTAGACATTTTTGATGAGAATAGGACTTTTCATTCTAGAGAAAAATTTTCAACCCCTAAAGGGTGCTCTAGATTTTTTATAATTTTTTTATTGGCATATCTTAGCATTTGCACCTTAAATACAAAGTTTCAAATTTTTTTCTTAATAGGGGTGGAAAATAGAATTAATTTTCCAAAAAATCTTCAAGTAAACTACATCTTGTAGCCACTACTAAATTGCGGTAATTTTTTTGCAGATGTCCCTTAGTATCTAAAATTGAGATACAAAGTTTTCGTGTTTTCCTTTAGTTGGTTTGGAAAGTATAAGTAATTTTCCGAAAATATAGCTGTGTTTCCACAAGTTTCGCCATCTGTGGCAAAGTGTACAAACTAACTAATTCCTGCCACCTGAGACAAAGTATTCGTATAAAATAAATCTGCATATGTCGGTAATATAGATGACAGCATTCTGGAGCTGCTGTTTGTAAAAATATTTATTATTATTAATTAATTTACAGTATTTTTGAGTACAATATATACTTCTACATTTAATTGTATGTATTTTATGCAAATATGAATATTTTTAATGCAATAATAAGGAAGTATACATTGAATGTTTTTATAGGTTAGTAACAGATTGTAGGAACTGACAGCTGACTATCCTACAAGAGAAAATCCTTTCTGGTTCTCATACCAGACCATCTCCAGGCAAGAAAATAACATGGTTTATATTATAAACTACGAGGAATCTGAATTTGGCCACGAAATGAAGATATTTGTAACCGTTGAGGAGTTACGAACCAGGGAAAGTGAAGTAAAATTTCCAGAAGATGTTTAGAGGTAAATAGGTACATATATTTATAACTGTGCACGTTGTAAGCGTTTGTATTGTGGCAGACAGCTGTCCGGAGCTGGTGCGGAAGGACAGACACGCCGGACACCTGGGGAACGTGTCCAGAGAGCCGCCCGAGTCGTCCATTCAAGGTGAGTGAAGTTTGGAACAGATTTCCATCGAAACCCAAATGCCAAGAAGTTCGCAAAAAATTCTTTTGTGTTTATTTATCTGTAAATGTGTATTTACTTTGTTCAATAAAGTTCCTTCTTATTCCTTCCTTTCAACTCCAGAAACATCCCGAATTGTTGCATGAAGAAATTTAGCTTAAGACATGTTTATATTATTGTTAGGCGCAAGGAAAGAAGATATAATCACCACTTGTAACTCCTACACGGTTCAAGCTACAAAACTGGGTCTAGAATTTTTAGAGTCTACATTAAATTTCGCATAAAGCAAGCCTTAGTAATATTAATTCCGTTGAGTGGTTCCGGAGTTAGAGAACTACAAATTTGTAAAAATTATTCAAGAATTACATCTATTGTCTTATCATTTCTGTAATATGATCATATTTTACATTTTAGCTTGCCATTCTTACACGGTTAAAGATAACGCCTTTCTGTTTCAAAATTTGAACTTTATATGAAATTTAGCATAAGATACATTACACTTTTATTTTTTCCGATGAGTGGTTTTATTTTTATAAGGAATCAAAAAAATATCATATAAGAAATAATCTCCTATATTTATGTATTGGTGACACAAGGTCGTGTTGGGTGTTGCCTAAAATTTAATTCGAGGGGAAACGTGAATTACCCCTAAACTAGGGGTTGGCGCACAAAACGGAAACCAGATTCGTTAGTTTCACGGTTGACTCTGTAGGATAGCATACTTTTTTACCCTAATTTCACTAATTAGTTGCATCTTCAAAAACCCTGGACTATAGCCCATGGTTTTGAAACTCCAAAAACACTTTTTGCCACCGATCCGGCTCAAATTTGGTATACACGTACTAGGCACATGGGGCTAACAACATCTGAAGTCAAATCCGCCCAGGGGTTGTAAATAGGGGTGTTATTTAAAAATAAAGATTTAGTTAGCGGATTACGTTAGAACTAAAGATTGCAGAGAAATTTGGACAGCAGATTCGGAATCTACGAGGTCGAATTAGGGGAGTACAACCAAAAATCACCCCCTTAATAGGAACACCCCTACACATATGTTAAATTCTAGACATAACATTAAATATTCCAAGATATTGTTGGGTCTCTCTTATTTATTATAGATGCCCCTTAGTATCTACTACTCAGATACAGAGTTTAAATTTTTTCCCTTAATGGATGTGGAAAATAGGACAGTTTTTCTGAAAAATCTTCAAGTAAACTACATGTTGTAGCCACCTCTAATTTTTGGTAAATTTTTTATAGATGCCCCTTAGTATCTACTACTCAGATACAGAGTTTATTTTTTTTCCCATAATGGGTGTGGAAAATAGAACTGTTTTTCTGAAAAATCTTCAAGTAAAGTACATGTTGTAGCCACCCCTAATTTTTGGTAAATTTTTTATAGATGCTCCTTAGTATCTACTAAGCAGATACACAGTTTAGATTTTTTCCCTTAATGGGTGTGGAAAATAGAACAGTTTTTCTGAAAAATCTTCAAGTAAACTACATGTTGTAGCCACCTCTAATTTTTGGTAAATTTTTTATAGATGCCCCTTAGTATCTACTACTCAGATACAGAGTTTAAATTTTTCCCCTTAATGGGTGTAGAAAATAGAAGTGTTTTCCTGAAAAATCTTCAAGTAAACTACATGTTGTAGCCACCTCTAATTTTTGGTAAATTTTTTATAGATGCCCCTTAGTATCTACTACTCAGATACAGAGTTTAAATTTTTTCCCTTAATGGGTGTAGAAAATAGAAGTGTTTTCCTGAAAAATCTTCAAGTAAACTACATGTTGTAGCCACCTCTAATTTTTGGTAAATTTTTTATAGATGCCCCTTAGTATCTACTACTCAGATACAGAGTTTAAATTTTTTCCCTTAATGGGTGTAGAAAATAGAAGTGTTTTCCTGAAAAATCTTCAAGTAAACTACATGTTGTAGCCACCTCTAATTTTTGGTAAATTTTTTATAGATGCCCCTTAGTATCTACTACTCAGATACAGAGTTTAAATTTTTTCCCTTAATGGGTGTAGAAAATAGAAGTGTTTTCCTGAAAAATCTTCAAGTAAACTACATGTTGTAGCCACCTCTAATTTTTGGTAAATTTTTTATAGATGCCCCTTAGTATCTACTACTCAGATACAGAGTTTATTTTTTTTCCCATAATGGGTGTAGAAAATAGAACTGTTTTTCTGAAAAATCTTCAAGTAAAGTATATGTTGTAGCCACCCCTAGTTTTTGGTAAATTTTTTATAGATGCCCCTTAGTATCTACTACTCAGATACAGAGTTTAAATTTTTTCCCTTAATGGGTCTAGAAAATATAACTATTTTTCTGAAAAATCTTCAAGTAAACTACATGTTGTAGCCACCTCTAATTTTTGGTAAATTTTTTATAGATGCCCCTTAGTATCTACTACTCAGATACAGAGTTTAAATTTTTTCCCTTAATGGGTGTAGAAAATAGAAGTGTTTTCCTGAAAAATCTTCAAGTAAACTACATGTTGTAGCCACCTCTAATTTTTGGTAAATTTTTTATAGATGCCCCTTAGTATCTACTACTCAGATACAGAGTTTATTTTTTTTCCCATAATGGGTGTAGAAAATAGAACTGTTTTTCTGAAAAATCTTCAAGTAAAGTATATGTTGTAGCCACCCCTAGTTTTTGGTAAATTTTTTATAGATGCCCCTTAGTATCTACTACTCAGATACAGAGTTTAAATTTTTTCCCTTAATGGGTCTAGAAAATATAACTATTTTTCTGAAAAATCTTCAAGTAAACTACATGTTGTAGCCACCTCTAATTTTTGGTAAATTTTTCATAGATGCCCCTTAGTATCTACTACTCAGATACAGAGTTTAAATTTTTTCTCTTAATGGGTGTAGAAAATAGAAGTGTTTTCCTGAAAAATCTTCAAGTAAACTACATGTTGTAGCCACCTCTAATTTTTGGTAAATTTTTTATAGATGCCCCTTAGTATCTACTACTCAGATACAGAGTTTAAATTTTTTCCCTTAATGGGTATAGAAAATAGAACCATTTTTCTGAAAAATCTTTAAGTAAACAACATGTTGTAGCTACCTCTAATTTTTGGTAAATTTTTTATAGATGCCCCTTAGTATCTACTACTCAGATACAGAGTTTAAATTTTTTCCCTTAATGGGTGTAGAAAATAGTACTGTTTTTCTGAAAAATCTTCAAGTAAACTACATGTTGTAGCCACCTCTAATTTTTGGTAATTTTTTTGTAGATGCCCCTTAGTATCTACTACTCAGATACAGAGTATAAATTTTTTCTCTTAATGGGTGTAGAAAATAGTACTGTTTTTCTGAAAAATCTTCAAGTAAACTACATGTTGTGGCCACCTCTAATTTTTGGTAAATTTTTTATAGATGCCCCTTAGTATCTACTACTCAGATACAGAGTTTAAATTTTTTCCCTTAATGGGTGTAGAAAATAGGACAGTTTTTCTGAAAAATCTTCAAGTAAACTAGATGTTGTAGCCACCTCTAATTTTTGGTAAATTTTTTATAGATGCCCCTTAGTATCTACTACTCAGATACAGAGTTTAAATTTTTTCCCTTAATGGGTATAGAAAATAGAACCATTTTTCTGAAAAATCTTTAAGTAAACAACATGTTGTAGCTACCTCTAATTTTTGGTAAATTTTTTATAGATGCCCCTTAGTATCTACTACTCAGATACAGAGTTTAAATTTTTTCCCTTAATGGGTGTAGAAAATAGTACTGTTTTTCTGAAAAATCTTCAAGTAAACTACATGTTGTAGCCACCTCTAATTTTTGGTAATTTTTTTGTAGATGCCCCTTAGTATCTACTACTCAGATACAGAGTATAAATTTTTTCTCTTAATGGGTGTAGAAAATAGTACTGTTTTTCTGAAAAATCTTCAAGTAAACTACATGTTGTGGCCACCTCTAATTTTTGGTAAATTTTTTATAGATGCCCCTTAGTATCTACTACTCAGATACAGAGTTTAAATTTTTTCCCTTAATGGGTGTAGAAAATAGGACAGTTTTTCTGAAAAATCTTCAAGTAAACTAGATGTTGTAGCCACCTCTAATTTTTGGTAAATTTTTTATAGATGCCCCTTAGTATCTACTACTCAGATACAGAGTTTAAATTTTTTCCCTTAATGGGTGTAGAAAATAGGACAGTTTTTCTGAAAAATCTTCAAGTAAACTAGATGTTGTAGCCACCTCTAATTTTTGGTAAATTTTTTATAGATGCCCCTTAGTATCTACTACTCAGATACAGAGTTTAAATTTTTTCTCTTAATGGGTGTAGAAAATAGGACAGTTTTTCTGAAAAATCTTCAAGTAAACTACATGTTGTGGCCACCTCTAATTTTTGGTAATTTTTTTGTAGATGCCCCTTAGTATCTACTACTCAGATACAGAGTTTAAATTTTTTCTCTTAATGGGTGTAGAAAATAGTACTGTTTTTCTGAAAAATCTTCAAGTAAACTACATGTTGTGGCCACCTCTAATTTTTGGTAAATTTTTTATAGATGCTCCTTTAGTATCTACTACTCAGATACAGAGTTTAAATTTTTTCTCTTAATGGGTGTAGAAAATAGGACAGTTTTTCTGAAAAATCTTCAAGTAAACTACATGTTGTAGCCACCTCTAATTTTTGGTAATTTTTTTGTAGATGCCCCTTAGTATCTACTATACAAATACAGAGTTTCAATTTTTTCCCTTAATGGGTGTCTAAAATAGAACTGTTTTTTTAATTTTCCACCCCTAAATGCTGTTTTAAATTTTTCTTATTTTTTTTAGAGATGTAGGCCTTAATATTCGATCCAAATACAATGTTTCAGAATTTTACCCAAAAAATGTATGAGTTTATACATAATTTTCTGAATTTTCTTCAAGTAAACTACCCCTAAGAATTATCTTAGATCATACCTAATTTTTTTATAGATGCAGCATCAAATGATGAATTATTGTACATAATTTCCGTCTTTTACTTAGAGTGGTTTACTTGTTTTTAATGATGTATTATGAGCGTGCATTTCGGCTACTGAAAAATCCAACAATTCGTATACGTGTGGGAGAATTTTTTTGTTGTCGATTTGATTTAAATTTAGTATACGTAAAATAAACACATAGGGTTAGGACTCTGGCCAAATTTGAGCACTTAAGGGTTGATATTAAGGGAGGAAATGAATTTTCAAATAAAATTGCTATTTTGGAAACTATTAACTTTAGAGAAAAACTGTATAAGACTTTTTTGATCAGAATAGGATTCTAAACAACTTTTATTTAAAAAATTTTCTTCTCCGACTTTTCATTCTAGAGAGAAATTTTCAATCCCTAAAGGGTGTCTAGATTTTTTATAATTTTTTTATTGACATATCTTAACATTTGTACCTTAAATACAAAGTATCAATTTTTTCCCTTAATGGGGGTGGGAAATAGAATTAATTTTTCAAAAAATCTTCAAGTAAACTACATCTTGTAGCCACCACTAAATTGCGGTAATTTTTTTATAGATGCCCCTTAGTATCTAAAATTTAGATACAAAGTTTTCGTGTTTTCCTTTAGTTGGTTTGGAAAGTATAAGTAATTTTCCAAAAATTTAGCTGTGTTCCCACAAGTTTCGCCATCTGTGGCAAAGTGTACAAACTAACTAAGTCCTGCCACCTGAGACAAAGTATTCTTATAAAAGAAATCTGCATATGTCGGTAATGTAGATGACAGCATTTTGGAGCTGCTGTTTGTAAAAATATTTATTATTATTAACTATTTTAAAGTATTTTTGAGTACAAGTCATACTTCTACCTTTAATTTTATGTATTTTATACAAATATGAATATTTTTAATACAATAATAAGGAAGTAAATATTGAATGTTTTTATAGGGTAGTAAAGGATTATAGGAACTGATAGCTGACTACCCAACAAGAGGAAATCCTTTCTGGTTCTCATACCAGACCATCTCCAGGTATGAAAATCAGAAGATTCGTATTTTAAACTTCGAGGAATCTGAATCTGGCCACCAAATGAAGATATTTGTAACCGTTGAGGAGTTACGAGGCAGGGAAAATGAAGTAACACTTCCAGACGATGTTTAGAGGTAAATAGGTACGTATATTTATAACTGTGCACGTTGTAAGCGTTTGTATTGTGGCAGACAGCTGTCCGCAGCTGGTGCGGAGGGACAGACACGCCGGACACCTGGGGAACGTGTCCAGCGAGCCTCCAGGTCCGGACTTCAGTTCCGGGCTGATAAATCCACCACCGCTGCGAATTCTGCACCAATTCTTCTAGATTCCATCGCTGTGGGAAATTCTACGTTGATATTTGTGAAACTGTTTGAAAATAAATGTTGTATTTTGTGAGTATCAAGACATAAAAATGTGCCAAGTGTTGTAGCGATAGTCTCATTTTTGTATTTTACATTTTGGCTTGCCACTCCTACACGGTTAAAGATAATACCTTTCTGTTTCAAAATTTGAACTCTACATAAAATTTGGCGTAAGATACATTATAATTATATTTTTTCCGATGAGTGGTTTAAATTTTATAAGAAATAAAAAAAAATGTCATTTTTGTAATGGGTTCAAATTTTACATTTTGGCTTGCCACTCTTACACGGTTAAAGATAATGCCTTTTTGTTTCAAAATTTGAACTCTACATAATATTTTGCATAAGATACGTTATACTTTTATTTTTTCTGATGAGTGGTTCAATTTTTATAAGGAATCAAAAAATATCATATAAGACATAATCTCCTATATTTATGTATTGGTGACACAAGGTCGTGTTGGGTGTTGCCTAAAATTTAATTCGAGGGGAAACGTGAATTACCCCTAAACTAGGGGTTGGCCACCAAAACGGACATCAGATTCGTTAGTTTCACGGTTGGCTCTGTAGGATAGCATACTTTTTTACCCTAATTTCACTAATTAGTTGCATCGTAAAAAACCCTGGACTATAGCCCATGGTTTTGAAACTCCAAAAAAATTTTTGTCTCCGATTTCGATGAAACTTTGCATACATGCAGTAGGGACCTAAACTTAGTGCGGAATATAACTTGAGCCCTTAAGGGTTGTAATTAGGGGAGTTATTTAGAAATAAAGATTTAATTAGCGGATTACGCAAGAACTATAAGTCGTAGAGAAATTTGGACACCAGATTCGGAATCTACGAGGTCGAATTAGGGGTATACAACCAAAAAATCACCCCCTTAATAGGAACACCCCTACACATATGTTAACTTGTGTGTATCTTGTGCTCAAATTTTACATTTTGGCTTTCCACTCCAACACGGTTAAAGATAATGCCTTTCTGTTTCAAAATTTTAACTCTACATAAAATTTGGCATAAGATACATTATAATTTTATTTTTTCCGAAGAGTGGTTTAATTTTTATAAGAAATCAAAAAAATGTCATTTTTGTAATGGGTTCAAATTTTACATTTTGGCTTGCCACTCCTACACGGTTAAAGATAATGCCTTTCTGTTTCAAAATTTGAACTCTACATAAAATTTGGCATAAGATACATTATAATTTTATTTTTTCCGAAGAGTGGTTTAATTTTTATAAGAAATCAAAAAAATGTCATTTTTGTAATGGGTTCAAATTTTACATTTTGGCTTGCCACTCCTACACGGTTAAAGATAATGCCTTTCTGTTTCAAAATTTGAACTCTACATAAAATTTGGCATAAGATACATTATAATTTTATTTTTTCCGATGAGTGGTTTAATTTTTATAAGAAATCAAAAAAATGTCATTTTTGTAATGGGTTCAAATTTTACATTTTAGCTTGCCACTCCTACACGGTTAAAGATAATGCCTTTCTGTTTCAAAATTTGAACTCTACATAAAATTTGGCATAAGAAACATTATAATTTTATTTTTTCCGATGAGTGGTTTAATTTTTATAAGAAATCAAAAAAAATATCATTTTTGTAATGGGTTCAAATTTTACATTTTGGCTTGCCACTCCTACACGGTTAAAGATAATGCCTTTCTGTTTCAAAATTTGAACTCTACATAAAATTTGGCATAAGAAACATTATAATTTTATTTTTTCCGATGAGTGGTTTAATTTTTATAAGAAATCAAAAAAAATATCATTTTTGTAATGGGTTCAAATTTTACATTTTGGCTTGCCACTCCTACACGGTTAAAGATAATGCCTTTCTGTTTCAAAATTTGAACTCTACATAAAATTTGGCATAAGATACATTATAATTTTATTTTTTCCGATGAGTGGTTTAATTTTTATAAGAAAACAAAAAAATGTCATTTTTGTAATGGGTTCAAATTTTACATTTTGGCTTGCCACTCCTACACGGTTAAAGATAATGCCTTTCTGTTTCAAAATTTGAACTCTACATAAAATTTGGCATAAGATACATTATAATTTTATTTTTTCCGAAGAGTGGTTTAATTTTTATAAGAAATCAAAAAAATGTCATTTTTGTAATGGGTTCAAATTTTACATTTTGGCTTGCCACTCCTACACGGTTAAAGATAATGCCTTTCTGTTTCAAAATTTGAACTCTACATAAAATTTGGCATAAGAAACATTATAATTTTATTTTTTCCGATGAGTGGTTTAATTTTTATAAGAAATCAAAAAAATATCATTTTTGTAATGGGTTCAAATTTTACATTTTGGCTTGCCACTCCTACAAGGTTAAAGATAATGCCTTTCTGTTTCAAAATTTGAACTCTACATAAAATTTGACATAAGATACATTATAATTTTATTTTTTCCGATGAGTGGTTTAATTTTTATAAGAAATCAAAAAAATGTCATTTTTGTAATGGGTTCAAATTTTACATTTTGGCTTGCCACTCCTACACGGATAAAGATAATGCCTTTCTGTTTCAAAATTTGAACTCTACATGAAATTTGGCATAAGATACATTGTAATTTTATTTTTCCGATGAGTGGTTTAATTTTTATAAGCAATTGAAAAATATCATATAAGAAATAATCTCCTATATTTATGTATTGGTGACACAAGGTCGTGTTGGGTGTTGCCTAAAATTTAATTCGAGGGGAAACGTGAATTACCCCTAAACTAGGGGTTGGCCACCAAAACGGACATCAGATTCGTTAGTTTCACGGTTGACTCTGTAGGATAGCATACTTTTTTACCCTAATTTCACTAATTAGTTGCATCGTAAAAAACCCTGGACTATAGCCCATGGTTTTGAAACTCCAAAAAAATTTTTGTCTCCGATTTCGATGAAACTTTGCATACATGCAGTAGGGACCTAAACTTAGTGCGGAATATAACTTGAGCCCTTAAGGGTTGTAATTAGGGGAGTTATTTAGAAATAAAGATTTAATTAGCGGATTACGCAAGAACTATAAGTCGTAGAGAAATTTAGACACCAGATTCGGAATCTACGAGGTCGAATTAGGGGTGTACAACCAAAAAATCACCCCCTTAATAGGAACACCCCTACACATATGTTAACTTGTGTGTATCTTGTGTTCAAATTTTACATTTTGGCTTTCCACTCCTACACTGTTAAAGATAATGCCTTTCTGTTTCAAAATTTGAACTCTACATAAAATTTGGCATAAGATACATTATAATTTTATTTTTTCCGAAGAGTGGTTTAATTTTTATAAGAAATCAAAAAAATGTCATTTTTGTAATGGGTTCAAATTTTACATTTTGGCTTGCCACTCCTACACGGTTAAAGATAATGCCTTTCTGTTTCAAAATTTGAACTCTACATAAAATTTGGCATAAGATACATTATAATTTTATTTTTTCCGATGAGTGGTTTAATTTTTATAAGAAATCAAAAAAATGTCATTTTTGTAATGGGTTCAAATTTTACATTTTAGCTTGCCACTCCTACACGGTTAAAGATAATGCCTTTCTGTTTCAAAATTTGAACTCTACATAAAATTTGGCATAAGAAACATTATAATATAATTTTTTCCGATGAGTGGTTTAATTTTTATAAGAAATCAAAAAAATGTCATTTTTGTAATGGGTTCAAATTTTACATTTTGGCTTGCCACTCCTACACGGATAAAGATAATGCCTTTCTGTTTCAAAATTTGAACTCTACATAAAATTTGGCATAAGATACATTATAATTTTATTTTTTCCGATGAGTGGTTTAATTTTTATAAGAAATCAAAAAAATGTCATTTTTGTAATGGGTTCAAATTTTACATTTTAGCTTGCCACTCCTACACGGTTAAAGATAATGCCTTTCTGTTTCAAAATTTGAACTCTACATAAAATTTGGCATAAGAAACATTATAATATAATTTTTTCCGATGAGTGGTTTAATTTTTATAAGAAATCAAAAAAATGTCATTTTTGTAATGGGTTCAAATTTTACATTTTGGCTTGCCACTCCTACACGGATAAAGATAATGCCTTTCTGTTTCAAAATTTGAACTCTACATGAAATTTTGCATAAGATACATTGTAATTTTATTTTTCCGATGAGTGGTTTAATTTTTATAAGCAATTGAAAAATATCATATAAGAAATAATCTCCTATATTTATGTATTGGTGACACAAGGTCGTGTTGGGTGTTGCCTAAAATTTAATTCGAGGGGAAACGTGAATTACCCCTAAACTAGGGGTTGGCCACCAAAACGGACATCAGATTCGTTAGTTTCACGGTTGACTCTGTAGGATAGCATACTTTTTTACCCTAATTTCACTAATTAGTTGCATCGTAAAAAACCCTGGACTATATAGCCCATGGTTTTGAAACTCCAAAAAAATTTTTGTCTCCGATTTCGATGAAACTTTGCATACATGCAGTAGGGACCTAAACTTAGTGCGGAATATAACTTGAGCCCTTAAGGGTTGATGGTAAGGGAGTTATTGAACTTCAATGTGGGATTTTGGAAAGGGTGTAAATATTAATTTTAGAGAAAAACTTTATTAGGATTTTTTGTTCAGAATAAAATTCTAAGCAACTTTTATTTGAAAAATTTTCTTGTCCGATTTTTCCTCTAGAAGAAAATGAACCCTTAAGAGTACATGTAGTATATACAATATTGTTATTAAGAAATTAGGGTTGAAAGAGACAATTACAACAATAGGGCATGTTTCTAGCAACAATATTATTAAAATAGAACAATTTTTAATTGTTTAATAACAATTATTTGTTGTGATGTAATATCAACCCTTATTTATTTATTGTTGTATGTTAAAAATATCTATTAATTGTTATATTTCTGTTTGTTTACAGGGTGAATGACCTACACCTTATCTCTGGATGCGGCAGTTGCAGTTCAAAGGGCTACAATTGTTAATAATTAATAAATAACATGTATTTATTTATTGTATTGTAATATTAATATATTTATATGTATCTATTGTTATATAATAAAGGAATGATCAATTTATATCTTATCTATCATTACTCTACCCTTTCAACAATATCCCAACCCTCTTTTGCAGCTCATCCCTTATTTAAGGGTTAGTTACGTAACGAAGGGTCGTATACGTTATATAAATGAATGCGGTAATAAATAACTATATTTTAAACTATTTTTATTAAAAAATTATTTTATATAGCTTTGTGAGGTCATTGACCTTTGCTGTACAATTTAGACCCCCGCTGAGATCGTGTTTTCCCGTTTTCAAGAAAATCGGATTTGGTATCCGGGTCACATGAATCCTAGGAGCACTTTTTTTCTTTGTTTTGCTTTTAACTCCAGAAATAAATTGTTTAGAAATTTAGTTTATGTAGCAAAGGGTAGAACTAAGGGTGCTGAAACGATTAAAATAATAAAATTTAACTTTCCTTAACTTTTTGGAAAATTACAAGAGTAGAGCTCCTACTGTTTCGTGTTATCCGGATACCAACCTGTCAAGTACCTTTTGAAACTTCGATAAAATCAGCCGATGGTCACCCATCCTAAATTACTGCACTCGTTGCTTGACTGATATTTTTGAATTCATTTTTAAGCCTTAAATAAATTACTAGAGGGTTGAAAATTGCGTATCGGGGTAAGTTCAACCCCCTCTTTCGATTGGCGTTCACAGAATTACTCTACAACTTCCAGTTCCCGAGTTATTTAGCGCCCTTTCTGAGAATTTAGGGGTGAATATCTTGTGAACTAGGAATTGTAGAGCAATTCTGTGAGCGCCAATCGAAAGAGGGTGTTGAACTTACCCCGATACGCAATTTTCAACCCTCTAGCAATTTATTTAAGGCTTAAAAATGATTTCAAAAATATCAGTCAAGCAACGAGTTCAGTAAGTTAGGATGGGTGACCATCGGCTGATTTTATCGAAGTTTCAAAAGGTACTTGACAGGTTGGTATCCGGATAACACGAAACAGTAGGAGCTCTACTCTTGTAATTTTCCAAAAAGTTGAGGAAAGTTGAATTTTATTGTTTTATTCGTTTCAGCACCCTTAGTTCTACCCTTTGCTATATAAATTAATTTTTTTAAGAATTTATTTCTGGAGTTAAAAGAAAAACAAAGAAAATAATTTTGTTTTTTACCCTTATTTTAATAATGTATTATGTAATATGTATAAAAATATATACCTACCACTTCTTACTATATGTAGCAACCCTGGAATGTAAAATATAAATGTCTTAAATAAAGAAATATATAAAATTAACATTTCTTTTATTAAAAAATAAAAATACATACATTTTATATTATTTTAACAACAAATTTGAAATATAGAAGACAATAAATTATTATTTACAACAAATACAAGGTAAGAAATATATACACATAATAATTTGATAGTTGTTTTTCTTTCTGCTGTTGTGGAACTGCAGCTGCCGCATCCAGGGATGAAGTGCCAGTTATCCGCCCTCTAAACAAACAGAAAAATAACAATTAATATCTACATAACACATAGAATAAGTACATTAACTCATACAAGAACAGCACAAGATACACACAAGTTAACATATGTGTAGGGGTGTTCCTATTAAGGGGGTGATTTTTTGGTTGTATACCCCTAATTCGACCTCGTAGATTCCGAATCTGGTGTCTAAATTTCTCTACGACTTATAGTTCTTGCGTAATCCGCTAATTAAATCTTTATTTCTAAATAACTCCCCTAATTACAACCCTTAAGGGCTCAAGTTATATTCCGCACTAAGTTTAGGTCCCTACTGCATGTATGCAAAGTTTCATCGAAATCGGAGACAAAAATTTTTTTGGAGTTTCAAAACCATGGGCTATAGTCCAGGGTTTTTTACGATGCAACTAATTAGTGAACTTAGGGTAAAAAAGTATGCTATCCTACAGAGTCAACCGTGAAACTAACGAATCTGATGTCCGTTTTGGTGGCCAACCCCTAGTTTAGGGGTAATTCACGTTTCCCCTCGAATTAAATTTTAGGCAACACCCAACACGACCTTGTGTCACCAATACATAAATATAGGAGATTATTTCTTATATGATATTTTTCAATTGCTTATAAAATTTAAACCACTCATCGGAAAAATAAAATTACAATGTATCTTATGCCAAATTTCATGTAGCGTTCAAATTTTGAAACAGAAAGGCATTATCTTTATCCGTGTAGGAGTGGCAAGCCAAAATGTAAAATTTGAACCCATTACAAAAATGACATTTTTTTGATTTCTTATAAAAATTAAACCACTCATCGGAAAAAATAAAATTATAATGTATCTTATGCCAAATTTTATGTAGAGTTCAAATTTTGAAACAGAAAGGCATTATCTTTAACCGTGTAGGAGTGGCAAGCCAAAATGTAAAATTTGAACCCATTACAAAAATGACATTTTTTTGATTTCTTATAAAAATTAAACCACTCTTCGGAAAAAATAAAATTATAATGTATCTTATGCCAAATTTTATGTAGAGTTCAAATTTTGAAACAGAAAGGCATTATCTTTAACCGTGTAGGAGTGGCAAGCCAAAATGTAAAATTTGAACCCATTACAAAAATGATATTTTTTTGATTTCTTATAAAAATTAAACCACTCATCGGAAAAAATAAAATTATAATGTATCCTATGTCAAATTTTATGTAGAGTTCAAATTTTGAAACAGAAAGGCATTATCTTTAACAGTGTAGGAGTGGCAAGCCAAAATGTAAAATTTGAACCCATTACAAAAATGATATTTTTTTGATTTCTTATAAAAATTAAACCACTCATCGGAAAAAATAAAATTATAATGTATCCTATGTCAAATTTTATGTAGAGTTCAAATTTTGAAACAGAAAGGCATTATCTTTAACAGTGTAGGAGTGGAAAGCCAAAATGTAAAATTTGAACACAAGATACACACAAGTTAACATATGTGTAGGGGTGTTATTATTAAGGGGGTGATTTTTTGGTTGTATACCCCTAATTCGACCTCGTAGATTCCGAATCTGGTGTCTAAATTTCTCTACGACTTATAGTTCTTGCGTAATCCGCTAATTAAATCTTTATTTCTAAATAACTCCCCTAATTACAACCCTTAAGGGCTCAAGTTATATTCCGCACTAAGTTTAGGTCCCTACTGCATGTATGCAAAGTTTCATCGAAATCGGAGACAAAAATTTTTTTGGAGTTTCAAAACCATGGGCTATAGTCCAGGGTTTTTTACGATGCAACTAATTAGTGAAATTAGGGTAAAAAAGTATGCTATCCTACAGAGTCAACCGTGAAACTAACGAATCTGATGTCCGTTTTGGTGGCCAACCCCTAGTTTAGGGGTAATTCACGTTTCCCCTCGAATTAAATTTTAGGCAACACCCAACACGACCTTGTGTCACCAATACATAAATATAGGAGATTATTTCTTATATGATATTTTTCAATTGCTTATAAAAATTAAACCACTCATCGGAAAAATAAAATTACAATGTATCTTATGCCAAATTTCATGTAGAGTTCAAATTTTGAAACAAAAAGGCATTATCTTTAACCGTGTAAGAGTGGCAAGCCAAAATGTAAAATTTGAACCCATTACAAAAATGACATTTTTTTTGATTTCTTATAAAATTTAAACCACTCATCGGAAAAAATATAATTATAATGTATCTTACGCCAAATTTTATGTAGAGTTCAAATTTTTAAACAGAAAGGCATTATCTTTAACCGGGTAGGAGTGGCAGGCCAAAATGTAAAATTTGAACCCATTTCAAAAATGACATTTTTTTGATTTCTTATAAAAATTAAACCACTCATCGGAAAAAATAAAATTATAATGTATCTTATGCCAAATTTTATGTAGAGTTCAAATTTTGTAACAGAAAGGTATTATCTTTAACCGTGTAGGAGTGGCAAGCCAAAATGTAAAATACAAAAATGAGACTATCGCTACAACACTTGGCACATTTTTATGTCTTGATACTGACAAAATACAACATTTATTTTCAAACAGTTTCACAAATATCAACGTAGAATTTCCCACAGCGATGGAATCTAGAAGAATTGGTGCAGAATTCGCAGCGGTGGTGGATTTATCAGCCCGGAACTGAAGTCCGGACCTGGAGGCTCGCTGGACACGTTCCCCAGGTGTCCGGCGTGTCTGTCCCTCCGCACCAGCTCCGGACAGCTGTCTGCCACATTACAAACGCTTACAATGTGCACAGTTATAAATATACGTACCTATTTACCTCTAAACATTGTCTAGAAATGTTACTTCACTTTCCCTGGCTCGTAACTCCTCAACGGTTACAAATATCTTCATTTCTTGCCTGGAGATGGTCTGGTATGAGAACCAGAAAGGATTTTCTCTTGTTGGGTAGTCAACTGTCAGTTCCTACAATCCTTTACTACCCTATAAAAACATTCAATGTTTACTTCCTTATTATTGCATTAATAATATTCATATTTGCATAAAATACATAAAATTAAAGGTAGAAGTACCTATGTCTTGTACTCAAAAATACTTTAAATTAGTTAATAATAATAAATATTTTTACAAACAGCAGCTCCAAAATGCTTTCATCTATATTACCGACATATGCAGATTTATTTTATACAAATACTTTGTCTCAGGTGGCAGGACTTAGTTAGTTTGTACACTTTGCCACAGATGGCGAAACTTGTGGGAACACAGCTAAATTTTCGGAAAATTACTTATACTTTCCAAACCAACTAAAGGAAACCACGAAAACTTTGTATCTAAATTTTAGATACTAAGGGGCATCTATAAAAAAATTACTGCAATTTAGTGGTGGCTATAAGATGTAATTTACTTGAACATTTTTTGAAAAATTAATTCTATTTCCCACCCCCATTAAGGGAAAAAATTGATACTTTGTATTTAAGGTACAAACGTTAAGATATGTTAATAAAAAAATTTTGAAAAATCTAGACACCCTTTAAGGGTTGAAAATTTTTCTCTAGAATGAAAAGTCGGAGAAGAAAATTTTTCAAATAAAAGTTGTTTAGAATTCTATTCTCATCAAAAAAGCCTTATAAAGTTTTTCTCTAAAGTTAATAGTTTCCAAAATAACAATTTTATTTGAAAATTCATTACCTCCCTTAATATCAACCCTTAAGTGTTTAAATTTGGCTAGACTCTAGCCCTATGTGTCTATTTTACGTATGCTAAATTTAAATCAAATCGGCAACAAAAAAATTCTCCCACACGTATACGAATTGCTGGATTTTTCAGTAGCCGAAATGCACGCACATAATACATCATTAAAAACAAGTAAACCACTCTAAGTAAAAGACGGAAATTATGTACAATGATTCATCATTTGATGCTGCATCTATAAAAAAATTAGGTATGATCTAAGACAATTCTTAGGGGTAGTTTACTTGAAGAAAATTCAGAAAATTATGCATAAACTCATACATTTTTATGGGTAAAATTCTGAAACATTGTATTTGGATCGAATATTAAGGCCTACATCTCTAAAAAAATAAGAAAAATTTAAAACAGCATTTAGGGGTTGAAAATTTCAAAAAAAAACCGTTCTATTTTAGACACCCATTAAGGGAAAAAATTGAACCTCTGTATTTGTGTAGTAAATACTAAGGGGCATCTATAAAAAATTTACCAAAAACTAGCGGTGGCTACAACATGTACTTTACTTGAAGATTTTTCAGAAAAACAGTTCTATTTTCCACACCCATTAAGTGAAAAAATTTAAACTCTATGTCTGAGTAGTAGATACTAAGGGACATATATAAAAAATTTACCAAAAACTAGGGGTGGCTAAAACATGTAGTTTACTTAAAGATTTTTCAGAAAAACAGTTCTATTTTCTAGACCCATTAAGAGAAAAAATTTAAACTCTGTGTCTGAGTAGTAGATACTAAGGGGCATCTATAAAAAATTTACCAAAAACTAGGGGTGACTACAACATGTACTTTACTTGAAGATTTTTCAGAAAAACTGTCCTATTTTCCACACCCATTAAGGAAAAAAAATTAAACTGTATATCTAAATAGTAGATACTAAGAAGCATCTACAAAAAATTTACCAAAAATAAGAGGTGGCTAAATCATGTACTTTATTTAAAATTTTTTTAGAAAAACAGTTCTATTTTCTACATCTATTACGGGAAAAAATTTAAACTCTGTATCTAAGTAGTAGATACTAAGGGGCATCTATAAGAAATTTACCAAAAACTAGGAGTGGCTACAACATGTAGTTTACTTGAAGATTTTTCAGAAAAACAGTTCTATTTTCTACATCTATTACGGGAAAAAATTTAAACTCTGTATCTAAGTAGTAGATACTAAGGGGCATATATAAAAAATTTACCAAAAACTAGGGGTGGCTACAACATGTACTTTACTTGAAGATTTTTCAGAAAAACAGTTCTATTTTCTACATCTATTACGGGAAAAAATTTAAACTCTGTATCTGAGTAATAGATACTAAGGAGCATCTATAAAAAATTTACCAAAAACTAGGGGTGGCTACAACATGTACTTTACTTGAAGATTTTTCAGAAAAACAGTTCTATTTCCCACACCCATTAAGGGAAAAAATTTAAACTCTGTATCTGAGTAATAGATACTAAGGAGCATCTATAAAAAATTTACCAAAAACTAGGGGTGGCTACAACATGTACTTTACTTGAAGATTTTTCAGAAAAACAGTTCTATTTCCCACACCCATTAAGGGAAAAAATTTAAACTCTGTATCTGAGTAGTAGATACTAAGGGGCATATATAAAAAATTTACCAAAAATTAGCGGTGGCTACAACATGTACTTTACTTGAAGATTTTTCAGAAAAACAGTTCTATTTTCTACATCTACTACGGGAAAAAAATTAAACTCTGTATCTAAGTAGTAGATACTAAGGGGCATCTATAAGAAATTTACCAAAAACTAGGAGTGGCTACAACATGTAGTTTACTTGAAGATTTTTCAGAAAAACAGTTCTATTTTCTACATCTATTACGGGAAAAAATTTAAACTCTGTATCTGAGTAATAGATACTAAGGAGCATCTATAAAAAATTTACCAAAAACTAGGGGTGGCTACAACATGTACTTTACTTGAAGATTTTTCAGAAAAACAGTTCTATTTCCCACACCCATTAAGGGAAAAAATTTAAACTCTGTATCTGAGTAGTAGATACTAAGGGGCATATATAAAAAATTTACCAAAAACTAGGGGTGGCTACAACATGTACTTTACTTGAAGATTTTTCAGAAAAACTGTCCTATTTTCCACACCCATTAAGGGAAAAAAAAATAAACTGTGTATCTTAATAATAGATACTAAGGGGCATCTATAAAAAAATTACCAAAAATTAGGGGTGGCTACAACATGTAGTTTACTTGAAGATTTTTCAGAAAAACAGTTCTATATTCCACACCCATTAAGGGAAAATTTTTAAACTCTGTAGCTGAGTAGTAGATACTAAGGGGCATCTATAATAAATAAGAGAGACCCAACAATACCTTGGAATGTGTAATGTTATGTTTAGAATTTAACATATGTGTAGGGGTGTTCCTATTAAGGGGGTGATTTTTGGTTGTACACCCCTAATTCGACCTCGTAGATTCCGAATCTGGTGTCCAAATTTCTCTGCAATCTTTAGTTCTTACGTAATCCGCTAACTAAATCTTTATTTTTAAATAACTCCCCTATTAACAACCCCTGGGTGGATTTGACTTCAGAAGTTGTTAGCCCCATGTGCCTAGTATGTGTATACCAAATTTGAGCCGGATCGATGACAAAAAGTGTTTTTGGAGTTTCAAAACCATGGGCTATAGTCCAGGGTTTTTTACGATGCAACTAATTAGTGAAATTAGGGTAAAAAAGTATGCTATCCTACAGAGTCAACCGTGAAACTAACGAATCTGATGTCCGTTTTGTGCGCCAACCCCTAGTTTAGGGGTAATTCACGTTTCCCCTCGAATTAAATTTTAGGCAACACCCAACACGACCTTGTGTCACCAATACATAAATATAGGAGATTATTTCTTATATGATATTTTTTGATTACTTATAAAAATAAAACCACTCATCGGAAAAAATAAAAGTGTAATGTATCTTATGCTAAATTTCATATAAAGTTCAAATTTTGAAACAGAAAGGCGTTATCTTTAACCGTGTAAGAATGGCAAGCTAAAATGTAAAATATGATCATATTAGAAAAATGATAAATAGACCAATAGACGTAATTCTTGAATTATTTTTACAAATTTGTAGTTCTTTAATTCCGCAACCACTCAACGAAATTAATATTACTAAGGCTTACTTTATGCAAAAATTAATGTAGGTTCTAAACATTCTAGCTTGAACCGTGTAGGAGTTACAGTCGTAGAAGTAAAGATGAGTTAAAAGTTGAATTTCACAAATTGCTCGACTATTAAAGTGGTGATTATATCTTCTTTCCTTGCGCCTAACAATAATATAAACATGTCTTAAGCTAAATTTCTTGAGGCAACAATTCGGGATGTTTCTGGAGTTGAAAGGAAGGAATAAGAAGGAACTTTATTGAACAAAGTAAATACACATTTACAGATAAATAAACACAAAAGAATTGTTTGCGAACTTGGCATTTGGGTTTCGATGGAATTCTGCTCCAAACTTCACTCACCTTGAATGGACGACTCGGGCGGCTCTCTGGACACGTTCCCCAGGTGTCCGGCGTGTCTGTCCCTCCGCACCAGCTCCGGACAGCTGTCTGCCTCAATACAAACGCTTACAACGTGCACAGTTATAAATATATGTACCTATTTACCTCTAAACATCGTCTGGATCACTTTCCCTGGCTCGTAACTCCTCAACGGTTACAAATATCTTCATTTCGTGGCCAGATTCAGATTCCTCGTAGTTTAAAATATAAACCATGTTATTTTCTTGCCTGGAGATGGTCTGGTATGAGAACCAGAAAGGATTTTCTCTTGTAGGTTAATCAGCTGTCAGTTCCTACAATCCGTTAGTAACCTATAAAAACATTCAATGTATACTTCCTTATTATTGCATTAAAAATATTCATATTTGCATAAAATACATAAAATTAAATGTAGAAGTGTGTCTTGTACTCAAAAATACTTTAAATTAGTTAATAATAATAAATATTTTTATAAACAGCAGCTCCAAAATGCTGTCATCTGTATTACCGACATATGCAGATCTATTTTATATGAATACTTTGTCTCAGGTGGCAGGACTTAGTTAGTTTGTACACTTTGCCACAGATGGCGAAACTTGTGGGAACACAGCTAAATTTTCGGAAAATTACTTATACTTTAGAAACCAACTAAAGGAAATCATGAAAACTTTGTATCTAAATTTTAAATACTAAGGGGTATTTGCAAAAAAATTACCGCAATTTAGTAGTGGCTACAAGATGTAGTTTACTTGAAGATTTTTTGAAAAATTAATTCTATTTCCCACCCCCATTAAGGGAAAAAATTGATACTTTGTATTTAAGGTACAAATGTTAAGATATGTCAATAAAAAAATTATAAAAAATATAGAGCACACTTTAGGGGTTGAAAATTTTTCTCTAAAATGAAAAGTCGGAGAAGAAAATTTTTCAAATAAAAGTTGTTTAGAATCCTATTCTCATCAAAAAAGTCTTATACAGTTTTTCTCTAAAGTTAATAGTTTCCAAAATAGCAATTTTATTTGAAAATTAATTTCCTCCCTTAGTATCAACCCTTAAGTGCTCAAATTTGGCCAGAGTCTAGCCCTATGTATCCTTTTTACGTATGCAAAATTTGAATTAAATCGGCAACAAAAAAATTCTCCCACACGTATACGAATTGCTGGATTTTTCAGTAGCCGAAATTGCACGCCCATAATATATCATTAATAACAAGTAAACCATTTTAAAGAAAATACTAAAACTATGCATAATTATATAGTATATGGTACTGCATCTATAAAAAAATTAGGGATGATCTGAGATAATTCCTAGGGGTAATTTACTTGAAGATATTTCAAAAAATCATGCATAACTCTAACACCCTTGGGGGTAAAATTCTGAAGTATTGTATTTAGATCCAATATTAAGTCCTACATCTATGAAAAAAATAAGAAAAATCTAGAGTAGCGTTTAGGGGTTGAAAATTTTTCTCCAAAATGAAAAGTCATAGAAGAAAATTTTTCAAATAAAAGTTGTTTAGAATTCTATTCCCATCAAAAAATTCTAATAAAGTTTTTCTCTAAAGTTCATAGTTTCCAAAATAGCAATTTCATTTTAAAATTCATTTCCTCCCTTAATATCAACCCTTAAGTAGTCAAATTTGGCCAAAGTCTAGCCCTATGTGTCTATTTTACGTTTGCGAAATTTGAATCAAATCGGCTACAAAAATATTCTCTCACACGTATACGAATTGCTGGATTTTTCAGTAGCCGAAATGCACATACATAACATGTATAGGGTGCTTATATTTAAGGGGTGATTCATACATGTTACCCCACTAACTCGACGTCGTAGATTCCGAATCTGACGCCCAAACTTTGATATGAACCACAGGTCTTACATAATCCACCATTTAAATTATCATTATTTAATAACTACCCTATTATCAACCTCTACAGGTTCTAATTTTACCAAATACAGACATACCCTTGTTAAAAGAATAAAAGAAGTGAAATTATCTCTAAAACATTGTCACCCATCTTGCATGAAACTGCCCTTATACAAGCTTAACTCCCCGAAATGTAGTTTATAAAACATAGCTAATAACTATAACAGATGTTGTATATATTTATGGAATATAAGTAAAGTTATCTTTGACACACGGTCACCCATCTTATATGTAACTGCTCTGATACAAGCTTGAATAAAACTATATGGAAAGTAGAATAATAATAAGTTTCATATTTCATTTTGATTTTAGTTGAAAAGTATATAGTTCCAAGAGTTGTCCATAGATGGCATATGCGTTCAGTTTTCAAGCTAAATCGCATTTGGAGTAAAATATCATTTCGTGTTGTTCAGACAAGTAATGCCCAAGTTATTTACAGTTAAAGATTTACTTGAGCAACTGGGTAGTTCAAAGAGTTGTCGATAGATGGCATAGGCGTTCAGTTTTCGCATTAAATTGAAAATTTCTCGTCGAAAACGAAATAATTGGAACAGACAAGTCGTCTACTTGAAATTTGCTTTTAAAATATATGAATACTCAGATGGCCAGTACAGTAGTTTCTAACATGCTTAATATATACTTTTTAAAATAAACTGACATAATTTGAAATAGGTACATCCCTTAAAATTACATAACATTTACCCCATAAAATTACAAAACAATTTATCTAAATTTTACAAAAATAGGACAGTCTTAAGAAGTATCTAAGTCGAAAACTACGGCTCTGGGATTTTTTTCACTATTTTCCGCGTAATGTAGAGGGTTGAAATAATAGGACATCATACTTTTTGCTCAAAAATAAAGATGGTCAATTTTTCAAGATTTTAAGACAAACTGATTGTCTTAAAAAGTGTCTAAATCGAAAACTACGGCTCTGGGAAAAGTCATGTATTTGAAAATTGCTTTTAAAATATATGAATACTCAAGTGGCCAGTATAGTAGTTACTAGACTCCTCAATAGATGGCACATGCATTCACTTTTCGCATTAAATTGAAATTTTCGCTTCGAAAACGAAATAATTGGAACAGACAAGTCGTCTACTTGAAAATTGTATTTAAAATATATGAATACTCAGCTGGCCAGTACAGTAGTTTCTAGAATGCTTAATAGATGGCATATGCATTCACTTTTTAAAATAAACTGACATAATTTGAAATAGATACATCCCTTAAAATTACATAACCTATACCCCTTAAAATTACATAACAATTTTTCAAGATCTTATAAAAATAGAAAATGTCTAAGTCAAAAACTAGTGCTTTGGTAATTTTTTCTCTATTTCTCCTGTAATGCAGACGGTCGAAATGATAGGATAATATACTTTTTGCTAAAAAATGGAAAGGGTCAATTTTTCAAGATTTTACGAAAGTCTGTCTGTCTTAAAATGTGCCTAACTCAAAAATTACGGCCCTGGGAATTTTTTCACAATTTTTCTAGTAATGTAGAGGGTTGAAATAAAGGGTTTAATTTTCTTTTAGAGTACAACTTTGATAAAATTTTTATAATTCATGACATCAATATTAAAAGTTACTTACCGTTCTTAGCATTAAGTTTCTTACAAGTAGAACTTTCAGTAGACGAAATTAATGAATGAATCTAGACAAAAATGTTTAGGATTACGTAACTTCAACCCCATGAGTTACATAACATGTAATGCAGTAATGACAATAGGACCGGATTTTGAGAAATAGGAACAAGATTTGACAGTGTTGGAGCTGATAGAAGAAAACTTCCAGCACTGTTTCAAACAGTATAAGATTCACATAGAGCGTTGTAGGAATAGATGAAGGGGTATATTGAAGGTGGTAATAAGCAAATAAGTATGGAATCAACATAAAATGTTAAATCACTATTTTTCCCGTAATGTAGAGGGTTGAAATAATAAGATAATATACTTTTCGCTAAAAATGGAGGAGGTCAATATTTTAAGATAAACTGACTGTCTTAAAAAGTGTCTAACTAAAAATCTACGGCTCTAGGAATTTTTTAATTATTTTTTTCATAATGTAGAGAGTTGAAATAATAGGATAACATACTTTTCGTTACAAAATGGAGGGAGTCAATTTTTCAAGATTTTAAGATAAATTGACTGTCTTAACAAGTGTCTAAGTTAAAAACTACAGCTCTGGGAATTTTGTCACTGTTTTTCCCGTAATGTAGAGGGTTGAAATAAGGGGCCTAACTTTCCTTTTAGAGTACAACTTTTATCAAATTTTTGCATTTCATGACAATGTTTACGATTACGTAACTTCAACCCCATGAGTTACATAAAATGTTTTTATGTAATCCACGTTATGAAAAAAAACATACTGTTTGGGACCAATTAAAGGTATGACACAATAAAAGAATGAGCAAATAAAAATTCAGGGCAATGATGATTGTTTTTTTTTTCGATATTCATACGATTGTGTATTTTCACTGGGTTATTAGATGGTCAAATTAATAATCAACATTACTATCTTCAAATGCTTGCTGAATTCCGTGAAAGAATATGGAAAAAGCTTCCTAAATTGTGGAAGGACAAGTTATGATTCTCCACCAAGGCAATGCGCCGGATTATTCTGCAATGTCTTGGCACAGAATAGGTTTATACAGAAGCGACAGTAAGACAGAGAAACGAAAATTAGAGAGAGATGGGGGAGACACAAATTTAAAGGGCTCATTGTTTAAAATCGGAAAGTTTCCTCACATCTTAGGGAGAGATGTGGGAAGGCACAAAATTTAATAGTCTACACAACGCTTCAAGCTCATAGAACTGAATAGGAGAACATGGAAGGTACCGACACGGAGTGACGCTTCTGTATGTAACTATTCTGTGGTCTTGGCTTCTACACAAGTACAGCCCAGTGTTTCCTAAAGTGAAATCTGCCTTAAAAGGAACAAGATTTGCAGTGTTGAAGCTGTGAAAGAGAAAACGGCATGCGTCCTAAAGAAGATGACAGAAGAAGACTTCCAGCTCTGTTTGGAACAGTGGAGGATTTGCATAGAGCGTTGTAGGAATAAATAAGGGGGGTACATTGAAGGTGGTAATAAGCAAATAAGTTTGCAATCAACATAAAATGTCAAATTACAGTTTGGGACCGAAAGGTAAGACAAAATAAAGAACACATTTAGAAAATCATGTTTATTTCTTGTCGTCCTCGATGGCATTCTGGCGGGACAGCGTGGAGCCTGTACTGCCGCTCCTGGCGGGGCTGAGCTCCGTGGGGGGCGAGGCCTCGGACACGAGGGGCGTGGCCTCGTCGTCCGACGCGGGGGCCAGCTCGAGGCTGCGGGGCCGCGGCCTGGGGGCCCCCCTCTCTGTCTCTACAACACACGCCCTGATACACTCGCTCGCGCGGGGGGACTCAAGCACCTGGCTCCGGCGAGGAGGCGGCCGGCGAGGGGGGGCACACCGTCACCGGCACCTGGGGGGGCACCTCTAGCTCCAGCACGTCCTCGCACGCCTCCTCGTTCAGCGTCTGCAGGGCGCCTATAACGTCTAACAGCCAGCCGACGAGAGTAGTAGTCCGCATCCGTACCGTACCGTACCGAATCCAGTCTTTTTCCTAAGTTGCTTGTTTATTTTTGTATTTTCATGAATTCTGCTGCTATCAGAGGATACAGGTTGGTGGCTACCACCGCCGTTCCTCAGAGCCTTCAGCTCGCTGCATTCCACGCCTGAGGGGAAGTTCCGTTGGTGGTTACCACCGCGTACTTCTACGGCTGCTGGGCAGATCCGCTTGTCGACTTAGTAGTTTTTTTCACTGCTCTACGTTCCGTAGTTGTCAGAGAAACCCCGTTGGTGGCTTCCACCGCGAACTTTGTCGACGGTTGGATAGAACCGCGGTTAGTTTGTCATTTTTCTCACTTCCTACGGCTCAGTACAACTAGGTGTAGTAAGTTTTAGTCTGTCTGTGCTAAACCTTGGCCCGACCGACCTAGAGCTCCCGTGGCACATGTCACTTTTCTCACAGGATCCGCAGATTGGCGCCCGAAAAAAACCCGACATCCTGTAAGAGAACCCACGACATCACGGACCCACAACATCACGCAGCGGCCCAACTGATCGTCGCAAATTGGTGACATAAAATGTTAAATCACTATTTTTTCCGGAATTTAGAAGGTTGAAATAATAGGATAACATACTTTTCGCTAAAAATGGAGGAGGTCAATTTTTCAAGATTTTAAGATAAACTGACTGTCTTAAAAAGTGTCTAAGTTAAAAACTACGGCTCTGGGAATTTTTTCATTAGTTTTCCCGTAATGAAGAGGGTTGAAATAAGGGGTGTAACTTTCTTTTAAAATGCAATTTTTATCAAATTCTTACAATTCATGGCATCAATATTAGAAGTCACTTACCGTTGTAGCATTAAGTTTGTTACAAGTAGAAGACGAAGTTAATGAATGTACCTAGAGAAAATGTATACGATTACGTAACTTCAACCCCATGAGGTACATAACATGTAATGTAATAATGACAATAGGATCAGATTTTGAGAAACAGGAACCAAGATTTAACAATGTTGAAGCTGTGATAGAGAAAGCGCACACGTTTTGAACGTGACAGTACTGTTTGGAACAGTGGAAGATTCACATGGAGTGTTGTAAGGATAGATAAGGGGGGTAAATTGAAGGTGGTAATAAGCAAATAAGTATGGAATCAACATATAATGTCAAATCACTATTTTTCCCGTAATGTAGAGGGTTGAAATAACATGATAACATACTTTTGGCTAAAAATGAAGGGAGTCAAGACAAACTAACTGTCTTAAAAATGATCTAAGTCGAATACTACGGCACTGGGAATTTTTTCACTGTTTTTCCCGTAATGTAGAGAGTTGAAATAAGGGGTGTAACTTTCTTTTAGAATACAACTTTTATCAAATTCTTGTATTTCATGACAATGTTTACGATTTCTTAACTTCAACCCCTTGAGTTACATAACATGTTATGTAATAATGACAAGGATCAGATTTTGAGAAACAGGAACAAGATTTGACAGAGTTGGTGCTGACAGAAGATTTCCAGCACTATTTGGTACTGTGGAAGATTCGCATTGAACGTTGAAGGTATAGATGAGGGGTGTATATTTAAGATGGTAATAAGCAAATACGGGATGAATATTTGAAGATTTTACGAAAGTCTGATTGTCTTAAAAAGTGTCTAAGTCGAAAACTACAGCCTTGGGGTTTTTCCTGTAATGTAGAGAGTTGAAATAAGGGGTGTAAATTAATGAGTGTATCTAGACAAATTGTTTATGATTACGTATTTGGGAGTAATAAAAGGTAAGACAAAATAAAGAACACATTTAGAAAATCAACTTTATTTATTGTCGTCCTCTACGGCATTCTGGCGGGACAGCGTGGAGCCTGCACTGCCGCTCCTGGCGGGGCTGAGGTCCGCGTGGGGCGAGGCCTCGGACACGAGGGGCGTGGCCTCGTCGTCCGACGCGGGGGCCAGCTCGAGGCTGCGGGGCCGCGGCCTGGGGGCCCCCCTCTCTGTCTCTACAACACACGCCCTGATACACTCGCTCGCGCGGGGGGACTCAAGCACCTGGCTCCGGCGAGGAGGCGGCCGGCGAGGGGGGGCACACCGTCACCGGCACCTGGGGGGGCACCTCGAGCTCCAACACGTCCTCGCACGCCTCCTCGTTCAGCGTCTGAAGGGCGCCGCATATCATTTGTTCTTCGAGCGTCACCTAAAGAGAGTTATAGTTACTCCCAGTTTAGTTATGAGTATGGGAATTTTACCTGATGGTACTTTTTGAAGCAAAAAACATCACAAAATTTGAAATTCAAGTCAATTATATAAATAGTCAGGCGTAAAATGTACGTAAAGACTAAACAACTACAAGTGCTTACAGAGACATACCCAAATATTTTTTTCGGGGGGTTTTCAAACACATATAAAGTTATATACATTACATTTCAATATTTTCTCTAATTTTTCGGACAATTTACTCATCTTAGGTATATATTAAATTTATTTCGCATGAGCAACGCATCATAAATATCAATAATTTCAATAAATCTTACATCGATTTTTTGTAGTTTCTTTGTCAAAACTGTCTGTCTTAAAATGTTTCGAATTCAAAATCTACGGCCCTGGGAATTTTTTCACTATTTTCCCAAAATGTAAAGTGTTGAAATAATAGGATAACATACTTTTTAGTAAAAAATATAGGAGGTAAATTTTTCAAGATTTTGAGAAAATCTGTCTGTCTTAAAAAAATGTCTAACTAAAAATCTACGGCTCTGGGAATTTTTTCACTATTTTTTCCGTAATGTAAAGGGCTGAAATAATAGAATAACATACTTTTCGCTATAAAATAGAGGGGGTCAATTTATCAAGATTTTAAGACAAACTGACTGTCTTAAAAACTGTCTAAGTCAAAAACTACGGCTTTGGGAAATTTTTTCACTATTATTTCTGTAATGTAGAGGCTTGAAAAAAAATATTTTTAACTTAAAATTAAAAAAAAACGAAATTAACAATAACATAAAAACGACCTAAGTATTTTTGGGGGGTATGTTTGTACCCCTACCCTACCCCCTGGGTACGCCACTGATGATGTCCAATCCAAGAAATTGTACTTTTGATAGCTTCAGTTAATTGTAAATGTCAACTGTCAAAATGCCAAAATTTGAAATAAAATGTTAATGTTATTTGCTAAACTTTACATTATTTTTTCAATTTACGTACATTTTACAAAGTATTAATTATTAACAAATAAATATACCTGTTTTTCCATTAGGGTTTGTTTATTGTTAGGCCTGTTTTTTTCTTCTGTTTTGGGATTACTTGATTTTCTTTCTCGACTTGAATTCGATCCTTGGTTTTCTCTAAATCTCACTCTCGATTCGTCTAATCGAGAAAACGAAACCATTTCATGTTCTCGCAAAGAAATTACTAACACTTTGAAAAGTTCCCAATCTCCAAAATTCATTTTTAAAACCTACAATTCAGAGATTATTTCGCGAAAATTCAAATTGTGATTGTTACCTTTTTCAGTTCGTTTAAGTCGCAATGTAATAACACTCTGCCATTTATATTATTTTTTTTTATAACGCTCATATACTGGGCTAGACAACTAGGACTTAGGTCTTCAATTTTTTCAAAAAGTTGACAAACGCCAGATACGTTTAAAGATGATAATTTTGTTTCTAAAACTTCAGCCTACAAAAATTAAAAATAATCTAAGTCGAAATCTATGGTTTTTACGTAATGAAGAGGGTTGAAATAATAAAAATATGAAAATATAGAAGGGGTAAATTTTTCAAGATTTTAAGACAATCTGACTGTCTTAAAAAGTGTCTAACTCGAAAAGTATTGCTCTGGGAATTTTTAAATTATTTTTCCCGTAATGAAGAGGGATGAAATAAAGGGGTAACATACTTTTTGATAAAAAATAAAGAGGGTAAATTTTTCAAGACATTAGGACAATCTGACTGTCTTAAAAAGTGTCTACGTCAAAAACTACGGCTCTGGGATTTTTTTTTACTATTTTTACTGTAATGAAGAGGGTTGAAATAAAGGGGTAACATACTTTTTGATAAAAAATAGAGGGGGTCAATTTTTGAAGATTTTAAGACAAAGTGACTGTCTTAAAAAGTGTCTAAGTCGAAAACTACGGCTTTGGGATTTTTTTTTACTATTTTTCCTGTAATGAAGAGGGTTGAAATAATAGGATAACAAACTTTTCGCTCAAAAATAGAGGGAGTCAATTTTTTTAAGATATTAGGACAATCTGACTGTCTTAAAAAGTATATAAGTCAAAAACTAGGGCTCTGGTATTTTTTTACTCTTTTTCCTGTAATGAAGAGGGTTGAAATAATAGGATAACATAATGTTCGCTAAAAAATAAAGGGGGTCAACTTTGGAAGATATTAGGACAATCTGACTGTCTTAAAAAGTGTCTAACTCTAAATGTACGACTCTAGAATTTTTTTATCTATTTTTCCCGTAATGAAGAGGGTTGAAATAATAGGATAACATACTTTTTGCGAAAATATAGAAGGGGTAAATTTTTCAAGATTTTAAGACAAAGTGACTGTCTTAAAAAGTGTCTGCGTCAAAAACTACGGCTCTGTAATTTTTTTTTTACTATTTTTCCTGTAATGAAGAGGGTTGAAATAAAAGGGTAACATACTTTTCGCTAGAAAATAGAGAGGGTGAAATTTCAAGATTTTACAAAAATTTTACTGTCTTAAAAACCGTCTAAGTCGAAAACTACGGCTCTGAAAAAAGTCGTTAATTTGAAAATGCTTTTAAAATATATGAATACTCAAGTGGCCAGTACAGTAGTTAGTACACTCTTCAATAGATGGCACATGCATTCACTTTTCGCATTAAATAGAAACTTGGCTTCGAATACGAAATAATTGGAACAGACAAGTCGTCTACTTGAAAATTGCATTTAAAATATATGAATACTCAGCTGGCCAGTACATTAGTTTCTAGAATGCTTAATAGATGGCATATGCATTCACTTTTTAAATAAACTGACATAATTTGAAATAGGTACATCCCTTAAAATTACATAACCTATACCCCTTAAAATTACAAAACTATTTATACAAAAATTTACAATAATATGTCTGTTTTAAAAAGTGTCTAACTCAAAATGTACGACTCTAGAATTTTTTTTATTATTTTTCCTGTAATGAAGAGGGTTGAAATAATAGGATAACACACTTTTAGCTCAAAAATAGAGGGGGTTAAATTTTGAAGATTTTACGAAAATCCGTCTGTCGTAAAATGTGTCTAACTCAAAAACTATCGGTCTGGGAATTTTTTCACTATTTTTCTCGTAATGAAGAGGGTTGAAATAATAGGATAACATACTTTTCGCTAAAAAAGGAAAAAACTTTTCATGATTTTAAGGGCCGGTTTAAACAATGACAATAAAAACGTGCTTTTCAATTTAATTGTCAACTCTCAAGTTAGTAATATTTCTGACATTTTACTAAAAAACTAAAATTCTTGGTTAATTAAGATAAATTTAATAAAGACTTGAAAATAGTTGAAAAACTGGCCCTTAAAATAAATATTTTTTTTTACCGGTAAAGTAGTAACAGGAGCCATAGTTGACGTCACAGCATAATCTGGCCAAGAAGGCATTGTCCAATTTGGCGTAAATAATGGTATTTGGGGTCTGTCTGGTTTAGACAGTGACATTTTTCTCTGTCTAAGTTGATGCCATTCTGGTACCCCGCTCCAAATAGGGCCGTTTGACGCTTTTGGTTCTTCTATATGATTATGGTACTCCTCTAAGAACAATTGTTTTCAAAAATAGTCAAAAAAACACTTATTTTATACCAGGGCATGTAACTGGTCAAAAAAACCGGTTAATAAAAACCGATAACCGATATTTTGAACGAAAATTGCTTTAACCGTAATTTTAACCGATATTTTTCAAAAATACCGGTAACCGTTAACCAAAAAAAAAAAAACCGGTTTTAGCGATTAACCTTTATTTTTCATTTAGCGAGAAAAATTTTTAAAATTTTTTTTATATCGTGTGTTTTTATTTGTATTTGAACATGAGTCATGACAGTTTTTACAATTAACATTTTATTGGTCATAAATGTAGGTCTCTTTGGCCGTTAATGTTACTTAAAAAGTACCAAATAAATACGGCCTTTAACACAGGCAAGTTTAAAATTGAAAAGTGACCTGCGTTTTTCTGATTACGGGAATTGTTGTGAATGTTTATTAATTAAATTGCTTTTTTTAATTGTTATATTTTTCTCAGATGGTTATATTTTATTATTTTTTTAAATTCATTATTCTGTAATTTTTTTAATCAAATTTTTATAATTACTTTTTTTTAAATTAATTTTAATTATTTTTTAAAATTTTTAAAAACCGGTTTTCGAAGTAAAACTTTTATTATTATAACGTTCTTTATAAGGGTTAACCGTTAACCTGTATTTTTTCGGTTACATGCCCTGTTAAGAACAACTGTTTTAAAAAATAGTCAAAAAACACTTATTTTATACCTTTTATAACTTTTTTTATGTAGGGATCTAAGTTGATAGTGAACGGTAGAAATATTTTTAAGTCGCTTATTAGCAAACTTGAACGATGAAATGTGAGGAAAATATCAAATTTTTTTTCATCTCTGTCCATTTCTAATAAGGGTTCTACTTCTTTTAAGGTTGGGATTTTTGGCCTAACTCTAAAAAAAAGGTATTTACGTAATTTTTAGTTGAGAAAAATTGAGGCGTATACATTTTATCCTCCACACATGTTATATTACTTGACATTGTACCTTACACACTTTCAATCGTGCACACCTTTATCTTCCTCACTGTTAATCCGCGAAAAAAGTTATCTTACACATTTTATCTTCCAAATAATTTTATTATCCACACAATTTATCTTCCACTCATTTTATGTTTTACACATTTTATCTTCAGAAAAATTTAATACTGGATATTTCATCTAATTATAAATATGTTAACGGGAAAGTTTAGCGTTTTTTTTTTTAATTTTTTATTTTTGATTGCCCTCAAAAGTGATATTCTACATTTTATTTCACCCAAAGATGTCGATTTCTCAAAAAATTTTATACAAAAACGAAGTCAGAGTGGTTCGCGGAGAACGTATCGTCTATCTTAACCAGCGCTGGGTTCCCATGGCAACAGAAAAGCATGTGGTGTAATGCAATACAACCTACGTTCAAAAAGTCAGGTCTCACCATCCCTTCTGAGCAAGCGCATAACTTAATTGTGACGTCAGAGTGGCTCGAAGATAAATCATCAATTATAAATAATTGGCAACATAATTTTAATTTTCAATTACATTTTAAGTTATAATTATTGATATACTTACTACTAAAAGGTATTTCACATGTAATTTCAACCACGCTAAACTTCCCCATTACAAGCACCTGGAGAACAATGACAGATGTGTATGTGGAAGATAATTTAGCAATAAATGAACATGCTAATAGTGTTATTTATGTTACAGATAGCATTTTGGAGGTGGTCATACATGCGGAAGGATTTACAAGCACCTGGAGAACATCTTATAAAATTAACTATTGTTTAATACACAGGGTGGCCCAATGAAAATTATCTGCGCTTTTATGACTTGCTGAAAATGTGAACATTTGTGGAGTAATCTGACGACACTCAGTTACGATACGTTGCCGTAAAATAAAGATTCGGGTAGCGTGGCATAAACTTTAAACTTCAAATAACCCCCACAAAAAGAAATCTACGGTGATAGATCTGGCGATTGCAATTGTCAAAAGAATTTAGTAATAATAATAATAAAATGAATGGCAGGTACAATTAATTGTATATTATTTAACAAGCATAATATGTAGGCTATATTACACGAGGATGTAATTAAAAATACGAGCGGTAGCGAGTATATTTAATCATCCGAGTGTAATGTAGCCATATTATGCGAGTCAAATACTATACTTTATCAACAACTATCAGGCAAATAAAAAATCTGATATTATTTGTTAAATATTCAGTTAGGTGTGAGTAGTTCATATATAGCTTAACAGATGGCGCCACAGTAGCACTTAAATGTCAAAATAACTATTCAAATTGTATTTATTATACTTTTATAATCATTTATATTGATATTTATGATAAAAATATATTATTAATAAATTAACAGTTTATTAAAATGTTTTGTGTTAAATTATAAGCTCTATTTATTACAGAAAAGTGTAGCGTGTAATATAACTTTTCATATTACACTTGTGTAATATGAGTAGTATATTATATGTAGTATCACACGTATAATGTACCCATATTTCAATAGTTGTAGATAAAATGTTTTAAAGATCAAACGTTGTTTGATAAAATGTGTGGAAAATGAAATGAATGAAAGTAAAATGTGTGGATGATAAAATGTGCGCAAGATAAAATGTGTGTAAGATAACTTTTCTTTGCGAATTAAAAATGTGCAAGATTAAATTGAAAGATACAATGTCGACAATATAACATGTGTGGAGGATAAAATTACGAAAGACATACTTATCGTATAAAGTTTTTAAGCTCATATTATCTTCATATTCATTTTCGTTCATTTCAAAATGCAACACTAGCCAAGAACTCCTATAAGGCCATTGTTCTGTAATATTTATCCAAGAGGCGAGATGATACCAATTAAATTCAACTTGAAAAGCTTTTAATAATCTTCCAGTCACGTAAACAACATTCATTAAACGTCTCATTGATCTTGGGTTTACATCAGAAAAATAATCATCAGTTAACAACATCTTTGTTAAGTCGTGAGCGCCAACAACAATATTAAGATTAGACCCAATTGAACTAGCGATAGAATCACTTAGTTTGAGCTTTTTAGAACCTTTTCTATTCGCATTCGGCGGTTTAAGCTTTTCTGAGCTTGACATTAAAGCGCTTTCTGTAGACAGACGACGATTACTCAAAGATCGAACTAGGACATTACCAGCAAATAATGTCTCATCTTCCCAATTTTTGCGGTGTTGATTTTGAGAAGTTTGTTGGGCGACTTTTACTTTTCTAAGTCCGGAGTTTTGTAGAAAAAATGGTAAATGAACTAAATTACGTAAGTAGTCATGACCAGCAATGTTGCTTTCGTTGAATAATCGACGGTTGTTCATTTCGACAGCCTAAAAATTTGACGGTTAATGGTTGATCAAAGGGAAAAACGTACACTTATTCTTGGATATGGTTTGAAATTTAAAGTTGTTTGGAGTTAAGTTAAGACACTTGTACAAGCTTTAAAATTAGTATACAGGGTGTTTGGCGGAAGGCCGGCACCCAGAATATTTCGTTCATTTTGAAAGATACAAGAAAATGTTAAGAAGCAAAGTTAAACTAGACAAAGGGACTCATAAAATGGCCGTAGTAACAATTTTGTGTCACTTCCGGTTTTAGCGGAAATGTGTCCAACTTTAATTCTAGCATAGGGAATCGGTATTTTTATATTTTTTTTCGAAATGTACATAAAATTAGCTTTATAATGATACCAAAATATCATTGTTTTACTGCAACCATTTCAAAATGGCGACACTTTATTTTTAAAATATTTACTAATAAAAATTCATAAAAAAATTGAACATAGCCAGCTATTTGAGATTTTGTTACCTGAAACCAAACAAATAATGTCAAAAAATATTAGATCTACCTTTCCTGGCGATGTAGTGGCAAAATTTGTTATATGTGACAAATTCTGTAGAAAATGACGGCGGCCATTTTGAGTATTTTTAATTTTAATTTTGTATGTTATTTTTAGTAAGAGTTTTTGTATTGTGTTGATTGTTATAAGGTATTTTAAACATATTTTTTTTTCGTTAATTACCTATAGTTGTAAGTACATAAATATGAAAATAAATTGTCGCCATTTTGAAATGGTTGAAGTAAAATTATGATATTTTGGTATCATTGCAAAGTTAATTTTATGTACATTCCGTAAAAAAATATAAAAATACCGATTCCCTATGCTAGAATTAAAGTTGGAGCCATTTCCGCTAAAACCGGAAGTGACACAAAATGGGGTAGGTGACCAAGGTAGAATTTTAATGAAAAAACTATTGAATTATAGAAAGTATATTTATTTATTAACGTTGACATTAAAAAAGTTAAATATTTATCAGCAATTGTTTAGTAATTTGCGTTAAATAGAAACAGCGTCCTTTACTATGACGTTCACTAAGTTAGCACTATCTCACTCACACCACCTATTTCCGTCTGTCTACCTTCGCCGCTCTCATGAACTTCGTTGACGTCATAATCCCCTCCCAAGTACTATATTATTTATTTACTTCAAAACAACATATAATTAACAATTTTAAAAAAATACGGGTATATTATTTTTGTACAAGCTATCACATATACCAAATTTAGAAATTGGTCACCTACCCCATTTTTACTAGGATCATTTTATGAATCCCTTTGTCTAGTTTAACTTTGTTCCTTAATATTTTCTTGTATCTCTCAAAATAAACGAAATATTTTAGGTGCCGGCCTTTCGCCAAACACCCTGTAGAAGCTTTGGAATTAAGTTAAGTTCTTTGAGATTAACTTAAGATGTTAAGGGTTAAATTAAGACACTTGAACAAGGTTTAAAATTGTTTCATATGTTTTTGTGTTAAGTTATGTTGTTTGGGACTAAGTTAAATTGTTTTGAATAGGTATGGGGGCGATTGAACCTGGGAAAATTTTGCCGACCGTGGGAACTTAGCGGCATACTTTGATCCCCAAATTTCGGGGTTTGGCCCACCCCCAAAATTTTGGGGGTTTGGCCCACCCTAATTTGCATACCGTGGTGTTTGGCCCACCCTAATTTGCATACCGTGAAGTATGGCCCACCTCCGAAATTTTGGGGTTTGGCCCACCCTAATTTGAATACCATAATTTGCATATCGTAATTTGCATACGGTAATTTGCTTACCGCAATTTTTGGGGTATGGCCCACCCTAATTTGAATACCATAATTTGCATACCGTAGTTTGCATACTGTGATTTGCATACCGTAATTTTAGGTGTTTGACCCACCCTAATTTGAATTTTGTAATTTGCATACGGTAATTTGCGTAATTTTGGGATTTGGCCCACCCTAATTAGCATATCGTAATTTGCGTACCATAATTTGCCTACGGGAATTTGCGTAATTTTGGGGTTTGGCCCACCCGTGGGAAAATTTGAATACCGTAATTTGCATACCGTGGGAAAAAATCTGCATAACTTAATTAGAATACCGTAATTTGCATACCGTAATATGTATACGGTAATTTGCATAATTTTGAGGTTTGGTTCACCCTAGTTTAGTAATTTAACTAAGTTCTGTTGTTGGGGGTTAAAATAAGACACTTGTACTAGGTTTGAAATTGTTTCAGTAGGTTTTGGATTAAGATAAGTTGTTTGGGACTAAGTTACGATGCGGATAAGTTGTTTGGAACTCAGTTAAGTTGTTTTGTACTAAGTTACATTATTTGGGACTAAGTTCTGTTGTTGGGGGTTAAGATAAGACACTTTAATATGGTTTAAAATTGTTTTAGTAGGTTTTGGATTAAGATAAGTTGTTTTGGACTAAGTTAAGATGCGGGTAAGTTGATTGGAACTCAGTTAAGTTGTTTTGGACTAAGTTAAATTGTTTGGGACTAAGTTCTGTTGTTGGGGGTTAAGATAAGACACTTATACAAGGCTTGAAATTGTTTTAGAAGGTTTTGGATTAAGATAAGTTGTTTGGGACTAAGTTAAGATGCGGGTAAGTTGTTTTGGACTAAGTTAAATAGTTTGGGACTAAGTTCTGTTGTTGGGGATTAAGATAAGACACTTGTAAAATGTTTAAAATTGTTTCAGAAGGTTTTGGATTAAGATAAGTTGTTTGGGACTAAGTTAAGATGCGGGTAAGTTGTTTTGGACTAAGTTAAATAGTTTGGGACTAAGTTCTGTTGTTGGGGATTAAGATAAGACACTTGTAAAATGTTTAAAATTGTTTCAGAAGGTTTTGGATTAAGATAAGTTGTTTGGGACTAAGTTAAGATGCAGATAAGTTGTTTGGGAATCAGTTAAATTGTTTTGTACTAAGTTCTGTTGTTGGGGGGTAAGATAAGACACTTGTACTAGGTTTGAAATTGTTTCAGAAGGTTTAGGATTAAGTTTTAAGTGTTTGGAACGAAGTTAAGTTGCTTGAAACTAAGTTAAGCTTTCTGGGATTACGTAAAGTTGATTAGGACTAAATTAAATTGTTTGGACCTAAGTAAAGGCACTTGTAAATGTTTAAAATTGTTTCAAAAGATTTGGAATTAAGTATGAATTTTTTGGGACTGAATTAAGTTGTTTGGGACTAAATTAAGTTGTTTTGGAGTAAATTAAGTTGTTGAGGATTCAGTTAAGACACTTATTCAAAGTTTAAAATTGTTTCAGAAGGTTTGGGACTAAGTTAAATTATTTGAAGTTAAGTTATGTCACTTTTACAAGGTTTAAAATTATTTCAGAAGCTTTAGGGTTAAATTAAGTTTTTTTGGGAGTAAGTTAAGTTAATTGGAACTAAATTAAGTTATTAGGGATTAAGTTAAGACACTTATACAAGCTTGTAAACCCATTCCAATCAATTTGTGTTTAAACTAAATCAGGGCATGTAACCGGTTAAAAAAACCGGTTAATAAAAACCGGTAACCGATATTTTCAACGAAAATTGCGAACTTTAACCGTAATTTTAACCGATATTTTTCAGGCCGAAAATACCGGTAACCGTTACCCAAAAAAAAAACCGGTTTTAGCGAACATTAACTTTTATTTTAATATCATTTAGCGAGAAAAAAAATTAGTATTTTTTATATCTGTGTTTTCTATTTGTATTTGAACATGAGTCATGACAGTTTTTACAATTAACATTTTATTGGAGAGTCATAAATGTAGGTAGTCTCTTTGGCCGTTAAGGTTACTTAAAAAGTCTCAAATAAATACGGCCTTTGTCAACACAGTTTAAAATTGAAAAGTGACCTGCGTTTTTCTGTAGATATTACGGGAATTTTTGTGAATATTCATTAATTAAATTGCTTTTTTTAATTGTTACATTTTTTTCAGATGGTATTTTTTTATAATTATTCTGTAATTTTTTTAATCAATTTTTTATAATTAATTTGTTTTAATTAATTTTAATTATTTTTTTAACCGATATATTAACCGGTTTTCGAACTAAAACCGTTATTATTATAACGTTCTCTATAAGGGTTAACCGTTAACCAGTATTTTTTTCGGTTACATGCCCTGAACTAATAGTATATTATTTAACAAGCACAATATGTAGGCTATATTACACGAGGAAGTAATTAAAAATACGAGCGGTACCGAGTATTTTTAATCATCCGAGTGTAATGTAGCCATATTATACGAGTCAAATACTATACTTTATCTACAACTAACAGGCATATAAAAAATCGGATATTATTTGAAATATTCAGTTAGGCGTGAGTAGTTCATATATAGCCTAACAGATGGCGCCACAGTAGCACTTAACTGTCAAAATAACTTTTCAAATTGTATTTATTATACTTTTATAAGCATATATATTGATATTTATAATAAAAAATATGTTATTAATAAATTAACAGTTTAATAAAATGTTATATGTTAAATTATATGCCCTATTTATTACAGAAAAGTGTAGCGTGTAATATAACATTTCATATTACACTTGTGTAATATGAGTAGCATATTATATGTAGTATCACACGTATAATGTACCCATATTTCAATAGTTGTAGATAAATAAATATTTCCTTATAAGTGTACGTTTTTCTACATAGTTTTCACATTTAAACACACAACAATAACGTTTTACCTTATCCCAAGCAATCTATCAATAAATAACCAATTACATATTTATTAACTCTATTTACATGTCACTTACCTTGCTTATAACGTGTGGATCAATTGCCAGGATCACAATAAATGGACTATTCGCGTCCGAAAACAGCATATGAACTGCGTCTAGTACTAAAAGTACTTTATCTTGTTCACAAGAGTCTAAACCATCCACAATAACCACTAATCGAGTTTGTTGGTTACTGTAAAGATCTAAGCATCGAACCATGTCTCTCAGAAGAGACACTTCAGAGCTTAAAGCTTGTTGAAAGCCCTCAGATTTTAAAGTATCAAGCTTAGAAATAGCTCTTCTGAGCTGTGACCTCTGAGAGAAAATTAAACTAGTGAAAACTTTTGCCCAAGTGTATAAATTTGCAACTGAAATTATTCCCAATGTTAAACCGACTGTTATGAGAATAACATTTAAAGTTAAAAGCTCTATATCTTCTTGGGATGGCCTAAAACACTCACATTAGCTAAAGCTCTGTTAAATAGACATTAACTAGGGCATGTAACCGGTTAAAAAACCAGTTAATTAAACCGGTAACCGATATTTTTAACGCAAGCGAACTTTAACCGTAATTTTAACCTTTAAAACCGAAAACCGTTAACCAAAAAAAATAAACCGGTAAATTAACCGATAATTTTAAGACAGAAATACCGGTAACCGTTAACCAAAAAATAAACCGGTTTTAGCGAACATTAACCTTTATTTTAATATCATTTAACGCGAATATTTTATTTTTTTATATCCTGTATATAAATTTAAAACATTTTAAATCAGAAAATAATTTTGTCGTGTAATCCTGTGGGGTGGTTTACCCCAGCCCCAACAACAGAGTCGGCTCCTATGAGGATACTTATACCATTATTGTAGTTTCTGCACCAATAGAACCAGTAAAGTACAAGTCAAAATATCATTGGGAACATTATAATTAAAAATTCAAGCTCTTTACTTCAAGAAAAGTCTTTAAAATATACAGAGTGTTCCATTTAAGCGTGCCACCATTGCTATCTCGAGAACTATAAGAGCTACGAGGTTGGTTAAATTAACAAAGAACCACCATTTTACAACACTAATACAATGAGCAAAAAAAAGTTTTTTTTTTTCGATCAGTGGTTCTCAAAATACGGGACTCATCTTTCTTATTTTAAATGGGAACGTATGTTTATTTTTAGGTTATTCGATAGAGTATTTTTTTTCTGAATTCAGCGATATAAAAATATCATATAATAATATAACAAAATAATTGCGAAAAATGTATGTTAGATTTATATGTATTTTATTTATATCTGGCTGAAAGAAGAGTGCTAAAATTTTATTTTTTGAGAAATCTAGGCATCTTTGGGTGAAATAAAATGTAGAATATCACTTTAGAGGGCAATCTTGATAAAATAAAAAAATAAAAAAAAAATACGCTAAACTTCCCCATTGAAAAGTGACCTCCGTTTTTCTGATGGTATTACGGGAATTTTTTGAATATTCGTTAAATTAATTGCATTGTTTTATTCGTTATATTTTTCACATGGTAATTTTTTTTTATTTTTTTTTTTATAATTTTTATTATATTTTTATAATTATTTTTTTTTTAATTAATTTTTTTAACCGATATATTAACCGGTTTTCGAACTAAAACCGTTTTGTGATTATTCGTTAAATTAATTGCATTGTTTTATTCGTTATATTTTTCACATGGTAATTTTTTTTTTATTTTTTTTATAATTTTTATTATATTTTTATAATTTTTTTTTTATTTTTTTTTTTCGAACTAAAACCGTTATTATTATAACGTTCTCCAAACAGTTGACCGTTAACCAGTATTTTTTTCGGTTACATGCCCTGCTATTAACCTACATTGTTAAATACATAGTCAGACAGCAAATGCCAGTAAGAAGACATATAAAACATATTTCAAATATAACTATGTATGGAACACAGCACATTCTACGAAGTTTCCAAGTTGATGTTTTTAAGCTTTTGGGGCGAAAAGCTCTAAATAATCTCGTACTAAAAGCTCCATAGTTCTGTTCTATTGAATCATAAAGCGAACCTAACATTTGGACTACTGTATTTTCCCCTCCTGTAGTACTAGAAACCCTAGTTTGATCCGAAAAATAAAACCTAAAATATATTTTTTTTTTAATATTTAATGTTAAAGTGGCGAATTATACAGGGTGTTTGTTTTATGAGAGTAGCCATTGCGATTTCTAAAACTGTATGAGATATTAAGTTGGTTAAATTGGAATAAAGTTATTTTATCATGTTTATGTTTTACTGAAAAATTTTATTTTGGCCAATTTTGACTTATATTTTATTTATTGTTTCAATTCATATAAGTTTCTAGCATTCTACATTCTACTTTTTTAAAATTGACAGCGGGCCTCAAAATTTTTTATAGCTAGTACACTTTTCGAGAAATTTTTGTCTGTCTTAAAAAGTGTCTAACTCGAAAACTATTGCTCTGGGATTTTTTTCACTATTTTTCCCGCAATGTAGAGGGTTGAAATAATAGGATAACATACTTTTCGCTAAAAAATAGAGGAGGTCAATTTTTCAAGATTTTACAAAAATCTGTCTGTCTTAAAAAGTGTCTAAGTCGAAAACTACTGCTCTGAGATTTTTTTCACTATTTTTCCCGTAATGTAGAGGGTTGAAATAATAGGATAACATACTTTTCGCTAAAAATAGAAGGGGTAATTTTTTCAAGATTTTAAAAAAATATGTCTGTCTTAAAAAGTGTCTAAGTCAAAAACTACGGCTCTGGGATTTTTTTCATTATTTTTTCCGTTTTGTAGAGGGTTGAAATAATAGGATAACATCCTTTTCGCTAGAAAATAAAGTGGGTCAATTTTTCAAGATTTTACGAAAATCTGTCTGTCTTAAAAAATGTCTAAGTAGAAAACTATTGCTTTGGGATTTTTTTCACTATTTTTCTCGTAACGTAGAGGGTTAAAATAATAGAATAACATACTTTTTTCTAAAAAATAGAGTGTAAATTTTTCAAGATTTTGCGAAAATCTGTCTGTTTTAAAAAGTGTCTAACTCAAAAATTATTGCTCTGGGAATTTTTTAACTATTTTTCCCGTAATGTAGAAGGTTGATATAATAGGATAACATACTAAGTTAGGTTAGGTTAAGTTAGTTTGAGTTAGGTTAGGTTTGATTAGGTTAAGTTAGATTAGGTTAGGTTAGATTACATTATATTAAGTTGGGTTAAGTTAGGTTAGGTTAAGTTAAGTTGGGTTTGGTTAAGTTAGATCAAATTAAATTAGGTTAGGGTAGGTTAGGTTAAATAAGAGCTATAAAATTTTTGAGAACCGCTTTAAATTCTTCGAAAAAGTGTCTTTCAAATGTGAAAGCTAGAAACTTGTATTAATTGTAACAAGAAATTTATAAGTCAATTTAACAATTTTGAAATATGAAAATTGGAAGTCAGAATAAATTTCTCGAAAAATATACGCGTTATAAAAAATTTAAGGACAATTCTTAGAAAATTATCTGTAAAATGTGAAAACTAGAATTTTTTTATGAATTTAATTCGTATGTCTTTCTCGAAATCAAAATGACTACTCTCATAAAATGGACACCTGTATGTATATATTACCTAATCGGTTGTGTAATATTTTCTGACGAATTACTTGAAGGTGGATGACAAAAAGTTACTTGAAGTAACAACTTTAAACTATTTAGTTTTCTGGTCATTGCGATTGTAAAATTATATGGCCAATCAAAATCATGTTTTTTGTTCAAGTACCAAACTATTCCCAAAAACGAGTATACGATGAGAAGAATTAAAATTGCAGATATTATACCAAAAATATAGCTATATAAAGCAACACCTAATATAGTACCAATTGTAATACTGATGTGCAAAACGACTAGAAACAATAAACTACTGAAATGAAAGATTGGATCTACCCATTGTCGGGCAAAGTTTTTCATTTCGTCTCTCAGTTTATTTAAGAGAAAACTTTTTCCCGATCCCCATTTAGCGTAAAGACCTACTGTAATGGGCATTGATAAACTTGGTTCGCTTAACATATCAGCTAGAGCTGAACTGTAGAGGTCATAACCTAACATGTTTTCATTGTCTTCGTTCGTGTTAAGTCTTCGGGCGCCAAAGACCTGACCAAGGATTTGTTTTTGGTGGTTTAAGTCAATATTGTAAGCTGTCTCACCAGTTTTGTTTGGACGATACAATAATTGACTGTTTTTCGGATTACGCAACAAGATTTCAACAATTGCTTTACTTCGAGCACGCATTGCTATGTGAAGACATGTGTCACCTTTTTTGTCTGTTGCACTGACTTTAGCTCGTTTGTCTAGTAATAGTTGAACAATTTCTGCGTTTCTTGACCGAACGGCTCGTAAAAGTGGTGTGTCACCATCTTTGGTATAAATTTCCAAATCTGGATTTGCGTTTAAGAGTAGTTTAACAATTTGAATGTTTCCTTTTTCAACTGCAGTATAAATTGCTGTTTTTCTGTCTTTCCCACAAACGTCTATGTCTGCGTATTTTTTAAGCAAAGCTTCGACAATACTTCTGTGATTGCCTTTGACTGCGTGTATCAAATTTGTGTCTCCCATACGGTCTTGGATATTTATATAAGCACCAGCAGATAACAAACTAACAGCTATATCATAAAATCCTTCCTTACAAGCGATTGTTAAGGCGGTACAACCATCTTTGTCTAGTGCGTTTACATTTGGTTTAAACTCTAACAACAATTGGACAACATCAAAAAAGTTGCCCTGTGTTGCTACAAGTAAAGCAGTCCAGGAAAACATGCCCTGTGTATCTACATTCGCACCAGCTTTTAATAACGTATGACATATACTTGTGTAGCCTTTTCTCGCTGCCCAGATTAGTGCGGTTGTTCCATATTTATCACCAACGTTGACTTTTGCTTGTCTAGCGACTAATTCTGAAACTATTTCGTCATAACCGCGACCACTCGCCCATAAGAGACTCGAAATATGAAAATTTCCATGCGCATTGACGTCAGCACCCCTCTCTAATAGTTTAATTACTGTTTCCGTATGACCTTTATAGCTACTCCACATTAACGATGTCCAACCACCGCAATCTCGATGTTCTAAAGCAGAACCACTCTCTAAAAGAGTTTCTACACAACTAGTATGTCCTTCTTTAGAAGCGCAAAGCAGTGCTGTCCAACCGTCCAAATCAGGAATGTTTACATCCGCTCCGTGTGATATTAAAAGACGGACAATAGAGTTTCGGCCTTTTGTAGCAGCGAGGATTAATGCTGTTGTGCCGTTCTATAATTTAAATTAGTTAGGGAATATGAATTTCAGTTGATTTTCTAAAAGCTCAAAGGTAAGAGTGAACTTGATGTCTTGTTTTGCAATGGGGGCTGGCATATTGAGGAGTGCACCTTAGATTTTAAAGACACAATAGGCGACTCTGATTTTTAAGCTCGCAGCGCCAAAGTGTGAATTTGTGAAACTAACGAAGCTGTGATAATTTTTGTTTTGACATAAGAATCAGTGTTATTTAGTAGGCCATTTTCTTTATTTTTTTTATAAATGTGTTCATATTTATATTAACTTCTATACAATAAAGTTTAAGTTATTTATTTTTGTTTAATAGTATAATTTTCATTGTTTAATACATATATTTGTTTTAGTAGCAGTATATAAATTATTTGATTTCTATGCTTCATTTGAGAACGTAGAACGAAATTTGAAATTCTTTTTAAAGAAAATATAAGAATTTTTGCCAGTAGGCATTAATATTAAAAGATATTGTTTTTGAATTAAATTTTATGTCTTTACTATATGATGAATGGGTCATTAAAGCTAATTAAAAGAATATTTTAAATGTGTGCATCGATGAGAAGAATTTATAGATTCTCAATATATTTTATTAGGTGCATTTTAAATAATAAGAATATAAAAAAAAAACATTTCTAATATCCTCTAGTCAACAAACTATGGCATTACTGAAAATTTGCACAATATGTAAGGCTGGATGCTGGAAACATTGGTTACATTGGTTATAAAGCAAAAACACGAGTAAGCAAGAATGATTAAGTTAAAATTATTTTTACAAATTTAAATTAGTTTCTAAGGAATTTGTTTGCGAATATTATTTTTATTTAGTTTCATTATCTTTTTATGTTTGTTTCTAGTATATTTCAAGAAATCTATAAAGCAATTGGAAATATTGCATATAATAAAGGGTAATAAATATCACATTAAAAACGATATTAACTATCTTCTAGAAAAGTAGCCATTCACTTCAAAATATCGAAGACGCATTCATATAATCTGCTTACGGATATTTTTTGTTTAAAAATCCAGGCCTTCAATTTATCTATTTTTTGTATTTTCCTAATTTATTATCAATATTTAAAGAACATTCTGCCTTTTTTGTAAAATAGTGGAAGCTTATATTATTATATTGTTATAATCAATAACAAATATGTCAAATTAAATGGTCAAATAAATTTTGTAAGCACCACACGCAACTAAAACAATGCCGTCTATCACAGCTCCTGTAGTTTTAAAATTCGGCACCAGATAGAGTATCGCTTAGCAAGAGTCGCCTATAGACCACGTTAATGAGGTTAAGATTTACATTTGGCGGGAAACCCTAATTCAAATCTGAGTTGCATTTCTTATGTACGTACATTTTCAATTCACGATATTAAAGCATTTTGACGATTCTTAATTATAACTAAAGAGCGGATTCTATGCAATTGCATGTGTTATTTATATTAGGCCTATCAACAAACTGTTTTTATATGTTCACGTTTCATCAAAAATTAATGCCAAATATAAAAAAAAAATGCATATTTTGCATTTAATGATACTTTATTGCATATTTTGATTTTTTTGCATATTAGTGCATATTTTAAGCTTTTTTTTTTAAAACAAAAATTAATTTTTGACAAATTTTGTTCTTTTTTGAAAACAGTATATTACAAGAAATATAATTTTGATCGTTCTTTTAACAAGTGAGCATTTATATAAAATGTACTGATTGAAACCATTACAATCATATCTAATTTCTCGTCAGAACAAAAAAAAAGTGATTCTATCAGTGTTTTAGAACTGTTTAGAACTTAAGTAATTCTTATTTTGTAAGTAAGGTAAGTAAATAATATCTGTCACTGAAATTCGTATGTTCGGAACTATAACAACGATTTGTAATGCCGAAAAAAATGTATTAAAAATATTAGCAGCATATAGCAACTTTCTCGTTAAAGATGACTTTTTTGGTTTTTCTTTCAAAAAAGAGCTTTTGTAAATTTCAATATGAATATGAATTTGAGATTTTTTTATTTTTGTTAGAATTACCTGTGATATTTATTGTCTTTATACATTTCATGAAATGTTCCAAATAAAACACTGCATGTAAAAATAGAAATAAGAAAATGATGTCAGTAAAACGAGCCTGATGACATTAGTTTTTTTGCATATTTTTATTGTAAAGTGTATATTTATAACTTTTTTTGCATATATCATGCATATTTTGATGATTTTTTAATGCATATTGCATGCATATTTTGACACTTTTTTAGTGCATATAATCCGCTCTTTAATTATAACATAGGATTTTTTTATATTCTAAAACATTACTCTATGCTTTCCGTACAGAAAAAGTACAAATAAAAGATTAAACTAAGAAAAAATAGATTTTAAAGAAAGTAGTATCGCAAATAGTAACATATGTCGTTACTTGCCAAGTTAAAGTGAAAGGTTCAACTGAATACTAAGACAGCTTTGGTTGCTTTTGAAATTGCTGTTTGTTGTTTTTAAAACTATTTATACTAAATATATATGCACCTAACCTAACCTAATCTAACTTAACCTAAACCAACCTAACCAATCCTAACTCAATTTAATCTAAACTAAACTAACCCAACCTAACCAAATGTGATTGGCTTAAGTTAGGTTGGGTTAAGTTATGTTAGGTTAGATTAGGTTAGGTTAGGTTTGATTAGCTTGATATATTAGGTTTGGTTTGATTTCCATGGCTGACTGATTTTGAACGAAAATATTAGATTTTAAATTTAATAAATCTCGTCTTGCAGACGAAATTACATATTTCAAATAACTGTAATCCATAGAAATTAATATTCCCCAATAAGCATACAAAATTTCAAGTTAATATCTTGCACTGGGGAGATACTATTCATAATTAACTGATTTCCCATGTAAATCTCTCATGTGTCGGTCGAGCTGGGACACCCGGTATATATATATATATATATATATATATATATATATATATACAGGATGTTCCAAGTTGAAAATATTTTAAAACAGAAAATAATTTTGTCGTGTAATCCTGTGGGGTGGTTTACCCCAGCCCCAGCAACACAGTCGGCTCCTATGAGGATACTTGTGCCATTATTGCAGTTTCTGCACCAATAGAACCAGTAAAGTACAAGTCAAATTATCATTGGGAACATTATAATTCAAAATTCAAGCTCTTTACTTCAAGAAAAGTCTTTAAAATTAAAGAAAATATACAGGATGTTCCATATAAGTGTGCCACCATTGTTATCTCGAGAACTACAAGAGCTACGAGGTTGGTTAAATTAGCAAAGAACCACCATTTTTATATTGTATTAAATAGCTTTAAAAACAAAAAATCAGTCAATATCATGATTTAAATTACTTCAACCCTAAAGATAAATAATAAAAATATTGAGTTTACCAAGTTCACCCTTTCAAACCCAAATTACCTCATCCCTGTCATCGATCTGTATCTGTTTATTCTCTAGAAATAACGTAAGACCGCTTAAATTGTCGTCCAAGATATAACCAGACAACGTCCTATAGCATAAGCTAGCCATTGATTCGGTTCTTGTTAAATTCTAAAAAGAAACTTTCATCAAACACATACAACAAATCATTAGTTGTTAGTAGACACAAAATATACAACATGCAATGAATAGAAGCATATTTTGCGAATTTTTTTATCTTGTTATCAAATAAAAGTCATAAAACTTAATAAAAAACAATTAAAATATAAAATGAGAGTAGGCATGTGGAGGAGTATACCTTTGATTTGATTTTTATGAAGATTAATGTCAAAACTAGTTTTTGTAACATAACCTTTATGGGTTTATTATAAAACAATAAATTTTTCAATGGGGGATGGCATGTGAAAGAGTATACCTTTGATTTTCATGAAGATTAATGTCAAAACTACTTTTTGTAACATAGCCCTTATGGGTTTATTATGAAACAATAAAATTTTCAATGGGGGCTGCCATGTGGAGGAGTGTACCTTTGACTTTCATAAAAATTAATATCAAAACTACAAAAAAATAGAGGGTGTCAATTTTTGAAGATTTTTAAGAAAATCTGTCTGTCTTAAAAATTGTCCAAGTCAAAAACTATTGCTCTGGGAATTTGTTCACTATTTTTCCCGTAATATAGAGGGTTGAAATAATAGGATAACATACTTTTTGCTAGAAAATAGAGAGGGTAAATTTTTGAAGATTTTACGAAAATCTGTCTGTCATAAAAATTGTCTAAGTCAAAAACTATTGCTCTGAGAATTTTTTCACTATTTTTCCCATAATGTAGCGGGTTGAAATAATAGGATAACGTATTTTTTGCTAGAAAATAGAGAGGGTAAATTTTTGAAGATTTTAAGAAAATCTGTCTGTCTTAAAAATTGTCTAAGTCGAAAACTACTGCTCTGAGAATTTTTTCACTATTTTTCCCGTAATGTAGAGGGTTGAAATAATAGGATAACATACTTTTCGTTACAAAATAGAGGGGGTCAATTTTTATGATTTTACGAAAATCTGTCTGTCTTAAAAAGTATCTAACTCAAAAACTATCGCTCTGAGATTTTTTCCCCTATTTTTCCCGTAATGTACAGGGTTGAAATAATAGGATAACATACTTTTTGCTAAAAATTAGAAAGGGTAAATTTTTCAAGATTTTACGAAAATCTGTCTGACTTAAAAAATGTCTAACTGGAAAACTACGGTTCAGGGAATTTTTTCACTATTTTTCCCGTAATGTAAAGTGTTGAAATAATAGGATAACATACTTTTCCCTAAAAAATAGAGGGTGTAAATTTTTGAAGATTTTCTCTAGGATTTTTTTCACAATTTTTTATATTAAAGGTTTACGAAAAAACAATTAAAATTTACAATGAGGGAAGCCATGTTGAGAAGTATACCTTCGATTTTCACAAAACTTAATATGAAAACAACTATTTGTAACATAGCTCTTATAGGTTTATTAAAATCAATTAAAATTTATAATGAGGTATGCCATGTTGAGAAGTGTACCTTCAACTTTCATAAAACTTAAAATCAAAACAATTTTTTGTAACACAGCTCTTATGAGTTTACTAAAAACCAACTAAAATGTTACAATATGCATATACCGGGTGTCCCAGCTCGACCGACACATGGGAGTTTTACATGGGAAATCAGTTAATTATGAATAGTATCTCCCCAGTGCAACATATTAGCTTGAAATATTGTATACTTATCGGAGAATATTAATTCTATGGATCACACTTATTTGAAATATGCAATTTCGTCTGCAGGGCGAGATTTATTAAATTTAAAATCTAATATTTTCGTTCAAAATCAGACAGCCATGGAAATAAAAGAAAATAGCTATGTGACAGTTCTGACAGTTAATGACATGCCATTGTAGATATTTATATTTTTGTAATATTGGTATGTTATTTACCAAAAAGAAACTAAATTCAACTTAAATAATATTAAAATACAGGGAATAAGAATTAAAATCAGTGATACTTCACTAAACTGTCAGATAAATATTTTCTTTTATTTCCATGGCTGTCTGATTTTGAACGAAAATATTAGATTTAAATTTAATAAATCTCGCCCTGCAGACGAAATTGCATATTTCAGATAAGTGTGATCCATAGAATTAATATTCTCCGATAAGTATACAATATTTCAAGCTAATATCTTGCACTGGGGAGATAGTATTCATAATTAACTGATTTCCCATGTAAAACTCGCATGTGTCGGTCGAGCTGGGACACCCGGTATGCATCCACTTTTTAGATATTTTAGTTTGTTTAATGCAGCTCAAACATTAGTTAAGCGTTAAATTTGGCCACACAAATAGAACCGTATGCGAGTGTCTTCGAAACCCAAAGAAGTTTCTGGGACCCGAATCCAAAGTTTCTTGGTCGCCATTTGGGGAGGTCAGAGTGAATATAGGAGCGCTTACTGGCCCAGTATGGCCTACCCCCAAAGTTAGGGTTAGGAATGATCTTCTTCGATCCGCGATCATTCTGTGTTGTATAAATACACTTATAGTAAAGTTTGGTAAATAAAATTCACAGTGTAAGTGAAATGTATGTTGTTTAAGAAAGTTAGGTATGTTTGAATAGTATATTATTTAACAAGCATAATATGTTGCTGAAAATGTCGTCGTACGTTCTGCAACATTTGTAGAGTAATCTGACAATCAGTTACGATACGTTGCCGTAAAATAAAGATTCGGGTAGCGTGGCATAAACTTTACACTTCAAATAACCCCACAAAAAGAAATCTAACGGTGATAGATCTGGCGATCTTGCTTGCCATTGTCAAAAGAATTTAGTAATAATAATAATAAAATGAATGGCATGCACAATTAATAGTATATTATTTAACAAGCATAATATGTAGGCTATATTACACGAGGATGTAATTAAAAATACGAGCGGTAGCGAGTATATTTAATCATTCGAGTGTAATGTAGCCATATTATGCGAGTCAAATACTATACTTTATCTACAACTAACACGCATATAAAAAATTTGATATTATTTGTTAAATATTCAGTTAGGTGTGAGTAGTTCATATATAGCTTAACAGATGGCGCCACAGTAGCACTTAAATGTCAAAATAACTATTCAAATTGTATTTATTATACTTTTATAATCATTTATATTGGTATTTATAATAAAAAATATATTATTAATAAATTAACAGTTTATTAAAATGTTATGTGTTAAATTATATGCTCTATTTATTACAGAAAAGTGTAGCGTGTAATATAACATTTCATATTACACTTGTGTAATATGTATATTATATGTAGTATCACACGTATAATGTACCCATATTACAATAGTTGTAGATAAAAATATTTTTAGAAGCTTTGGGATTAAGTTAAGTTCTTTGAGACTAACTTAAGTTATTTGGGATTAAGTTAAGACAATTGTACATGGTTTAAAATATTTTTAGAAGCTTTGGAATTAACTTGAGATATTTGTACAAGATTTAAAATATTTTGAGAAGCTTTGGGATTACGTTAAGTTCTTTGAGATTAACTTAAGTTGCTTGGGGTTAAGTTAAGACACTTGTACATGGATTAAAATATTTTTAAAAGCTTTGGAATTAACTTGAGACATTTGTACAAGATTTAAAATATTTTTAGAAGCTTTGGGATTAAATTAAGTTCTTTGAGATTAACTTAATTTGTTTGAGGGTAAGTTAAGACACTTGAACAGGGATTAAAATATTTTTAGAAGCTTCAGAATTAACTTGAGACATTTGTACAAGATTTAAAATATTTTGAGAAGCTTTAGTATTAAGTTAAGTTCTTTGAGATAAAACTTAAGTTGTTTGGTGTTAAGTTAAGACACTTTTAGAAGGTTTACAATATTTTTAAAAGTTTTGAAATTAACTTGAGACATTTGTACAAGATTTAAAATATTTTGAGAAGCTTTGGGATTAAGTTAAGTTCTTTAAGATTAACTTAAGTTGTTTGAGGGTAAGTTAAGACATTTGTACAAAGTTTAAAATATTTTTAGAAGCTTTAGGATTAACTTGAGACACTTTTACAAGAATTAAAATATTTTTAGAATCTTTGAGGTTAAATTCAAACATTTGTACAAGACTAACAACCAATCTAATTTGAAATAAAAGATAATATAATCTACTGATGTATACATTTTATCTTACGCTGTGAATCACAAACACACTTTATATCCATATGAGATCTTTAATCTTAGATAACACTAATCTTAACTCACTTTTTGAAACCGATCTAACAATTTTCTCACATTTAAAATAATACAATCTTCTTTCAAATACATGTTGACACCACAAACAAAATATTAAAACTGAATATTCAATCATTATAATTAGCTAAATGGTTAATTAGTTTTCTAAATTTAGGTGTTTTCGAATAATTTCAAAATTATTCTGGAAAATGAGTCAGTGTTAAGGCCTTAGGGGAAATGATTTATAGTAGAAGTAGACGTATATAAAACTGACTTATGCGGATTTTACATTTTATGGAGGGGTGGGAAGCTTTGTGGTCAGGAGTTATAAATTATCCCAACTCAAAGGTATCACTTGAAAAGTAAAGGGCCGTATCATATTTTTCTCGTCATAGGATACATATTTGCAGCGATTTTTCGACGTCGACAGCTAATTTGATAGATGTCAAACTATTTCTTCCGAATGTTGTTTTCAGCATGACTTACGTCCACAAAATTATATTCCCAGGATCTCCACATATTCGTATTTACAATTTTATGCACACTAATAAAAACTGCAAGCACAGAAATATCTTTTTGATGACTTGTCCAAAACTGACTGTGTACCTCTAACGAAAATTTTTAATAACTAATAATGGACTTTTTAGAATAATTGGAAATCCAAACGAAAAGAAAAATCTTAAGAATGAACAACTTGACTTAGTCAAATCTCTGTTGATCACTCCGCTTTAATCCCTTTTAGATTTTCCTATTGTAAAGCTAGTTAAAACTTAGTTTTTGCCTTTGTTCTTCTATGTAAAAATACCAAAAATTTTCTGTATATTTATTCGTAGACAAAATATAAATAAAATTATTTTTTTAACAACCAAATATTTCTTATATTTATGTCAATAACTGTTTGTATTTAAAATTTACTCTAATCTCTTCTCAATTTTCAAATTGAAATTAGAAGACGTGCGTTTAAAATGCATTATTATTAATTTTAATCTAGATTTAAAAGTACATAATTAGGAAACATTTTGAAAGAAAATTTCTGGTACGGCCCTTAACATCATACGACAGAAGAAAGTACCTGCCTAAATGAACATTACCGCAAGTCCCATAAAACTTTATAAGGGCCAATCGGCTTATCCGAAAGTGAATTTCATATATCTACCGGGTGTCCCAGCTTGACCGACACATGAGATTGACATGGGAAATCAGTTAATTATGAATAGTATCTTCCCAGTGAAATTTTGAAATTTTGTATACTTATCAGAGAATATTAATTCTATGGATCACACTTATTTGAAATATGCAATTTCGTCTGCAGGGCGAGATTTATTAAATTTAAAATCTAATATTTTCGTTCAAAATCAGACAGCCATGGAAATAGAAGAAAATATTTATCTGACAGTTTAGTGAAGTATTACTAATTTTAATTCTTATTCCCTGTATTTTAATATTAAGTTGAATTTAGTTTCTTTTTGTTAAAACATACCAATATTACAAAAATATAAATATCTACAATGGCTTGTCATTAACTGTCAGAACTGTCACATAGATATTTTCTTTTATTTCCATGGCTGACTTTGAACAAAAATGTTAGATTTTATAATTTAATAAATCTCGTCTTGCAGACGAAATTACATATTTCAAATAACTGTAATCCATAGAAATAATATTCCCCAATAAGCATACAAAATTTGAAGTTAATATCTTGCACTGGGGAGATACTATTCATAATTAACTGATTTCTGTAAATCTCTCATGTGTCGGTCGAGTTGGGACACCCGGTATATCTATACCTATACTATACTTTTAAATTTTGAAATGATTTTACATGCGTCATACAATGGAATTACAATGACGTAATGAGATGGACAGATAAGAATTTACCTGAATTGATGACGCTTTACTTTTCAAAAACTGATAATAGGGGAAAACTGCGCCATATGTTTTTGGAATTCTCAGGATTAATGCACTATTTTCATTACTAATTTTTGATTTTCCACTAGAAGAACTAGTATGCACACTCATTTTAAGACACTCAACTACATCTTTGTTTACACTTATTGACGCAAATGATTGAATGAACCAATATGTTTTCCTTTTCTTATCAAACTGATAACAAAATCTTTAATTTCCAATACTACTGTTTTTAAATATAAAAACAGAATTTCAAGACCAATAATAAAATAGTTGTATATCAAGGGACTAAATATAATTTTTTATTACGCATATGAAATTTATTTTTTTATTATTATTTTACAAAAATATGACTGACTTAAAAAGTGCCTAAATAAATAAAACTCGAAAACTACTGCTCTGGGATTTTTTTCACTATTTTTTTCGTAATGTGCAGAATTAATATAATAGGATAACATATTTTTCGCTACAAAATAGAGGTGGTTAATTTTTATGATTTTATGAAAATCTGTCTGTCTTAAAAAATGTCTAACTCGAAAACTATGATTCTAGAAATTTTTAAATTATTTTTCCCGTAATGTAGAGGGTTGAAATAATAGGATAACATACCTTTCGCTAAAAAATAGAGGGGGTTAATTTTTTAAGATTTTGCAAAAATCTGTCTGTCTTAAAAAATGTCTAACTCGAAAACTACGATTCTATGAATTTTTAAATTATTTTTCCCGTAATGTAGAGGGTTAAAATAATAGGATAACATACTTTTTGCTAAAAATAGAGGGGGTTAATTTTTTAAGATTTTGCAAAAATCTGTCTGTCTTAAAAAGTGTCTAACTCAAAAACTACTGTTCTGGGAATTTTTTTACTATTTTTCCCGTAATGTAGAGGGTTAAAATAATAGGATAACATACTTTTCGCTAAAAAATAGAGGGGGTTAATTTTTTAAGATTTTGCAAAAATCTGACTGTCTTAAAAAGTGTCTAACTCGAAAACTACGATTCTAGGATTTTTTTAATTATTTTTCCTGTAATGTAGAGGGTTGATATAATAGGATAACATACTTTTCGCTACAAAATAGAGGGGGTTAATTTTTTAAGATTTTGCAAAAATGTGATTGTCTTAAAAAATGTCTAACTCGAAAACTACGATTCTAGGAATTTTTTCGTTATTTTTCCCGTAATGTAGAGGGTTGAAATAATAGGATAACATACTTTTCGCGAAAATATAGAGGGTGTCAATTTTTCAAACCATGTGAGTAATAAAAAATACTTTAGTCATTGGAAATACATTACATTTTTTCCGAAATCGTTAAATTATTAATTAAAAACATAAATAAACATCATTGTGTTTGTAAAACGTCAGCTATAATAGCTATTGAGACGGGGATGGCTGTGATAACAAACGTTTTGTCAAAGTGTCAAATATTTATTTATAATTTTCATTTATGTTTACATCTGCTTAGACGTCGTCTGCATGAAATCAGATAAATCATTATCAAAGATAAATAATAAATAAATAATGAGTTAATTAACAGACAATTAAATTTTACAATGAGGGTAGCCATTTGGAGCAGAGAATCTTCAATTTTCATAAAACGTAATTTCAAAACTACTTTTTGTAACATAGCCCTTATGGGTTTATTAAAAACAATTAAAATTTATAATGACGGATGCCATGTTGAGAAGTATACCTTTGATTTTCATAAAAATTAATATCAAAATTACTATTTTGTGAAAAAAATAAAACGTTTTAAATAATTTTTGTTATTAAAAATAAAAACAGTTTTTTACCTTAAAAAATTTACAAAATAATTAGTACTGACGTATTTCAACATTTTATCTCGTCATGATCATTAAGTAAATTAGATGAAGTGAAGTGATTCTTGTGAAAAGAACATTAGAAATTTTTAAAACGTAAAAATAACTATATATTTTTTAATTTTAACAATAATTTAAACATTTTTTCGTCACCTCAGTTGACTTATAGTGAAAAGAACCGTAGCAAAAAGTGAATTAAGTGAAGTGAAGTAATTTTGTTTGTGAAAAGAACTACAAATTTTTAATAACAATCCTTGTTATTTACAATTAAAAGTTTTTTTACCTTTATTTAATTAAAAATAAAACATTAGTACTAACGTATTTAAAACAACATTTAATTTTGTCATCACTTAAGTGAATTAGAGGAAGTGATGCGTGTGAAAAGAACGCACTCGAAATTTTTTAAAACAAATTTCGTCAAATAAATTTATTGCGTCATCACAGTTCAAAAAGTGAATTAAGTGAAATGAAGTGATGTAATGATGTTGTGAAAAGAATACCCTACAATTTTTTTTTATTTTTTTTTAAATTTTAATATTTTAAAATAAATATTCACCTTTCGTTTTCTATCTTTTTTTTCGCTTTGAAATTTTTTGGACAAAACATCAGACATTTTAAGAATTGCACAAGACAAATGCTTTTAAATTACTATATTATTTTGTAACCTTCATTTCACTTAAGTTTAATTAAACAATTGTCTATTTCATAAACGTCATAAAATTGAAAAAATTTTATACAATTACGACAAATGGTGGGTACTTACATTAAGAAATATTTTCAACTATTATTTGGTACTATTTTTCTCTAAATAATTAGCACTATTATAACATATTTTTAACAATTAATAAAGCCATTTGTATCACATTTACAATTTTACTAAGTACAGGTTGCTTATGTCAAGATTTTTGACAGGTACACTCACACACAAAACATTTTGTACCTTTTGTTAAGATATATTAATAAAAAAATTATTTGATTACACAAACGTTATTATTAACAATAGTTAAAGTAGAAATAATGTTCAAAATGTTTTTAAATTAATTTTATATAAATATTTATTTATATTTTTGTACGTTATGTCAAAAATTTTTATGTAGGTGTACTACACTGTGACGTTTAACCTCAAATTTGTGTTTTTAGGTTAACAAAAATCTCGTGCGAAAATGAGTGAAATAATTGCATTACCACAAAAAAAATATTATAGACAAAGGGCACATTCAAATCCAGTTGCTGACCATTGTATAAATTAGTAAGTTTTAAATTTATAAAAAAGTTTTATTTCCACCTATATTATTGTCACTTTACAGGCTTCTTGGTAGCTAAGTAAATAAACAATTACAGTAACTGACCTGTAAAAATTTACAAGGCTAGCCTTGTAAAATTTTACAATGCTCATAAAAATAATAAAAAATAATAAAAGTTTTTTATGCATTTTGTTATAAATATTACAAACTTAATTTAATTAGGTTTATGTGAGTAATTATACACATTTATAGTACATTTTGATTCACTGGCGAAACTCATTTGACAACCTTTAGCTATAAATTGTTCTACCACCGCCAACTACCAATTCCAAAATAGATAAATCTTTTTTGAAGAATAAATAAATTAATAAAAAAAAAAAAAAAACGTTATGAAGGTGGAAATAAAAATTTATGCAATTAATCTTTACTGGGCTCACTGGATTATAAGAGCTCGCTCCTTCGTCGCTCGCCTCACACATTTCCAGCTCTGTAAAGATTAATTTGTACCGCTAGTCATGTAAATAATTATTAATAAATATTTTTTTTTAGTCCTGTTAAACCAAATGATTTTGATTGGACAACCCTATACCCAGAAAAGGGTACAAAAGAGGTTGAATTTGCCGATATTGGGTGTGGTTACGGCGGACTTCTTATAACTTTAGGAAAAATGTTTCCCGAAACATTAATTTTAGGGCTGGAAATTAGAGTTAAGGTTTCTGACTATGTTGTAGATCGAATTAAAGCGTTACGATCACAGTCACCTTTGGAATATAACAACATTGCTTGTTTGAGAACAAATGCTATGAAGTACTTACCCAATTACTTCAAAAAAGGACAGGTTACTAAACAATCATTATTTGCAGGGCATGTAACCGAAAAAAATACTGGTTAACGGTTAACCCTTATAGAGAACGTTATAATAATAACGGTTTTAGTTCGAAAACCGGTTTTTGAAAATTGGAAACCGGTTAATATATCGGTTAAAAAATAATTAAAATTAATTAAAACAAATTAATTATAAAAATTTGATTAAAAAAATTACAAAATAATTAATTAAAAACGTTAAAAAAAATACCATCTGAGAAAAATATAACAATTAAAAAAAAGCAATTTAATTAATTAAAATTCACAAAAATTCCCGTAATATCTTCAGAAAAACGCAGGTCACTTTTAAATTTTAAACTTGCCTGTGTTGACAAAGGCCGTATTTATTTGGGACTTTTTAAGTAACCTTAACGGCCAAAGAGACCTACATTTATGACTCTCCAATAAAATGTTAATTGTAAAAACTGTCATGACTCATGTTCAAATACAAATAAAAAACACATATAAAAAAATATATTAAAATTTTTCCTCGCTAAATGATATTAAAATAAAGGTTAATGTTCGCTAAAACCGGTTTATTTTTTTTTTGGTTAACGGTTACCGGTATTTTCGGCCTGAAAAATATCGGTTAAAATTACGGTTAAAGTTCGCAATTTTCGTTCAAAATATCGGTTACCGGTTTATATTAACCGGTTTTTTAACCGGTTACATGCCCTGATTATTTGTTACCATAGTAACCACAAGTTCAATTGTTTTTTAGCTCAAGAAAATATTTTTTTTATATCCAGATCCTCATTTTAAAAAAGCTAAACACAAATGGCGAATTATTAACAAATTTTTATTAGCAGAATACGCATATGTGTTAGCAGAAAATGCAATTGTTTATACAATTACAGATGTTAAGGATCTCCACGAATGGATGGTCTATCATTTTGAAAATCATCCACTTTTTGAACGAATACCCGACCAAGAATTAGTATGACAAAATTAATGTAAAATTAAATTTATATTTTTTTTTTATTTTTTTTTTTTTTAGGAAAATGATCCAATTGTTGAAAAACTATACGACAGTTCCGAAGAAGGCCAAAAAGTCACTAGAAATAAAGGGGATAAATTTTTGGCTGTCTTTAGACGTGTTAAGGATAAAGCACTTTTGTAATTTTTTGTATGTTTATAAATAAATAAATAATAATAGACAATTTAGTTGAGTAATTTGTTTGTGTTATCATTTAACAGTGGCGGCTTGTGGTGTTAGTCTTAGGCGTGCTCGTGCTGCAATTTACGAAATTTGAAAATTTGGTGAAAAGTTTTTGCTAAGCATGACACATACCGGGTGTCCCAGCTCGACCGACACATGGGAGTTTTACATAGGAAATCAGTTAATTATGAATAGTATCTCCCCAGTGCAAGATATTAACTTGAAATTTTGTATGCTTATTTGGGGAATATTATTTCTACGGATTACAGTTATTTGAAATATGTAATGTCGTCTGCAAGACGAGATTTATTAAATTATAAAATCTAACATTTTCGTTCAAAATCAGTCAGCCATGGAAATAAAAGAAAATATCTATGTTACATTTCTGACAGTTAATGACATGCCATTGTAGATATTTATATTTTTGTATTATTGTGGCACACTTATATGGAACACCCTGTATATTTTCTTTAATTTTAAAGACGTCTAGAAGTAAAGAGCTTGTAATTATAATCTTCCCAATGATAATTTGACTTGTACTTAACTGATTCTATTGGTGCAGAAACTGCAATAATGGCACAAGTATCCTCATAGGAGCCGACTGTGTTGCTGGGGCTGGGGTAAACCACCCCACAGGATTACACGACAAAATAATTTTCTGTTTTAAGATTTTTTAAATTTGGAACATCCTGTATATATATACCGGGTGTCCCAGCTCGACCGACACATGGGAGTGTTACATGGGAAATCAGTTAATTATGAATAGCATCTCCCCAGTGCAAGATATTAACTTCAAATTTTGTATACTTATCGGAGAATATTAATTCTATGGATCACACTTATTTGAAATATGCAATTTCGTCTGCAGGGCGAGATTTATTAAATTTAAAATCTAATATTTTCGTTCAAAATCAGACAGCCATGGAAATAAAAGAAAATATATAACTGATAGTTTAGAGAAATATCACTGATTTTAATTCTTATTCCCTGTATTTTAATATTATTTAAGTTGAATATAGTTTCTTTTTGTTAAATAATATACCAATATTACAAAAATATAAATATCTACAATGGCATGTCATTAACTGTCAGAACTGTCACATAGATATTTTTTTTTATTTCCATGGCTGACTGATTTTGAACGAAAATCTTAGATTTTATAATTTAATAAATCTCGTCTTGCAGACGAAATTACATATTTCAAATAACTGTAATCCGTAGAAATATTCCCCAATAAGCATACAAAATTTCAAATTAATATCTTGCACTGGGGAGATACTATTCATAATTAACTGATTTCCTACGTAAATCTCTCATGTGTCAGTCGAGCTGGGACACCCGGTATATATATATATATATATATATATATATATATATATATATATATATATATATATATATTAAAATATTTTAAAACAGAAAATAATTTTGTCGTGTAATCCTGTGGGGTGGTTTACCCCAGCCCCAGCAACACAGTCGGCTCCTATGAGGATACTTGTGCCATTATTGCAGTTTCTGCACCAATAGAACCAGTAAAGTACAAGTCAAATTATCATTGGGAACATTATAATTAAAAATTCAAGCTCTTTACTTCAAGAAAAGTCTTTAAAATTAAAGAAAATATACAGGGTGTTCCATATAAGTGTGCCACCATTGCTATCTCGAGAACTATAAGAGCTACGAGGTTGGTTAAATTAACTGAATTCCTATGTAAATCTGTCATGTGTCGGTCGAGCTGGGACACCCGGTATGTACACTTATAAAAGGATTAAATTAATGTCAAAATATTAAGGATTACATTGGAAATTTAAGGTCATTTGGGTCATGTATTATTAATAAAAAATGTTTATAAATATTGTATATTTATAAATAAATTAATAACAATTGAACTCCTTATATAATTAACCTAATTCCTTAAACGAGTTCAAAAAAAACAACGAAACAATAAACAACAACAACAAAAATGACTAGAAAAAAAACTTACTCGTAAAAAAACTTCGTAGAAAATCTACTCTACGTATAAAAGTAAAAAATTGGAATACTACCAATTTGAATGGTAGTTATATTTAGCATGAGAGCCTCTCATCACCGGATTTTGAATTCTGACCCCTGAAAAATGCGTTGGAAGAGTTGTATGTCTTATGGGGGGGTAGTTGCTCCCCCCTGACAAATTCCCCGCACTGCCCGTCTGTGGGGGGGTTTGTTGGACAAGATGAGGCATTGTTAAACATCCCGGATTTGCCCCGACGGTTTTTTGAGTAGGAAAATGTGGTAGTGTTTGGGAATTTTTGTTTTCGTTTTCAGCGAAAGTTAACATTTTCATATTGGTACTTCTTCCAGATATCCCATACTCAGGGTCACGTGGTCTGATGACTACAGAGTCATTGGAATTTTCGACGATGACCGGGATTCCTAAATTTGGGGGGTCACGATTAACGTCCAAATTTTTTAGCTTGTCATAAATTGAGTAAGGGTTTCGTGTGTTGACTAAAACAGTGTGGACTTCACTGCATGTGGTGCTTTCGCCAGTTTGGTTCACGGTGACTGTTGTGGATGGCTTGTCGATTATTTTATGCTGCATTGATACCACCTGAGGTTTGGTGCTTGAACTTGGAATGCTAAAAAAAGAAATATATGTCACAAGTGTCGAATGGATGTTTACAACATTTTTTTATATTTCATTTATTAGTAAAAATAATAAAAAGTACGGTCCTGGAATTTTTTTCACTATTTTTTCCGTAATGTAGAGGGTTGTAATAATAGGATAATATACTTTTCGCTACAAAATATTAGGGATGAATTTTTCAAGATTTTACAAAATTTGTCTGTCTTAAAAACTGTCTAAGTCGAAAACTACTGCCCTGGGATTTTTTTCACTATTTTTTCCGTAATGTAGAGGGTTGAAATAATAGGATGACATACTTTTCGCTACAAAATAGAGGGGGTCAATTTTTATGATTTTGTGAAAATCTGTCTGTCTTAAAAACTGTCTAACTCGAAAACTACTGTTCTGGGATTTTTTTCAGTATTTTTCTCGTAATGTAGAGGGTTGAAATAATAGGATAACATACTTTTTGCCACAAAATAGAGGGGGTCAATTTTTATGATTTTGTGAAAATCTGACTGGCTTAAAAACTGTCTAACTCGAAAACTACTGCTCTGGGATTTTTTTCACTATTTTTTCCGTAATGTAGAGGGTTGAAATAATAGGATAACATACTTTTCGCTACAAAATAGAGGGGGTCAATTTTTATGATTTTGTGAAAATCTGACTGGCTTAAAAACTGTCTAACTCGAAAACTACTGCTCTGGGATTTTTTTCACTATTTTTCTCGTAATGTAGAGGGTTGAAATAATAGGATAACATACTTTTTGCCACAAAATAGAGGGGGTCAATTTTTATGATTTTGTGAAAATCTGACTGGCTTAAAAACTGTCTAACTCGAAAACTACTGCTCTGGGATTTTTTTCACTATTTTTTCCGTAATGTAGAGGGTTGAAATAATAGGATAACATACTTTTCGCTACAAAATAGAGGGGGTCAATTTTTCGAGATTTTACGAAAATCTGCCTCACTTAAAAACTGTCTAAGTCGAAAACTACTGCTCTGGGATTTTTTTCACTATTTTTTTCGTAATGTAGAGGGTTGAAATATTAGGATAACATACTTTTCGCTAAAAAATAAAGGGGGTCAATTTTTATGATTTTGTGAAAATCTGTCTGTCTTAAAAACTGTCTAAGTCAAAAACTACTGCTCTGGGATTTTTTTTACTATTTTTTCCGTAATGTAGAGGGTTGAAATAATAGGATTACATACTTTTCGCGCAAAATAGAGGGGGTCAATTTTTCGAGATTTTACGAAGATCTGTCTGGCTTAAAAACTGTCTAAGTCGAAAACTACTGCTCTGGGATTTTTTTCACTATTTTTTCCGTAATGTAGAGGGTTGAAATAATAGGATAACATACTTTTCGCTACAAAATAGAGGGGGTCAATTTTTATGATTTTGTGAAAATCTGTCTGGCTTAAAAACTGTCTAACTCGAAAACTACTGCTCTGGGAATTTTTTCACTATTTTTCTCGTAATGTAGAGGGTTGAAATAATAGGATAACATACTTTTCGCTAAAAAATAGAGGGGGTCAATTTTTCGAGATTTTACGAAGATCTGTCTGGCTTAAAAACTGTCTAAGTCGAAAACTACTGCTCTGGGATTTTTTTCACTATTTTTTCCGTAATGTAGAGGGTTGAAATAATAGGATAACATACTTTTCGCTACAAAATAGAGGGGGTCAATTTTTATGATTTTGTGAAAATCTGTCTGGCTTAAAAACTGTCTAACTCGAAAACTACTGCTCTGGGAATTTTTTCACTATTTTTCTCGTAATGTAGAGGGTTGAAATAATAGGATAACATACTTTTCGCTAAAAAATAGAGGGGGTCAATTTTTATGATTTTGTGAAAATCTGTCTGTCTTAAAAACTGTCTAACTCGAAAACTACTGCTCTGGGATTTTTTTCACTATTTTTCCCGTAATGTAGAGGGTTGAAATAATAGGATAACATACTTTTCGCTACAAAATAGAGGGGGTCAATTTTTCGAGATTTTACGAAAATCTGTCTGGCTTAAAAACTGTCTAACTCGAAAACTACTGCTCTTGGATTTTTTTCACTATTTTTCCCGTAATGTAGAGGGTTGAAATAATAGGATAACATACTTTTCGCTACAAAATAGAGGGGGTCAATTTTTATGATTTTGTGAAAATCTGTCTGGCTTAAAAACTGTCTAAGTCAAAAACTACTGCTCTGGGATTTTTTTCACTATTTTTTCTCGTAATGTAGAGGGTTGAAAAAATAGGATAACATACTTTTCGCTTCAAAATAGAGGGGTCAATTTTTATAATTTTGTGAAAATCTGTCTGTCTTAAAAAGTGTCTAACTCAAAAACTACGACTCTAGGAATTTTTTAGTTATTTTTCCTGTAATGTAGAGGATTGAGATAATAGGATAACATACTTTTCCTTAAAAAATAGAGGGAGTAAAATTTTCAAGATTTTACAAAAGTCTGTCTGTTTAAAAACCATTTCCACTAATTTATAAAAGGCATAAATAAATATTTAGAATAAATTTGAAAAAAAAATTAAAAAAAATATATATAAATTATTTTAAATAAAAAATACTGATATTTTCAAACCTCACCTTTTTTGTTTTTCTTTAATCTCCTCCAAAGACACCATACTGGGCACTCGTGTCCCCCCCGTAGCACTAGAGTGCACTCCAGAGGAAGTACTACTCGTGGTGTCCCCCCCGGAATTGCTCCCCAAACCACTGGGGGAGCTCAGGCATTTAGGGGGGGTAGGGGGTGAATCTCTGGACATATTAGGGGGTTCTGGACTGCTAGCTGGTATATAGCTAGTAGATCCTGAATAACAGGACTCTAGTAGGGTTTCTAGTACCTAAAAGATAGTTTTTAGGGACCGGTTCTTACGTAATATTGACTCTGTTATGTAACTCATCGGTTGTATTAAGCGACGTAGCTTAATTTTACATATCGACTGTATTTTAAGCGAGCATTGCTATAGTATATTATTTAACAAGCATAATATGTAGGCTACATTACACGAGGATGTAATAAAAATACGAGCGGTAGCGAGTATATTTAATCATCCGAGTGTAATGTAGCCATATTATGCGAATCAAATACTATACTTTATCTACAACTAACAGCCATATAAAAAATCTGATATTATTTGTTAAATATTCAGTTAGGTGTGGGTAGTTCATATATAGCTTAACAGATGGCGCCACAGTAGCACTTAAATGTCAAAATAACTATTCAAATTGTATTTATTATACTTTTATAATCATTTATATTGATATTTATAATAAAAAATATATTATTAATAAATTAACAGTTTATTAAAATGTTATGTGTTAAATTATATGCTCTATTTATTATAGAAAAATGTAGCGTGTAATATAACATTTCATATTACACTTGTGTAATATGAGTAGTATATTATATGTAGTATCACACGTATAATGTACCCATATTTCAATAGTTGTAGATAAAATTGTTTAATATATAGATAGGCAAGCTTATGAGAAAATTCGCTTCATCTACATAACTGTGTGTCTGGTTGCATTTGGGTTAATATCAGGCGTTTCTGTCAAATATTATAAAAAAAGGAGCCAAATAATAATACAAATTAGTTCTATTTTAAAATATACCAATGAATTATTGAAAGAACCATTTTCATAGATACCAAAAAATGTAGCAAATATGTAAAACATGTTTATTTATCTGATATTTTTGTCTGTTTAATTCCAGTAGTTGATGGAATTATGAACGAGATGGCTCTGTCGAATCTGATTCCAAAACAGCAGTACGCAAAAACATACAGGCGTCAATATACAGAGTGGCCCAATGAAAATTATCAGCGCAATTTTTTGCCACTTAACATCAAGCAAAAAACGCTCGAACACGTCAATTTTAGTATAAAGGGGGACACCTGAATGGATTTACAATGGCATTACTTCAACCCTAAAATGAGGGTGGACTGCACCTCAAAAATTTTAAATGGAAAATGGTGTCAAACATGACAGTTCGAAATTTCAATTCTGTTTTCAACATTTATTTTTCAAATTCGATCATTAGACAGAAATATCGTTTAAAACAAATTTTATCAGGTGTTCAAAATTGCAATGAAGTAGGCTTAAACAAATGACAGAAACTCTTGTATCAGTTTATTAGGTGTTCAAAATGACTACCACCAACTTCCATACAGTAATAGAGATTTTAGTGTGTTATATAACCGGATATGACGATTAGTGGTCAATAGATGGAACTTTGATAATGAAATGTAACAAAATTAATAAAAATTTGCTTAAAACTACGATTTTAAAATTGGTAGTGAATTAATAATAAAAATAAAGGGTCAAAATGTACTGATAGTTTTATTAATTGTTCAAATAATACGTACTAGACTTCCAAACTTTCCGGTTAACTAGTGATACTTAACCTCAAACCCAAACGTCAATTCGTGAGTTGTATTTGACATTGACACTTTTGTATAAACCCTGTTTTTATTATATTTTGAGGTCGTCTGAAAAATAGTGTACATAACTCGCTTGAAAGTGCATAGCAACGCTCGTGTATTAAATCACTCGCTCGTTCTTCAATCTCTACACACGCTTGCTATAGACCACTTTCCACGCTTGTTATGTAAATAACTATTAACTACGTCGCTTAATACAAGAGATTTGTTACTCGATAGAGCCGTATATGTTATTACTTTGTCCTCAGAGACAGTGTCTAGTGATCGACTATTTTTAAGTATTCCTTCAGGAACTCTGAGTGTAGCGTAGTCCCCTTCATCTTCTATTGGACTCGCCCTAAAATATTAAACCCTTAAACCAGCCCTGTACAATTATCTAACCCCACTAGTTACGTAATTAGTTGTTACGTAATTCACAATGTATACAGGGAATTAATAATAAGTATATATATATGTATATATATATATATATATATATATATATATATAAATATATAATATAATATATACAGGGGCTGTTCTAAATTTAAAATATTTTAAAACAGAAAATAATTTTGTCGTGTAATCCTGTGGGGTGGTTTACCCCAGCCCCAGCAACACAGTCGGCTCCTATGAGGATACTTGTGCCATTATTGCAGTTTCTGCACCAATAGAACCAGTAACGTACAAGTCAAATTACCATTGGGAACGTTATAATTAAAAATTCAATTTAAAATTAAAGAAAATATACAGGGTGTTCCATATAAGTGTGCCACCATTGCTATCTCGAGAACTATAAGAGCTACGGGGTTGGTTAAATTAGCAAAGAACCACCATTTTACAAGACTATTATAATGAGCAAAAAAAATTTTTTTTTCGACCAGTGGTTCTCAAAATACCAGACACAACTTTCTTATTTTAAATGGGAACATACGTTAGAAAACAATTAACTTTCATTAATTAATTAACAGTTTAAGAACAAAAAAATTTAACAACAAATAATGAAACAATATTAGACAGAACAATATGTCTATGTTTTCTATCCATAGCAATCTTGTTTCAGCCAGCTATAAATAAAATACATATAAATCTAACATGCATTTTCTCAGTTATTTTGTTTTATTAGTATATGATATATTTATATTGTTGAATTCAGAAAAAAATACTCTATCGAATAACCTAAAAATAAACATATGTTCCCATTTAAAATAAGAAAGTTGTGTCGCGTATTTTGAGAACAACTGGTTGAAAAAAAATTTTTTTTTTGCTTATTGTATTAATCTTGTAAAATGGTGGTTCTTTGCTAATTTAACCAACCTCGTAGCTCTTATAGTTCCCGAGATAGCAATGGTGGCACACTTATATGGAACACCCTGTATGTTTTCTTTAATTTTAAAGACTTTTCTTGAAGTAAAGAGCTTGAATTTTTAATTATAATGTTCCCAATGAAAATTTGACTTGCACTTTACTAGTTCTATTGGTGTAGAAACTGCAATAATGGCACAAGTATCCTCATAGGAGCCGACTGTGTTGCTGGGGCTGGGGTAAACCACCCCACAGGATTACACGACAAAATTATTTTCTGTTTTAAAATGTATTAAATTTGGAACACCCTGTATATATATATATATATATATATATATATATATATATATATATATATATATATATATATATATATATATATATATATATACCGGGTGTCCCAGCTCGACCGACACATGAGAGATTTACATAGGAAATCAATTAATTATGAATAGTATCTCCCAAGTGCAAGATATTAATTTGAAATTTTGTATGCTTATTGGGGAATATTATTTCTATGGATTACAGTTATTTGAAATATGTAATTTCGTCTGCAAGACGATATTTATTTAATTATAAAAGCTAACATTTTCGTTCAAAATCAGACAGCCATGGAAATAAAAGAAAATATGTATCTGACAGTTTAGTGAAGTATCACTGATTTTAATTCTTATTTCCTGTATTTAAATATTATTTAAGTTGAATTTAGTTTCTTTTTGTTAAATAATATACCAATATTACAAAAATATAAATATCTACAATGGCATGTCATTAACTGTCAGAACTGTCACATAGATATTTTCTTTCATTTTCATGGCTGACTGATTTTGAACGAAAATATTAGATATTAAATTTAATAAATCTCGCCCAGCAGACGAAATTGCATATTTCAAATAAGTGTGATCCATACAATTAATATTCTCCGATAAGCGTACAAAATTTCAAGTTAATATCTTGCATTGGGGAGATACTATTCATAATTAACTGATTTCCCATGTAAAACTCTCATGTGTCAGTCGAGCTGGGACACCCGGTATACATATACAGAATGTTCCAAATTTAAAATATTTTAAAACAGAAAATAATTTTGTCGTGTAATCCTGTGGGGTGGTTTAGCCCAGGCCCAACAACAGAGTCGGCTCCTATGAGGTTACTTATGCCACGGTATATAAAAAAAATAAAAAATAGTGGGGCACCTCACAATCAATTACGTAACAACACAACGTAACTCAAGGTTCTGTATTTGAAGAAAACCAATGCCTCTTGGGAAGCCATGCTTATTAAGCAGAATGTTAGTTGAAGTGTTTACCGTTGTAACTCACGTGGTGGGTCTTGAAACTTGACATTGTATCTGGGCCGCCCTTGCTTCTTACTGTTTCCCCAACACTTGATTTGGGGGGACTCCGGGCTTTTGTCTGGCGTTTGGGAGGCTCTGGGCCAGTAGATTTCTGTGTCTGGCCTAAAATAGGGTTTTGAGTTTGTGGGTTTGAAGATATTGTTGGAGATATTTGAAAATTATTTACAAATATTGGCCCTTATAAAATTTTTAGGGGAGGAAAGGGGTGTTAGTTAAAGTTTCTTTAGTTTAAGATGTTTTACCCCTTTTTTATTGCAAACGGAAGTGCCAAAAGGGCACTTTTCTCGTAGTGTGTAGCCTAACTCAAAAACTATCGGTTTGGGAATTTTTTCACTATTTTTCTCGTAATCCTGAGGGTTGAAATAATAGGATAACATACTTTTTGTAGAAAATTTCGGATTTTATTTTTTCGCATTTTTACGAAAATCTGCCTAACTTAAAAAGGGCCTAACTCAAAAACTATCGGTCTGGGAATTTTTTCACTATTTTTCTCGTAATCCTGAGGGTTGAAATAATAGGATAACATACTTTTTGTAGAAAATTTCGGATTTTATTTTTTCGCATTTTTACGAAAATCTGCCTAACTTAAAAAGGCCCTAACTCAAAAACTATCGATCTGGGAATTTTTTCACTATTTTTCTCGTAATCCTGAGGGTTAAAATAATAGGATAACATACTTTTTGTAGAAAATTTCGGATTTTATTTTTTCGCATTTTTACGAAAATCTGCCTAACTTAAAAAGGGCCTAACTCAAAAACTATCGGTCTGGGAATTTTTTCACTATTTTTCCTGTAATGTAAAGGGATGAAATAATAGGATAACATACTTGTCGCTAAAAATAGAGGAATTCATTTTTCAAGATTTTAGGGCAGTTTATTTTTAGTTTAGTTGGCTTTTAATTTTTGAGAGAAACATTTGATTTCTTATAAATTACACAGTTTGGGCTTTTACTTAATCCTGAGAAAGTATTTTTTTTATTTTTTTTTTAATTTGTTTTTATTTATAAGAAATCGAAAGTTTTTTTTTATTTTTTTTTTTTAATTTGTTTTTATTTATAAGAAATCAATTGATGTGTTAGATGTAAAACAATTTTCAAATATCTTTGATAACAATTACAAAAACTTACGTCAATTCCAATGGCTTGAAAATCTCTCCACAATTTTCCACAACAGTCATAATTCTGTTCTTATACAATCTTTCTTTAATTGGATATGCAATTCCATTGTTATATACCAACAATTCATGACTTTCTGAGCTATTGTCCCCTAGTTCTAAATCAAATATGCGTTTCATATCAAGTGGTGACCTCACCACTTGTTTGCCGATTTGAGTCACCACTCGGAACTTCCAGTCACCAACTGAGTGCAAAACTATCCACACCAGCAACCAAACGATTAAGCAAAATCCGAAACATGTTATTGTTGCCAGAAACGAAATATCTAATGATCCAACATAAGCGATTCTCAAATCGTTAATTAATGGAGACATGGTTGACACTGTCGCTGTTAAAGTTACAAGCGCTGTTAAATGTGTCTTTAAATTTAAAATTGGTCGACCGGAAACATAATAATTGTATCTACCGTGAGCAAAAAACGCCAAACATAGACTTGAACTCAAAATAAACATTAAACAAATAAGCAATAAAAATAATGTAGTACCATAATTTAAAACGAAATGATTTTCGTTTAAAAAAGGTAAAGATTTTAAACCAACTCTTTGTATTTTATACAATAAAGACACACCCGTATATCCAATTAAACTTGTCAAAGAATTTGTAAAAAGAAATACCGAAAAAATAAAAGTTAAACACTTATTTGTAAACCAAAACTGTGACGAAAACCGAATTTGATATACCAAGAGTGCAAACATATAATTTATGTATTCCAAACTCATTGAAGTTCCAAATCCTTGATCTGAAAACATTTTAAGTTAAAAAAAAAAAATAAAAAAAAATAAAAAACTTACCAATATTAATAGTAAAATCCTTATGAACATGAAAAATGTCTCGTAAAAAAACATATACCTCTTCAATAAAACTTTGACTTAACAAAATCGAATGATTCTGAGCAGTAAACGCACTAGCAGTGACAGTATTATTGTAAGTAACATTTTTGTCGTTTGTCATAAATGACAAGACTACTAGTCTGTCTTTTGGTGCATATAAAAAGTCTAAATCTGACCGCCAAACGGATTCTGTAACACACAATTGTTAACTGTTTGTGTAGTTCTTGGTACATAGAAATTAATAAGGAATAAGTTAACAAAAAAAAAGTAGTTATAGAGGGCGGATTACAGACAACTAAACAAAAAGTAGTTATATAGGGCGGATTACAGACAACAAAACAAAAAGTAGTAATATAGGGCGGATTATAGACTAAGTAGGGGAGAGTAATTTTGTTCAACTTTTTTTTTAATGTAGATGTTTGTATATTTTAATAAAGTAACTGCCAATATATTTTCATTTTCTTATTAAAATAATAAACAAATCTTTATCTCTAATACTATTGTTTCGAGACAAATAATAAAGTAGACAGGGTCATTTTTTAAGATTTTACAAAAATCTGATTGTCTTAAAAAGTGTCTAACTCGAAAACTACTACTCTGGGATTTTTTTGACTATTTTTCTCGTAATGTAGAGGGTTGAAATAATAGTGTAACATACTTTTCGCTACAAAATAAAAAGGATTATTTTTTTAAAATTTTACAAAAATCTGATTGTCTTAAAAAGTGTCTAACTGGAAAACTACTGCTCTGGATTTTTTTCGACTATTTTTCCCGTAATGAAGAGGGTTGATATAATAGGGTAACATACTTTTCGCTAAAAATAGAGGGGGTAAATTTTTCAAGATTTTACAAAAATCTGTCTGTCTTAAAAATTGTCTACCTAGAAAACTACGGCTCTGGAAATTTTTTGACTATTTTTCCCGTAATGTAGAGGGTTGAAATAATAGTAAACGTACTAAATATTGAATGTACTAACGATTTTTTTTTATAGAACATATTACTACAGTGGCGGGAGGTAATGTGTTGGACACACCAGATTTTTTTGTGAATGGGGGAAGTTTAGCGTATTTTTTTTATTTTATCAAGATTGCCCTCAAAAGTGATATTCTACATTTTATTTCCCCCAAAGATGTCTAGATTTGTCGAAAAATGAAATTTTATACAAAAATGACGTGAGTGTGTCTCGTGGAGAACGTATCGTCTATCTTAACCAGCGCTGGGTTCCCATGGCAACAGAGAAGCGTGTGGTTACAACCTACGTTCAACAAGTCAGGTCTCACCATCCCTTCTGCGCAAGCGCATAACTCACTTGTGACGTCAGAGTGGCTCGAAGATAAATCATTAATTATAAATAATTGGCAACATAATTTTAAGTTTGAATTACATTTTAAGTTATAATTATTCATATACTTAGGACTAAAAGATATTTCACATGTAATTTCAACCACGCTAAACTTCCCCATTACAAGTTGTAGAGAGTGCCTGTGCCCTATTTTATCTGTAATCCGTTTTTTTTATTATTCCTTATTAACCAAAAATTATGCAACGTCAAAAAAATTACGTAAAGTACCTATAGGTAAAAAATTGTGCCCAATTAATTCGCCCTCCATAATCAATTTAGGCACCAGAAAACAATAGGCAATAATTAAATGCAAAACGGCAGACATGGGACCCCCAAATTTGTAGAAATCTGAGCATGTAGACCTCGTACGTCGTCTTAATAGTTTTTTGCGGCCCATTTTTTTACCATCATTGGCTAGATTCCCGATCTGAAATATTAAAAATAACATAATATTGACAGTTTTATTGGGATTAACATTGTTGTTATCAATTATACTCTCTTTTCAAAAATCAAAAGCTAATATACACTTTGCGATACCATATCTCGAAAGTTAAACGAGATATCTCAAATTTGCTTTCAAATTTGAATTCTCCAGACTTTTTTGAATATACTTACCAATTTTTGTTTCTTAAAACCAGGGCATGTAACCGAAAAAAATAGGTTAACGGTTAACTCTTATAGAGAACTTTATAATAATAAAGGTTTTAGTTCGAAAACCGGTATAAACCGGTTAATATATCGGTTAAAAAAATAATTAAAATTAATTAAAAAAAGTAATTATAAAAATTTGATAAAAAAGTTACAGAATAATTAATTAAAAAAAATAATAAAAAATTACCGTGTGAGAAAAATATAACAAATAAAAAAAGTAATTTAATTAATGAATATTTACAAAAATTCCCGTAATATCTTAAAAAAACGCAGGTCACTTTTAAATTTTAAACTTGCCTGTGTTGACAAAGGCCGTATTTATTTGGGACTTTTTAAGTAACCTTAACGGCCAAAGAGACTACCTACATTTATGACTCTCCAATAAAATGTTAATTGTAAAAACTGTCATGACTCATGTTCAAATACAAATAAAAAACACAGATAAAAAAAATATTAATTTTTTTTCTCGCTAAATGATATTAAAATAAAGGTTAATGTTCGCTAAAACCGGTTTATTTATTTTTTGGTTAACGGTTACCGGTATTTTGGGCCTGAAAAATATCGGTTAAAATTACAGTTAAAGTTCGCAATTTTCGTTGAAAATATCGGGTACCGGTTTTTATTAACCGGTTACATGCCCTGCTTAAAACAGTTTAATATAGGTTTGAGAGATTTAAATCTTTTAATCACAGATTACAGACCGACTCAAATAATTGTTAATTTACGAAATAGCTATTTAGCTATTTAAGTAATAAGTACATAATGTATGTCTTTATTGGTGAGTCCTACAGTTTATGTCAGAGTGAAGCGAGGTAAATAAATAAGGCGAGTCAATAAAGCCTAATTATGTACGAATTGCCTAAAAAGGTACGACTTCGAAAATCGGTTTCTTTTAAAAGTAAAATGTTCATAATTTTAGAAGAATGAATCAAGTGTGCTTTTCTGTTTGAATACGAATTTGTTTGGTCCGATGTCAATGTCAAAATTTTGTTTGAAGATGCAAGCGTGTCAGTCTCAGAGTTCTAATAATAAAATATAATAAAGATTAACTATTTCCTCAAGCAAGCATATATACGAAGAGACATACAATGCGAATCGGAAATTGTGTTCTAGTTGTTGAAAGAACTTCTGAAAATTACTTTATTTTACTAGTACTATAAAGAGGTACTTCATGGCCGCAAAACTATGATATAAATCAAACTTTAACGTGCAGTCGTACATAAAAAGTTATACAGAGGGCGCTGAAAGCATTCCCAATTGATATCATTACAATTTCGCATCTATAGTACACAAAACTATTATAATAATCTATGATTTTGACAATAATTCAAGACCCTGTAAATTTTACAATCAGTAGTGACATCTAACAAAAAATCCAGAACTGCGTTAGCTTTTACTCAAACCTTAGCTAGGTTACCAACCCATTTAGTTCAGGCCTTTGTTGTTAGATGTCTCTACGATGTGGAAAACTTACTTTGAAGACAGAACAAATGAAAAATACTGGGAGAAGTACCATGGATAAAATGGTAGTTATCATACAACCATGGATAGGAATTATATCATTTTTATCATTCCATGGTAACAGGGTATAACCTAAAAAAAAAAAAAATTAAAAATGAAATTCTTCAATATTTGGTAATTTTTTTTTCGTATAATTTATCACATATTTTGACCATTATTCTCGCCAAAAATTAATTGAGAAATGATATTTTAATGTTACATGAAAAATTTAAAATATATTTTTAAGATTTGTCAAAAATCTGACTGCCTTAAGAAGTGTTTAACGCAAAAACTACGACTCTGGGATTTTTTTTCACTATTTTTCCCGTAATGTAGAAGGTTGAAATAATAGGATAATATACTTTTCGTTAAAAAATACCGGGGGTCAATTTTTCAAGATTTTACAAAAATCTGTCTGTCTTAAAAAGTGTCTAAATCGATAACTACTGCTCTGGGAATTTTTTCACTATTTTTCCCGTAATGTAGAGTGTTAAAATAATAGGATAACACACTTTTCGCTAAAAAATTAAGACCGTAAATTTTTCACGATTTTACAAAAATCTGACTGTTTTAAAAAGTGTCTAACTCGAAATCTACTGCTCTGAGAATTTTTTCACTATTTTTCCCGTAATGTAGAAGGTTGAAATAATAGGACAACATACTTTTTACTAAAAAAATAGAGGGGGTTAATTTTTCAAGATTTTAAGAAAATTTGACAGCCTTAAAAAGTGTCTAACTCAAAAACTACTGCTCTGGGAATTTTTTCAATATTTTTTCCGTAAAGTAGAGGGTTGAAATAATAAGATAACATACTTTTCGCATTATTAAACATAAAGATTATTTAATTTGCTACCGATGTGCATAATTACACTTTATGTATAATATACCAATGAATTATTGAAAGAACCATTTTAATAAATACCAAAAAATTCAGTAAATATAGAAAACATGCTTATTTATCTGATATTTTTATCTGTTTAATTCAGTAGTTGATGGAATCATGAATGAGATGGCTCTGTCGAATCTGATTCCAAAACAGCGGTACGCAAAAACATACAGGCTTGCCTATCTATATATTTTTTTCAATCAACGTCAATATACAGAGTAGCCCAATGAAAATTATCAGCGCAATTTTTAGCCACTTAACATCAAGCAAAAAACGCTCGAACACGTCAATTTTAGTAAAAAGGGGGACACCTGAATGGATTTCCAATGGCATAACTTCAACCCTAAAATGGGGGTGGACTGCACCTCAAAAATTTTAAATGGAAAATGGTGTCAAACATGACAGTTCGAAATTTCAATTCTGTTTTTAACATTTATTTTTCAAATTCAATCATTAGAAAGAAATCTAAAACAACGGTACGCAAAAACATACAGGAGGGTCTATCTATATATATGAATCAACGTTTTAAGTGATAAATTGTACGAAAAAAAAACATAAATTAATAAACTTACTGAGCAATTTTTTAGCACATATTAGTGATATGTAAGCTTGTAGAATTGTAGCAAACAATCCATACCACAACGACCACAAATTATTCAATTTAACTTTAAACTTTTTACGATTACTATACCCTTTTTCGCCAACTTCTGGGTATAGTACGCTTGTGGTCCCTTTTATAGGCTTAGCTACAGGTAAAAGTTTACTGGCTTTGACATTTCTAGTCGAATTCCCTCCTTTTTGGGAGGCTTTTGGAGATAAATTCGAATTTGAATTCTTTTTCGCTTGCACTTTCGCCATGTTCACTCGGTTATTGTTGTCGCACATGTTTTGGGGGGAACGTGCTATTTGGGGAGCACTGTTTCCCCCCCCTGGGGCAGAGAACTCAGGGTCGTTCATTTTGATGTCGCATTTAGACTGAAACAAAAAAAAATTGTAAAAACCATATATTTATAAAGTTGTATTTATTTATTTATATTTGATAAATATAAAAATATTCTCATGTGACAAATCATTGTAATTTTTTGTTCAAATAAGAAGAAAATTAATAGTTTTCTAACATACGTTTCCATTTAAAATAGGAAAGTAGTATCATGTATTTTGAGAACCACTGGTCGAAAAAAAATATTTTTTTTGCTCATTGTATTAGTGTTGTAAAATGGTGGTTCCAAATTTAAAATATTTTAAAACAGAAAATAATTTTGTCGTGTAATCCTGTGGGGTGGTTTACCCCAGCCCCAGCAACACAGTCGGCTCCTATGAGGATACTTGTGCCATTATTGCAGTTTCTGCACCAACAGAACCAGTGAAGTACAAGTCAAATTATCATTGGGAACATTATAATGAAAAATTCAAGCTCTTTACTTCAAGAAAAGTCTTTAAAATTAAAGAAAATATACAGGGTGTTCCATATAAGTGTGCCACCATTGCTATCTCGAGAACTATAAGAGCTACGAGGTTGGTTAAAATAGCAAAAAACCATTTTACAGGACTAATACAATGATCAAAAAAAAATATTTTTTTCGACCAGTGGTTCTCAAAATACGGGACACAACTTTCTTATTTTAAATGGGAACGTATGTTTATTTTTAGGTTATTCGATAGAGTATTTTTTCTGAATTCAGCGATATAAACATATCATCTACTAATATAATAAAATAATTGCGAAAAATGTATGTTAGATTTATATGTATTTTATTTATATCTGGCTGAAACAAGAGTGCTATGATTAGAAAACATAGACATATAGTTCTGTCTAACATTGTTTCATTATTTGTTATTAAATTTTTTTGTTCTTAAACTGTCAGTTTTAAGAAGAAAATTAATTGTTTTCTAACATATGTTCCCATTTAAAATTTGTGTCCCGTATTTTGAGAACCACTGGTCGAAAATAAATTCTTTTTTGATCATTGTATTAGTCTTGTAAAATGGTGGTTCTTTGCTAATTTAACCAACCTCGTAGCTCTTATAGTTCTCGAGATAGCAATGGTGGCACACTTATATGGAACACCCTGTATATTTTCTTTAATTTTAAAGACTTTTCTTGAAGTAAAGAGCTTGAATTTTTAATTATAATGTTCCCAATGATAATTTGACTTGTACGTTACTGGTTCTATTGGTGCAGAAACTGCAATAATGGCACAAGTATCCTCATAGGAGCCGACTGTGTTGCTGGGGCTGGGGTAAACCACCCCACAGGATTACACGACAAAATTATTTTCTGTTTTAAAATATTTCAAATATATATATATATATATATATATATATATATATATATATATATATATCCGGGTGTCCCAGCTCGACCGACATATGGGAGTTTTACATGGGATATCAGTAAATTATAAATAGTATCTCCTCAGTGCAAAATATTAACTTGAAATTTTGTATACTTATCGGAGAATATTAATTCTATGGATCACACTTATTTGAAATATGCAATTTCGTCTGCAGAGCGAGATTTATTAAATTTAAAATCTAATATTTTCGTTCAAAATTAGACAGCCATGGAAATAAAAGAAACTATTTATCTGACAGTTTTGTGAAGTATCACTGATTTTAATATTATTTAAGTTGAATTTAGTTTCTTTTTGTTAAATAATATACCAATATTACAAAAATATAAATATCTACAATGGCATGTAATTAACTGTCAGAACTGTCACATAGATATTTTCTTTTATTTCCATGGCTGACTGATTTTAAACGAAAATGTTAGATTTTATAATATAATAAATCTCGTGTTTACATTTTTCAAATAACTGCAATCCATAGAAATATTATTCCCCAATAAGTTAATATCTTGCACTGGGGAGATACTATTTATAATTAACTGATTTCCCATGTAAATCTCTCATGTGTCGGTCGAGCTGGGACACCCGGTATATATATATGTATATATATATATATATATATATATATATATATATATATATACAGGGGGTTCAAAATTTAAAACATTTTAAATCAGAAAATAATTTTGTCGTGTAATCCTGTGGGGTGGTATAGCCCAGCCCCAGCAACACAGTCGGCTCCTATGAGGATACTTGTGCCATTATTGCAGTTTCTGCACCAATAGAACCAGTAAAGTACAAGTCAAATTATCATTGGGAACATTATAATTAAAAATTCAAGCTCTTTACTTCAAGAAAAGTCTTTAAAATTAAAGATAGTATACAGAGTGTTCCATATAAGTGTGCCACCATTGCTATCTCGAAAACTATAAGAGCTACGAGGTTGGTTAAATTAGCAAAGAACCACCATTTTACAAGACTAATACAATGATCAAAAAATCAACATACTTTTTGCTAGAAAATAGATGGGGTCAATTTTTCAAGATTTTACAAAAATCTGACAGTCTTAAAAAGTGTCTAACTCGAAAACTACAACTTTGGGATTTTTTTCAGTATTTTTCCCGTAATGTAGAGGGTTGAAATAATAGGATAATATACTTTTAATAATAATATATTACTACAGTGGCGGGAGGTAATGTGTTGGACACATCAAATTTTTTCTATTAATAATTAAAAATTAAAATGCTGTATCTCCTACACGGTTAAAGATACAGAGTCGTGACTATGAAATTCGTGATTCTCAGTGTTTCTTTATCCTGTATTACTATTTTTTTTGAAATTACACCAGGGGCTCGCGAATTACATGAAGAACAATAAATAAAAATGATTAAAATAAATGACAATTATTGTAATATAATATCATTTTTTTATTATTTATTTGAATCGTATATTTCTTGTAAATATTTTAAGATTTATGTTTAATTTTATTTAATTTTAAATAGTGCAATTGTTTTTTTTTATTTGAATAAAATATTTATACATAATATCAAAAAATTGTCATGAAAATATATGTTTTAATATTTTTACTACAGTTTATTAAGATGAAAATAATGTTTAGTTATTAATAAAGAGCGGATTCTATGCAATTGCATGTGTTTATATTAGGCATATCAACAAACTGTTTTCATATGTTCACGTTTCATCAAAAATTAATGCCAAATATCAAAAAAAATAATGTATATTTTGCATTTAATTATACTTTATTGCATATTTTGATTTTTTTTGCATATTAGTGCATATTTTAAGACTTTTCAAAAACAAAAATTAATTTTTGACAAATTTTATTCTTTTTTGAAAACAGTTTATTACAAGAAATATAATTTTGATCGTACTTTTAACAAGTGAGCATTTATATAAAATGTACTCATTGAAACCATTACAATCATATTTAATTTCTCGTCAGATCAAAAAAAAAGTGATTCTACCTATTTTAGAACTGTATAGAACTTAAGTAATTCTTATTTTGTAAGTAAGAAGTAAATAATATCTGAAATTCGTATGTTTGGAACTATAACAACAATTAGTAATGCCGAAAAAAATGTATTAAAAATATGAGGAGCATATAGCAACGACTTTTTTGATTTTTGTTTCAAAAAAGAGCTTTTGTAAATTTCAATATGAATATGAATTCGAGATTTTTTTACTTTTGTTAGAATTACCTGTGATATTTATTGTCTTTATACATTTCATGAAATGTTCCAAATAAAACACTGCATGCAAAAATAGAAACAAGAAAATGATATCAGTAAAACGAGCCTGATGACATTATTTTTTTGCATATTTTTATTGTAAAGTGCATATTTATAACTTTTTTGCATATATCATGCATATTTTGATGATTTTTTAATGCATATTGCATGCATATTTTGACACTTTTTTATTGCATATAATCCGCTCTTTAATTATTAACAACTTACATGTAATAATAACTACACTTAAAACAGGCTCCATTTAAGAACCACTCCATTCTATGTATGGAGTGGTCACCACTTTACGACCCAGTCATGTCACCACCTAAGTGGTAGTTGCACCACTTTTTATTATTTATTAATCACTAAAATCAACCACTAAACCACTATGAGGAAATATTCAGCTATCTATAGACGTCTAGCAGTCTGCTAGCTACCGACGCATGCGTCTAGACGCTCGGCGTCGTCGTCCATTGAGAAAGGGAAGGTAGGTTTGATAACCCAGGGACGTGAGTTGTAGTTTTGATGTTATAGAGGATATAATATGGGGCTATGTGCAACAGGAAGTATACTTCTACAGGCGAACCGGAAGTAGAGTGGGGGGAAACATTGATTGGTGGAAATGCCCCCAAACGCAAGGGGCACATTGCTTTACTATAAGGGTATGTAGGCCGAGTATGCTATGGAATTTTAAGTGTTAAGAATGATTTTACCGATTTGTGTTTCAAATAAAGTATAATATATTATTATTATTATTATTTAGTCATATATATTATTATTTATATACATTATATTCTTTCAGAAATCTTTAAATTATTAATAAATATAATAATAAAATGACATGCTCTTCCCTAAAATTTTTTACAAAAATCTGACTGTCTTAAAAAGTGTCTAAGTTGAAAACTACGGCTCTGGGAATTTTTAAAATATTTTTCCTGTAATGTAGAGGGTTGAGATAATAGCATAAAAATAAAGGGAGTCAATTATTCAAGATATTAAGACAAACTGTCTGTCTTAAAAAATGTCTAAGTGAAAAACTACGGCCGTGGGAATTTTTTCACAATTTTTTCTATAATGTAGAGGGTTGAAATAATAGGATAACATTCTATTGTAATGTAGAGGGCTAAAATAATAGCATAACATACTTTTTCCTAAAAAATAGAGATTTTATAAAAATCTGTCTGTCTTTAAAAGTGCCTAATTCAAAAACTACGGCTCTGGGAATTTTTTCCCTATTTGACCCGTAATGTAGAGGGTTGAAATAATAGGATAACATTCTATTGTAATGTAGAGGGTTGAAATAATCGGATAAAAAATAGAGAGGGTCAATTTTTCAAGATTTTACGTCAATCTGTCTGTCTTAAAAGTACCTAACTCGAAAACTACGGCTCTGGATTTTTTTTCACTTTTTTTCCCATAATATAGATGGTTGAAATACTAAGATAACATACTTTTCGCTAAAAAATAGAGACTTTGGAAAAATCTGTCTGTCTTAAAAAGTGTCTAACTCGAAAACTACGGCTCTGGGAATTTAAAAAATATTTTTCCTGTAATGTAGAGGGTTGACCTCTACATTAATATGATAAAAAATAAAGGGAGTCAATTATTTTAAGATTTTACAGTGATCTGTCTGTCTTACAAAGTGTCTAAGTCTAAAACTACGACTCTGGTAATTTTTTTACTGTTCTTCTCGTAATGTAGAGGGTTGAAATAATAGGATAACATACTTTTGTAATGTAGAGGGTTGACATAATAGGATAACATACATTTCACTAAAAAATAAAGGGGGTCAATTTATTAAGATTTTATGACAATCTGACTGTCTTAAAAGTGTCTAACTCGAAAACAACTGCTCTGGGAATCATAAAATAAATTCAAAAGAGCAAGATCTATCCATAAAATATACAACTTTTAGGTTTTTAGTGTTAAATTGTGTTTCTACACCCAAAATAATTCAATAGTACTAATTTTTGAGTCCAAAATTTTGATTTTTGAAAATACAGTCTAATTTAGTAGACCAAAATGTGTCTTAACTTTGTCCCAAACAATTTGGAACAATGTGGTAGCTCGTAAAACTATTTGGAACATTGTAAAACCATGTAGAAATGTCTCATCTTAATCCCAATTACCTTGGAACAGTGTTGAACCTGGTATAACAATATTAAACCTTAAACAAGTGTCTTAACTTTGTCCCAAGCAATTTGGGACAATGTGGAACTCTGTATAACTAGCTCATTAGTTCAAAACAACTTGGAACTCTAAATAATTGTCTTAACTTTGCCCCAAACAATTTGGAACAATGTGAAACCTTATAGAAATATCTAGAACATTGTTAAACATGTACAACTGTCTTATCTTAATCCCAATTAACTTGGCACAGTGTTGAACCTAGTACAACAATGTTAAACCCTAAATAATTGTCATAACTTTGTTCCAAACAATTTGGAACAAAATGAAACATAGTGCAACTGTCTCTACTTATTCCAGAACACTTGGAACATGTTTATACCTTCTACAACTGTCTTTTTAAGTCTTTCGCGTAATTTCCAATAATAGTTATACATGAACAGTTACAATTTATAGTTTTTCACTGTAAAAATTTTCATATACAGCCAAAATAATCCAAAAATACCCATTTTTGGGTCCAAAATTTTGATTTTTGAAAATAGTCCAGATTGATAGTCGCCGATGCGCTGATTTCAAATTTTCAAACCGAATTCGATTATCTCTTTTCATTCCTGAGATATTTGACCTGAAAGTTGCTTCTCAAAAATGGGTGTTTTTTGACAATATCTCTAAAATGGGTAGAGATACAATCTCAACGATTATACCAGTCGATTCTACGCACAAAGTTACATAAAGAAATGTAAACTCCGCATATACGTTCTTTGGAACGATTTGATGAAAAATGGAAAAATCGAAAAAACCGGAATTTCAGTTTTTCGCTTGGAAACTTTTTGTCACCGAAATTTTTTATATTTTGGACTTAAGTTAATACAGATGCGCTGATTCCAAATTTTCAAACCGATTTCAATTATCTCTCACCGTTCTCGAGATATTTGCATTCAAAGTTGGACCTGAAAAATTCAGTTTTTCAGGAATAGTCCTGAAATGGGTCGAGATACGACCACGACGACCTCACCAATCGATTCTACAGGCAAAATTAGATTTTTGTACCAATTTTCAGATTAATATTCCAATGGATATAATTTTTATAGCGAAAAAACGAAAATGGCCAAAAATCGGAAAAAATCGCAAGGGGTTCATCAGGCGTTTTTTCGGTTTTTGCGATTTTCGTTTTTTCGCTCTAAAAATTGTATCCATTGGAATATTAATCTGAAAATTGGTACAAAAATCTAATTTTGCCTGTAGAATCGATTGGTGAGGTCGTCGAGGTCGTATCTCGACCCATTTCAGGATTATTCCTGAAAAACGATTTTTTTCAGGTCTGACTTTGAAAGCAAATATCTCGAGAACGGTACGAGATAATTGAAATCGGTTTGAAAATTTGGAATCAGCGCATATGTATTTACTTAAGTCCAGAAAATTAAAAGATTTGGTGACAAAAAGTTCCCCAGCGAAAAACTGAAATTCCTGTTTTTTTCGTTTTTCTCATTTTTCACTAAATCGTTCCAAAGAACGTATATGCGGAGAAAACATTTCTTTATGTAACTTTGCGCGTAGAATCGACTGGTATAATCGTTGAGATTGTATCTCTACCCGTTTTAGAGATATGGTCAAAAAACACACTTTTTTGAGGTCCAACTTTGAGGCCAAATATCTCAGGAATGGAAAGAGATAATTAAATTCGGTTTGAAAATTTGGAATCAGCGCATCGGCGACTATCAATTTATACTATTTTCAAAAATCAAAATTTTGGACCCAAAAATGGGTATTTTTGGATTATTTTGGCTGTATATGAAAATTTTTACAGTGAAAAACTATAAATTGTAACTTTTCATGTATATATATTTTTGGAAATTACTAGACAGACTTAAAACGACAATTGTAGAAGGTATAAAGATGTTCCAAGTGTTCTGGAATAAGGAGAGACGGATTCACAATGTTTCACTTTGTTCCAAATAGTTTGGGACAAAGTTAAGACATTTGTTTAAGGTTTAACATTGTTGTACTAGGTTCAACACAGTTCCAAATTAATTGGGATTAAGATGATACAGTTCTACAGGATTTAACAATGTTCCAGATAGTTCTACAAGGTTCCACATTGTTCCAAATTGTTTGGGACAAAGTTAAGACACTTGTTTAGGGTTTCACATTGTTGTACCAGGTTCAACACTGTTCTAAGTTAATTGGGATAAGGATTAAGACAGTTCTACAGGGTTTAACAATGTTCTAGATAGTTCTACAAGGTTCCACATTGTTCCAAATTGTTTGGGACAAAGTTAAGACACTTGTTTAAGGTTTAACATTGTTGTACTAGGTTCAACACAGTTCCAAATTAATTGGGATTAAGATGAGACAGTTCTACAGGATTTAACAATGTTCTAGATAGTTCTACAAGGTTCCATATTGTTCCAAATTGTTTGGGACAAACTTAAGACACTTGTTTAGGGTTTCACATTGTTGTACTAGGTTCAACACTGTTCCAAGTTAATTGGGATTAAGATGAGACAGTTCTACAGGGTTTAACAATGTTCTAGGTAGTTTTACAAGCTACCACATTGTTCCAAATTATTTGGGACAAAATTAAGACACATTTTGGTCTATTAAATTAGAATGTATTTTCAAAAAATCAAAATTTTGGATTAAAAAATTAGTACTATTGAATTATTTTAGGTAGAAACACAATTTAACACTGAAAACCTAAAAGTTGTATATTTTATGGATAGATCTTGCTCTTTTGAATTTATTTTATGATTCCCAGAGCCGTAGTTTTCGAGTTAGACACTTTTTAAGACAGAGAGATTTTGTAAAATCTCTATTGTTTAGGGAAAAGTATGTTATCCTATTATTTCAACCCTTTACGTTACAAAAGTACGTTATTCTATTATTTCAACCCTCTACATTACGGGAGAAATAGTAAAAAAAATCCCAGAAACGTAGTTTTGGAGTTAGACACTTTTTAAGACAGTCAGATTTTGTAAAACCTCTATTTTTAGTGAAAAATATGTTATCCTATTATTTCAATCTTCTACATATCAATTAAACAAACAATTTTAAATTAAAAAGTGAGAGATTTTGTAAAATTTTGTGATTTTTCTTAACCTTATAAGTAATAAAATAATCAAGGTATAATACGTGAAACAATGTAATAAATTTGCAGAACAAATTTAACCAAATTGCCCGTTAAAAATTTGATTACCGTTTTAAAAATCATGGTATGAAATTTTGAGTTATTTTCTCGTTGCTGTGAACCAGCTGTTGATGCTGCGTTACCATGGCAACCAGTTGACTGGCAGGTGTTTTCAAAATAACAAATGCTGTCTCGACAAGGACAGAAGATAATTATACACGCCACGCATTAGTGTGACAGAGAGAAAAGATACAAGGTGTTCTGAAATCTGAGCTAAACATCTGCTAGCTATGGACCAATCTCCAGAGTAAAGAGAGAGATAGATATACAGCACCTGCCTTCGTCTCCGTGCAAATATTTTAAATTTCTAAAATAAAATCTTTTTTTGTCACAAACTTTTAAAATAAATTCGTGTCTTCATATAAATATCTCGATAATTATTCGAGATTTTTAAAATCTAATTGCAGAATTAAATTCTTCAGACATTGTTACATATATATCCAATATAGGGTATGGAACAACAATTTAATTTGTAAGTTATATAAAAATAAATATATAATTCCAAAAACACCATATTTATATTTTATACTTAGTGTTTCCATACAAATATCTCAAATTGTAATCGAGATTTTTTTAATATGATAACTGCAATGAATTCTACAGATTTTTTTACACATATACCCAATATAGGGTATAGAACAACAATTTATTTTGTAAGTTGTTTAAAAATAAGTAAAAATATGAAAATCACCATAATTATATTTTATACTTAATGTTTCGATTAAAGTATCTCGAATTGTAATCGATGTTTTTTTAAATCTGATTATACCATTGAATTCCTCTGCCTTTTTTACATATATACCCAATATAGGGTATAGAACAACAATTTATTGTGTAAGTTATATAAAAATAAGTAAAAATATGAAAAACACCATAATTATCTTTTACACTTAATGTTTCGATATAAATATCTCGAAATGTAATCGAGATTTTTTAAATTTGATTGCAGCAATGAATTCTACAAATATTTTTAAATATATACCCAATATAGGGTATGAAACAACAATTTATTGTGTAAGTTATATAAAAATAAGTAAAAAATATGAAAAACACAATAATTATGTTTGTATTTAGTGTTTCGATATAAATATCTCGAATTGTAGTCAAGATTTTTTAAATCTCATAGCATCATTAAATTCTACAGACATTTTTACATATATACCCAATTTAGGGTATGAAATAACAATTTATTGTGTAAGTTATATAAAAATCAGTAAAAATATCAAAAACACCATAATTATATTTCATACTTAATGTTTCAATATAAATATCTCGAATTGTAATCGAGATTTTTAAAATTTGACTGCAGCATTAAATTCTCTAGACATTTTTACTTATATACCCAATATAGGGTATGAAATAAAAATTTATTGTGTAAGTCATTTAAAAATAAGTAAAAAATATGAAAAACACAATAATTAAGTTTTATACTAAGTGTTTCGATATAAATATCTCGAATTGTAATCGAGATTTTTAAAATTTGATTGCAGTATTGTATTCTACAGATATTTTTACATATATACCCAATATAGGGTATTAAATAAAAATTTATTGTGTAAGTTATTTAAAAATAAGTAAAAACTTGAAAAACACCATAATTATCTTTTACACTTAATGTTTCGATATAAATATCTCGAAATGTAATCGAGATTTTTTAAATCTGATTGCAGCAATGAATTTTATACACATTTTTACATATATACCCAATATTGGGTATGAATCAACAATTTATCATTAAAGATATATAGCTTTGAATAATACATTGAAAACACAATTGTAAAAATGTTACATATATCAAATAAATTAAATTATTATACCTTACATAAAGTATTACCTAATATTAATAATGAAATAAATAGTTAATTTTAAATACTATACATAAAAAAAACTTACCAAAAATATATATTTACATTTCAAATTACACAGAAATAAGGAAAAATATAGCACTACTTCATTCGAAGGTCTTTCTCTTACTAACCAGAGATTAACTTTGAAGATTTAAGAAGGTAAGAACCAACAGATGTTCGAGAACTTACAAAAAAGGGAGGGGGTACCGTAAACCCTTTACTCGTAAGAGAAACATTAGCCTTATACTCATTATACAAATATTGTTACTTTAAAAGGAAAAAAATAAAATCTTATGTGTCCAACACATTACCTCCCACTAATGTAGTAATATATTCTATATAAGTTTTTCAGTACATTCAATTTGTAGTTTTAAAATTAAATAAACATAAACGTTATCTTAAAATATGTAATACAATTGTAGTCAAAAAATATTAAAACATACATTTTCATGACAATTTTTAGATATTTTTAATAAACATTTTATTCAAATAAAAAGTACAGTTGCATTATTTAAAATTAAATAAAAGTAAACATAAATCTTAAAATTTTTATAAGAAACGTACGACTCAAATAAATAATAAAAAGTGTGTACAATATTACCTGCCGCCACTGTAGTAATATATTCTATATAAGTTTTTCAGTACATTTAATTTGTAGTTTTATAATTAGTTTATTATTGCAGTTCAGAATATTTTTAATTCATCTCATATCTAAAATTTTTTTAATAAAATTTGTATGACCAAAAACAAAACAGCTATTTTTGGCGTTAATAAAAGCGGAAAAAAAAATATTCCTTACATATTTCTATCATCTTTTTAAATTTTACAATAAAACTACTTCATATTTACTTATATATCTTATAAACTTACTTAATCAAATTTGACATCATATGACGAGATTTATTAAATGTTAAACTCTAACATTTTCGTTTAAAATCAGTCAGCCATGGAAATAAAAAAAATATCTATGTGACAGTTCTGACAGTTAATGACATGCCATTGTAGATATTTATATTTTTGTAATATTGGTATATTATTTAACAAAAAGAAACTAAATTCAACTTAAATAATATTAAAATACAGGGAATAAGAATTAAAATCAGTGATACTTCACTAAACTGTTAGATAAATATTTTCTTTTATTTCCATAGCTGTCTGATTTTGAACGAAAATATTAGATTTTAAATTTAATAAATCTCGCCCTGCAGACGAAATTGCACATTTCAAATAAGTGTGATCCATAGAATTAATATTCTCCGATAAGTATACAAAATTTCAAGTTAATATCTTGCAATGGGGAGATACTATTCATAATTAACTGATTTCCCATGTAAAACTCCCATGTGTCGGTCGAGCTGGGACACCCGGTATATGTTTATTAATACTTATTGTACTTTACTTTATAAATGAGTAAATTATGATGACAAGTGCATTTGACATTGACAACCTATGTTCCCTATGTTGCATTTTATCTTAAACTTAAATTAAAGTCTACTTTGGAAACAAAACACTTGTAAATAATTTGACATATACATCAAAATTTCTGTAATCAAATCATTAACAAAACTCAAATCAGAATGGAAAATACGTAAGTTTTTTATATATAAATAACCCACAAAACTAATAATTATATACAGGGAGGTCGCAAATACATCCACCAAACCAGACAAGAAAAAAAAATCCAAAAAACAAAGTTCAGAATCTTTAGTAAACGTTGAACCAGACGTTAAACCTCGTCGCTCATTTTGGCGCTCTTTATTTCGACGCCCGTCTAAAAAACCCGACCTTAGCAAAAGTGGCGTCTCAACTCATTTAAATGCCATTTATGAAGAGTCAAAAACATCTCAAGAAAAAGATCCAAGCGAAGAAATCGCCGAATTTAAAACCACACTTAAGAAAATTGCACCAGAAGTCTTAGTGGAACCTAAGATTGAAACAACTGAGTTGCTTAGTGTGTCTTCTTCATTATCTCAAGCAAGTGTGACTTTCAAACAAAATGAGCCAGAACCTGTGAAGGAATACTCCTTTGAATATTCAGAAGCTTCAGACTCTAGCGATGTTGAAGAAAATAAAGTCAAATTCGTAGAAAAAGTAGAACAGAAAGATGCAGACAGCAACATAGTTGTTAAGGATTTAAACCCAGGAGAAGACAAACCAACAGAGAACTCTGAAGTAATTTAATAACTGTGTTATTTTCTTGAACTAATAAACGATTTGACAAACTGAAAGTGTTTTATTTATTTCAGGAAGCAGCAGCTGAAAATTCTTCAGAGAAAGTGCCTCAGTATAAACGGTAAATAACACAGATTCGACACTTCGTTTTAGTAATAATCTTAATAAGGTAAATATTTTTGTACTGTATTAAAAAGTGGAATACGAAAGCGTAGAATGCTGAAAATATTTTAATGTTAAAATTTCATATTTTTCTCTTGAAATTTCAAAGTTAAAAACCTTTAAATGTCAACATTTAAACTTGAAATTTCACCTTTTTAACTTAAAATTTCAATTTTAAAACTTAAAATTTCACTTTATAAACTTGAAACTTTTTTCAGATTTGGGGAGCTGTTAACCTAAGTTAGGTTAGGTTAAAGGAGGCACTGATCTAAGTAAGGGGAGGCAACCTAACTTAGGTTATATCTTATAAACTTGAAAATTCGCCTTTTTAAAAGGTGAAATTTCAGCTTTAAAACTTGAAATATCACCTTTTTTTCTTGAAATTTCATTTTTTAAAAACTAGAAATTTCATCTTTTGTCCTACCCTAACCTAACCTAACTTAATCTAACCTAAACTTAGGTTAGTGTCTCCCCTTAACTTAGGTTAGTGCCTCCCTTAACCTAACTTAAATTAGTGCCTCCCTTAACCAAACTTAAATTAGTACCTCCCCTAACCTGTTAACTTAGTGTCTCCCCTTAACTTAAGTTAGTGCCTCCCTTAACATAACTTAAATTGGTATCTCCCCTAACCTAAGTTAAGTTAGTTTCTCTCCTTAACTTAGGTTAGTGCCTCCTTTAACCTAACTTAAATTAGTAGCTCCTCTAACCTAAGTTAGATTAGTGTCTCCTCTTAACTTAGGTTAGTGCCTCCCTTAACTAAACTTAGGTTAGTACCTCCCCTAACCTAAGTTAGATTAGTGCCTCCCATTAACTTAGATTAGTGCCTCCTTTAACCAAACTTAAATTAGTACCTCCCCTTAACTTAGGTTAGTGCCTCCCTTAACCTAACTTCAATTAGTACCTCCCCTTAACTTAGGTTAGTTGAAATTTCATATTAAAAATGTGAAATTTCAAGTTTAAATGTTGAAATTTCAAGAGAAAAGATGAAATTTTAACATTAAAATATTTCGCGTATGGCAAATCTGATAAAACAAAAATATCTAAAAATCTGTACGATTCGATCAAAAAAAATCTGATTTCCATTAAAAGAGATCTTCAATTTAAGCCACTATTTATTACCATAAGGTAGTGTTTCTTATAATGCAAGACAAGAGCAAGACAAGGCAAAAAATTGTCTTGCAAGAAATGTGCGAGAATTGCAAGATTTTTTTCAATTCTTGTACTTTTGCATTTTTTTGCTAATTTTAAATCAAGATTTATTATACCTATAAATTAATAAAATATGTAAAGATTATTACTAAAATGAATTAGTGAACGAACTGTACTCATCTTGAAATATCTGCACAAAAAGGACAAATTTACGTTTAAAAAATATTTTATTTCGACGTCCAGGTCAAAAGACGAAAAAACAGAAGACGAATCTGAAATTTGGAACGAACGACTTAACGAAATTGCTGGATTTAGTAAATCTGTCCTTCCGATTTCTGTAGATGCGTCTGACAATGCATCTTCAGGGTATTGTGAATGCCGATTGGATGATTTCTTTAAAATGGTTCTTTACAATGAAGAACAAATTGTCAAATATTCAATGACTTATGATCCAATATCAAATTATAACTACCTACCAAAATCTGACAATGAATTAATCACAGATGATAAACAAAAAGTTGCCAGAAAAAGAAAAATGATGTCATTGTTAAACGATAAGACAAAAATGGCAGAATATTTAAAAGAAATTGAACAGCAACAACACGAAAAAACTATGGATTATGTAGTTAATTTATCCGTACCCCAAAACTCTCCTAAACCTCAACTACCTTTGGAAAATGAACAAATATTATTTCTGTTGGAAAACACAAGAGATAAACTACAAACTTTAGAAAACAACAGAAATATAGACCCCAAGATTTTTAGTCTCTATCCTGATAATTATCTAAATATATTTAACATTTTATCTGAAGTTAATTTAGAAGAAAATACAGACAATTCCATACAAGTTAAATCTGGTACCGATGAAGAAAAGTGTCCAGAAACAGAAAAAGAAAAAGAAAAAGAAATAGAAAGTATCTTTAAAGAACTGTTTACTAGTATAACTGAATTGAAAGAAACTTGTATTTTAAATGGTTGTACAATAGAAAACAATCCCACAGAACCGTTAATAACAATGAAACCGTTAATTGAAACCACGGTTGTTAAACCAATTTTAGACGAAATTTTAGAAAATGTTTTCCAAAAAGATTTGACAAAACCTACAAACCTTTCAATATCAAATCCAATTTATGCTTATAGTGAATTTGATTCAAATCCAGAATTGCCACCTGAAGTAGAGATAAATAATAAAGATAATCTACAAAGTTCTCAGTCAATAAACTCAGAGTATATTCCAAGAAATTGTACTGAATTGCAAAGCACATCAGATAGTGTTAAAAAGTCTAAAAAATTTGGACTATTTCATGAAGAAATTCCTGATAATACATTAACAACATTTAGTTCTTATAATCCTCCAGACATAACTGACTCATTAAAACGAATATTCTTTGGAGGCGAAGAAAATGAATCTGATTTTAACCTAATCGAAGACATACCTTCAAAACCGGGCACTTCCAAATTGGATTCAGTGCCTCAATTACCTAGTGTGCCTTCTACGCCGTTGAGCGGTAGTCAGACCTCATCGACTGGTGGTATAACTACGTTAATGAACCAAACAGAAAATAGTTCTACGTCAGTCTACGTCGACAAAATTCTAGATGTTGTGAATACAACAAATGTTCAATCATCAGAATCCCACAAAAAGAAAGATTATTCCCTTGAGAGAAAACACCCGGAACTAAACTTATTCAAAACTGAAAAAGACGAACCACTAGATAGTCAATCCATAACACAAAGTATAGAGGAAAGTTTAAGGGTCTTTCAAGAAAACATGATCAAAATAAATTCAACCAACCAAAAAACTATAAACATGCTTAAAAAATCTGGAAGTCTATCAACAGAAGGATCGCTATCTATACTGTCAACCATTACAGAAAATGTTGAAATGATTGAATCTATTACAAATTCGACCCATGAAGTAAATCATGAAACAAACCCTTAACTTTTGTTTCTTTACAGAATCGATCTAAAGGATTTTAATTTCGGCCTTCGACCTTCCAAAATCCTCGTACAAGTTTTAGAAGAAAAAGCCAAAATGAGTTTTGGAAAATAATTCAATAAAGTACTTCAAAAATTAAAAAAGTTTTTTAATTTATTATTTACAAAATTTAAAATACCCAATTTTGGGTCCAAAACTTCCCTGATTCCAAATTTACAAACATAATTTAAATATCTCTTCCCATTCCTGAGATATTTGACTTCAAAGTTTCACCTCAAAAAAGTGTGTTTTTTTACTTCAACTCCTATATGTCCAAATTATTAACTGACAATTTTTAAAGTACCCAATTTTGAGTCCAAAACTGTGCTGATTCCAAATTTACAAACAGAATTTGATTATTTCTTCCCGTTCTTGAAATATTTGGCCTCAAAGTTTCACCTCAAAAAAGTGTGCCTTTTCACTTTAACTCCTACATGTACAAATTATTAACTGACAATTTTTAAAGTACCCAATTTTGGGTCCAAAACTGCCCTGATTCCAAATTTGCAAACAGAATTTAATTATCTCTTCCCATTCCTGAGATATTTGGCTTCAAAGTTGCACTTCAAAAAAGTGTGTTTTTTTACTTTATCTCCTACATGTACAAATTATTAACTGACAATTTTTAAAATACCCAATTTTGGGTCCAAAACTTTGCTGATTTCAAATTTGCAAACAGAATTTAATTATCTTTTATCGTTTTCGAGATATTTGCGTTCAAAGTTAGACCTGAAAGTAAATCAGTTTTTCAGGAATAGCCCTGAAATGGGTCGAGATACGACCTCGGCGACCTCACCAATCGATTCTACGAGCAAAATTACATATATGTACCAATTTTCATATTTTTATTCAGACGGATACAGTTTGTAGAACAAACACGAAAATTGTAGTGTTTTTTTTTAATTTTCCCATAACTCAAAACGATTAACCGTAGAATACTATAATTTTATATATGGAATTGCTATATAATACGTGGTTGAATTTAGGAAAAAATATGCTATAGAATGAACTTAAAAGTTATTTGAAACTGAGTAAATTTGATTCGCTTTATTGAACACTTGCATAATTACATTTAAAAAAATTATGTGAGAATATAAAGTATAGTGACAGTGGTACAGATTTTTTTTTTAAATTTTTACTATTAAAATAACTTCAGTACGTCTCTATAAAGCAATGCGTGTATTTGTCTTTTTAGAGAATAAACGCAATAACTTGGCAACGCCGCGGAAAACTAAAACAAAAATCATATATCCGTACCTATAACATTATAACTATAAATGGAAAACGGAAAATTTTTAAATTAATTCTTAATAATTTTACATACAGCAGTTATATAATTTTCTTTAATTTTTATGAGAAAAAAATTTTCGTGTTTCTTTGATTTTTATGAGGAAATTTATCGTTAATTTTTTTCCAGGTATTCCCCGGAAATTATCTCTAGAAATTCTCAGAAAATTTCCCATAACTTCCCGGGAAATATCGTAGCAAATTTTCCGAAATATTCTTTCCCGGGAATGAATACTATTAATAAATTTATGCTGTATTTCTAACAACAGAGATATCGAAGACGGGCATTTCGATGACTCATTATATAAAAAAAAATGGTGGTGGTCAGTTTTGAGTGGCGTATACATTTTATCCTCCACACATGTTATATTGCTCGACATTGTATCTTTCAAACATTTAATCTTGCACACCTTTTATCCTCTACACTTTTAATCCATGAAGAAAAGTTATCTTACACACATTTTATCTTGCGCACATTTTATCATCCACATATTTTATCTTTCATTCATTTTATTTTCCACACATTTTATCTTCGCCAACGTTTCATCTTTAAAACATTGTAATTGTACCTGCCATTGTTTTTATTGCTCATGCAATTAACATACTTATAATTTCATGAAATATCCAGTATTAAATTTTTCTGAAGATAAAATGTGTACAAGATAAAATGTGTGGAACATAAAATGAGTGGAAGATAAAATGTGTAGATCATAAAATGATTTGGAAGATAAAATGTGTGTAAGATATTTTTTCGCGAATTAAAAGTGTGGAGGATAAAAGGTGTGCAAGATTAAATGTTTGAACAATGTCGAGCAATATAACATGTGTGGAAGATAAAATGTATACGTCCCAAATATTTTAGGAGTAAATTAACAACAAACATTTTTTTTGCAATAAAACCAAAAATAAGCAATGCGTGGATCATATTTAAAACTATTTTTACTTCTACAACATAATTTGAGTATATGGTGAATGATACCGTATGATGTAATATTACACAACATTACATTCATTTGGGAAACACCGCTAATTATTACTTCAAGCAAGTTCATTGAAATTTCCTGGAAAATTCATATTTTCCTCAATTCGTCATAATTCTAAAACGAGTTTTAAAATTTGCAAAACTACTTATAACTGATTCTGATGTAAACAATTAATTGTCTTATCAGTTTTTTTATTGATTTCAAAAAATCCCTGAAGAATTAATATTTTCCTTAGTTTGTATTCTAGAACGAATTTTAATATTTTCAAAACTACTTATAAGTCAAACTGTTGTAAACAATTAATTGTGTTATCAATTTTTTTGTGTTCATTGGTTTCAAAAAAATCATTAAAGAATTAATATGTTCCTTAATTTGTAACAATTGCAGAACAAATTTTAATATTTGTAAAACTACTTAAATATGATTCTAATGTATAGTAGAAGTAGATGTAATAAAACCGACTTATGAGGATTTTACATTTTATGTCTGGGTGGGAAGCTTTGTGATCAGGAGTTATAAATTATCCCAACTCAAAGGTATCACTTGAAAAGTAAAGGGCCGTATCATATTCTCATCATAGGGTACATATTTGCGACTCCGTTTTTTCATCGACGGCTGATCTGCTAGATGTTGAACTATTTCTTCCGAATGTTGTTTTTAGCAAGACTTACATCCACAAAATTATATTCCTATAATCTCCACATATTCGTATTTACAATTTTATTCACACTAATAAAAACGGCAAGCACAGAAATAACTTTTTGATGACTTGTCCAAAACAGCAGTGTACCTCTAAAGAAAAATTTTAATAACTAATAATGGAGTTCTTAGAATAATTGGAAATCCAAATGGAAAGAAAAATCTTAAGAATGAACAACTTGACTTAGTCAAATCTCAGTTGATCACTCCGCTTTAATCCGTTTTAGATTTTCCTATTGTAAAAAAAAGCAATTTAATTCATGAATATTCACAAAAATTCCCGTAATATCTTCAGAAAAACGCAGGTCACTTTTCAATTTTAAACTTGCCTGTGTTGACAAAGGCCCTATTTATTTGGTACTTTTTAAGTAACCTTAACGGCCAAAGAGACTACCTACATTTATGACTCCAATAAAATGTTAATTGTAAAAACTGTCATGAGTCATGACTCATGTTCAAATACATATAAAAACACAGATATAAAAAAAATATTAAAAAAATTTCTCGCTAAATGAAAAATAAAGGTTAATGTTCGCTAAAACCGGTTTATTTTTTTTTTGGTTAACGGTTACCGGTATTTTCGGCCTGAAAAATATCACAATTTTCGTTGAAAATATCGGTTACCGGTTTTTTTTTACCGGTTTTTTGAACCGGTTACATGCCCTGATATAAATTGATATTTATGAATTTCGTCGTACCCTGAAGATTAATTTTTTTTCTAATCCCTGAAAAATTAATACTTTCCTCAAAAATGGGTACAGTACAAATATGTGAATTGAGCACAAAATACAAACAGAATTGATGTTTAAGAAAAATATTTTGAAACTTTTTTTTAAAAAAAGGGCATATACAAAATAAAATAAATTAAACTCATTTATTTTTTTTTTATTTATTTTTTAGCATTTTTTACAAATATTTCATTTTTGCAATTAATTCCAATTCCAGAACGAATTTTAAATATTAGCAAAACTACTTATACTTAAGTAAATCTGATGTAAACAATTGTCTTATCAATTTTTTGTGTGTTATTGGTTTCAAAAAATCACGAGTATACTTAACGATGAGTCTGTGATTATCAAACACTTGACTGTCGGTCTTATCATTTGTTTTCGTTTTCCTAATTTTAAATTAGAGTTGCTATGAAATTATGTAGGTGTTTTATCAATATTAATTTATTTATAAGTATTTGTTTACTTATTGTTCCCCATAGTAACATATATCTGTCAGATCTTATGATTTTTAACGTTGCTATAGGTAACTAAACAAAAGCATAACGCGTGCTTAACCCCACCACTACAAAAATATAAAAAGAGCAACGCGTTGTTAACTTTCATTTATTTCAAACGAACCAACCAACGTGAACGATGTTAAAAATGAAGTACTTTATTGTGTGTCTAGTTTTTTGTGCTTTTGGAAATATAAACTGTTATACGATTCAACAAAAAGGTAAATATACTGGTTCACCTTGAATATTTTTGGTCATTCATTTACCTAATTCTCATAACCTCATAAGTGTATTGTTATTGTCTTCAATTGAAGAAATTTACCCAATTCTCATAGTCATAAGTAAAGAGCGGATTCTATGCAATTGCATGTGTTGTTCATATGTTCACGTTTCATCAAAAATTAATGCCAAATATCAAAAAAAAATAATGCATTTTTTGCATTTAATGATTTTTTTTGCATTAGTGCATATTTTAAGACTTTTTTCAAAAACAAAAATTAATTTTTGACAAATTTTGTTCTTTTTTTAAAACAGTATATTACAAGAAATATAATTTTGATCGTACTTTTAACAAGTGACATTTATATAAAATGTACTCATTGAAACCATTACAATCATATTTAATTTCTCGTCAGAACAAAAAAAAGTGATTCTATCAGTGTTTTAGAACTGTTTAGAACTTAAGTAATTCTTATTTTGTAAGTAAGAAGTAAATAATATCAGAAATTCGTATGTTTGGAACTATAACAACAATTAGTAATGCCGAAAAAAATGTATTAAATATATGAGCAGCATATAGCAACTTTCTCGTTAAAGATGACTTTTTTTGGTTTTTGTTTCAAAAAAGAACTTTTGTAAATTTCTATATGAATATGAATTCGAGATTTGCTTATTTTTGTTAGAATTAGCTGTGATATTTATTGTCTTTATACATTTCATGAAATGTTCCAAATAAAACACTGCATGTAAAAATAGAAATAAGAAAATGATTTCAGTAAAACGAGCCTGATGACATTTTTTATTGTAAAGTGCATATTTATAACTTTTTTTGCATATATCATGCATATTTTGATGATTTTTTAATGCATATTGCATGCATATTTTGACACTTTTTTAGTGCATATAATCCGCTCTTTACTCATAAGTGTATTGTTCAAGTCTTCAATTAAAAATATGTACCTAATTCTCATAACCGTGTCCCAGAGAAGTATTGTCAATGCATATAACATTGGAAAATAGTTTTTGGTTAATAAAATCTGTCTGGCTAACTATTAAGACATTATATTGTATAGGACAATACTACATGTATTTATACATCTTATTTAATACAAATTACTTTATTTTAATACCACAATTCAATGAAATTTGCATAAAAGAATCATTTTTTTTGTGATGTTTTTATTGTTAATAGGCAAAGTGACATTTCTATCAATTCGTGGTCATGGTTTTTGAATAATGACCTACAGAATCGTCTTCGGTTCAAGTTAAAGAGTTGAAATTTTTTAAAATTTTTTTTTTTCGTAGTTTTTAGTAAATACATTTGTTAATAATATTTCTTCATTTAACCTGTTAAGAAGTTATTTCTTTACTTTTTTCTTTTTTTTTATTTATTTTAATTATTTTTTACAATACATTCATAATAACTTGACAGATAAAACCTAATTATGTACTGCAAACAAAACTTTAACTGCGAAAATCGGTTTCTCTTAGAAAAAAATAAAATGTTCATTTAGAAGAATGAATCAAGTGTGCTTTTCTGTTTGAATACGAATTTGTTTGGTCCGGTGTCAATGTCAAAATTTGTTTGAAGATGCAAGCGTGTCGGTCTCATATCTAACAATAAAATATAATAAAGATTCACTATTTCTTCAAGCAAGCATATATACAAAGAGACATACAATGCGAATCGGAAATGGTGTTCTAATGAGAATATTGAAAGAATTTCTGAAAATTTATTTTACTAGTACTATAAAGAGGTACTTTATGGCCGCAGAACTATAACATAAATCAAACTTTAATGTGCAGTTGTACATAAATATATTTACCTAATTCTTATATCTATTGTTATAGTTGACAATTCTAATGAAGACCTAATATACAGTGATGATTCTAACCAACAAGTTAAGCAACGGTTATACCGACAACTTAGACATTACGGTGTACCCAGTGATGTGGCTCAAATATACGTTCCAAGGGGCTTAACAATTGGAGAAATTATGGGACAAGAAAAAAATAGTACCCAGACAAATGAAGGTATGTAATTTTTTTTTTGCCTCACGTTTCTGTTTATACAAGTGCAATTAAAAGTTGAGCACATTTTTTTAAATTTTACAAATTTCTGTCTGTCTTAAAAAGTGTCTAACTCAAAAACTACGACTTTGAGAATTTTTTGACTATTTTTCCTGTAATGTAGAGGGTTGAAATAATAGGACAATATACTTTTTGCTAAAAAATAGAGCGGGTAAATTTTTCAAGATTTTACGAAAATCTGTCTGTTAAAAAATGTCACAATAGCATTTAATATAAGATATTATTATACACATTTCATTATTATTATTTGTTTCGTAGCAAATTTTTTTTTTATTTTTTTTATCTTTGATAAAAATCAATGATTTATATTAAAAAAAATATTTTATCTACAACTATTGAAATATGGGTACATTATACGTGTGATACTACATATAATATACTACTCATATTACACAAGTGTAATATGAAATGTTGTATTACACGCTACATTTTTCTGTAATAAATAGAGCATATAATTTAACATATAACATTTTAATAAACTGTTAATAAATAATATATTTTTTATTATAAATATCAATATAAATGATTATAAAAGTATAATAAATACAATTTGAATAATTGTTTTGACATTTAAGTGCTACTGTGGCGCCATCTGTTAAGCTATATATGAACTACTCACACCAAACTGAATATTTATCAAATAATATCAGATTTTTTATATTCCTGTTAGTTGTAGATAAAGTATAGTATTCGACTCGCATAATATGGCTACATTACACTCGGATGATTAAATATACTCGCTACCGCACGTATTTTTAATTACGTCCTCGTGTAATATAGCCTATATATTATGCTTGTTAAATAATATACTATTAGTTACATATTTAAATTCTTATATTTTCCTTGTTATATGAGAATGAAAATAATACAGTACCATTTAACATAAGATATTATTATACATATAATATATTTCAGTTATTATTAATTGTTTCGTAGCAAATATTTATTTTTTATTTTTTTTTATCTTTGATAAAAACCAATGATTTTTATTTAAAAAAAAAAACAGTTATATTCTGTTTTTAAACTATATGTAGACAGTAACTACAAATTCTAGTGAGAAAATCAAAGCCTGTGATTGGCTGTTGCACTATTTCATAAAGCCGCATTTAACCAGACAAAATTTCAAGTTAACCTTCTCAAACGTAATTGAAACGTCAAACTCTCAGTAGTTGTCAAATAACTTGTTGAATTTGCACGTGTTTTTCGTTTCATTTTTCTTTTTGTGATATTTCACGATTAAAACTAGTTTATTTCAGAACTACTAGTATTTCATTAACGCTGTGGTGTAAATGTGACTTCGTCTAGTGCTGTCTATAGTTTAAAAATGGAGTATAGTTTTATAGTTTTCGTAGCAATTTTTTTTTTATTTTTTTTTTATCTTTAATAAACATCAATGATTTTTATTTAAAAAAAACAATTAAATTTTTTCTATACAAACATTATATTTCTTGCATAACACATATGTATATTTAGTCACCAACTTTCAAAATATTAATCAACTATTTCTTTCCAGATTCCTCAACTGCAGTGGACCCATGGTCTATAGTATGGTACATAGGTTCATTTGGCGGACTAATAGCTTTTTTCCTCGTGATAATGTGTTCTGAATGGTGTTGTCTAAAATCTAGATCAGCTACGACTTTAGTGTCTGGTCCTATTGTCCCAGAACCAGTTCCTAGATGTACTAGACCTATTTGTGACACGCCCCCCCCTGGCTATCATTTGTTTGCCCCCCCGAGTTATAATGATAGTCTAGAGAAGAAGAAATATGATGTGTTTATAGTCCCAGTTCACTCGCTCAGGGAAATGCCTCCTAGATATTCTGATGTATTTAAAAGTTAATGTTAATTATTGATATTTATTTGTAAAAGACTGATTTTTATCTGTGATATTTTAAATATATGTGCCATAATATTTTACTTGTTTTTTTATTATTTTTCCTTAATTTATAAGGTTGAAAACATAATTTTTGCTAAAAATATATGAAGTAAATTTTTTTTTATTTTTTTTTACAAAAATCTGTCTGTCTTAAAAAGTGTTTAACTCGAAAATTACAGCTCTGGGATTTTTTTCACTATTTTTCCCGTAATGTACAGAGTTAAAATAATAGGATAACATACTTTTTGCTAGAAAATATATAAAGTGATTTTTTTAAGATTTTACAAAATTCTGTTTGTCATAAAATATGTCTAACTCAAAAACTACGGCTCTGGAATTTTTTTCACTATTTTTTCCGTAATGTAAAGGGTTGAAATAATAAGATAACATACATATTGCTAAAAAATAAATGAAGTAAATTTTTAAGATTTTACAAAATTCTGTTTGTCTTAAAAAGTGCCTAACTCAAAAACTTCAATTGTAGGAATTTTTTTACTATTTTCCCCGTAATGTTGATGGTTGAAATAATATGACAACATACATTTTGCTAAAAAATTAATGAAGTGAATTTTTCAAGATTTTACAAAAATCTGTCTGTCTTAAAAAGTGTCTAACTCAAAAACTATGGCTCTAGGAATTTTTTCAGTATTTTTCTCGTAATGTAGAGGGTTGAAATAATAGGATAACATACTTTTGCTACAAAATAGGTGCAATAAATTTATCCAGATTTTTCAAAAATCTGTCTGTCTTAAAAAGTGTTTAACTCGAAAACTACAATTGTGGGAATTTTTTTACTATTTTTCCCGTAATGTAGAGGGTTGAAATAATAGGATAACATACTTTTTAGTACAAAATAGATAGAGTGAATTTTTCAAGATTTTGCGAAAATCTGTCTGTCTTAAAAAGTGTCTAACTCAAAAACTACGACTTTGAGAATTTTTTCATTATTTTTCCCGTAATTTAGAGGGTTGAAATAATATGACAACATACTGTTTGCTACAAAATATATAAAGTGAAATTTTCAAGATTTTACAAAAATCTGTTTGTCTTAAAAATTGTCTAACTCGAAAACTATTGCTCTGGGATTTTTTCACTATTTTTCCCGTAATGTAATGGGTTGAAATAATAGCACAACATACATTTTGCTAAAAAATAGATAGAGTTAATTTTTTAAGATTTTACAAAATTCTGTTTGTCTTAAAAAGTGTCTACTGTAACAAGATGGATTTTGAGACGCTAAACAAATTCAATTTATCAATTAATAATTCAAAATTTCCTAGCCCAGACACATAAATAGTCTGTCACAGTAATAAAAGTCATTTTCGTTATCCCAAATTATCAACGTCTCAAATATCCAACTTGTTATGATGCAGCTGAATTTACAAACATTTGGAAATCATATCACTCGCCTATGAAAGCCACATAAACAAAATTGATAAATGGGCATGTGAACCAAATTTTAGGGCTTTATCATAGATGTGGTCTATTTTTTTAGCAGGGCTGTGGGGTTAAAGTCTCACAGCCTACGTGATGCCTAAGAAAGTGAATATGGTTTCCAATGTGTGTTTCCTACCCCCGCGACCCTCTGCAGATGATATTTAAACTCCTACCAAATCAAGGAAAGGGAATTCTGTCCAAATTCGGTCCCGGGTTCACGTCGCGTGTCGTAGCAATAATTAATTGCATAATTTATATTTGGACTTATAAAATTGATCGTATTTCGTAATTTTGTACTTTAATATTTTCACCACATTAATATTTTTTAACATTTTTACATTATTATATTTATATTTAATTTAAACTGCCTTTTTATTGAAAACCTTTCGGTCGTTACCCTCGTGTTAAGTGCCAGACCATCAGCTGTTGCCGCCCAGATCCAGGTCAACAGAGCCCAGTAGTCCAAAGCGGTAAGTAGCGAATTCTTAGTATTTTGCTCAGTTTTAAGAGAACGACAACGTCCCGACAACCCCTATCTGTCAACACAGTCCTCGTTCCTTAGCTCGTGTTACAGTGGCGCAGTCTTGGTAAGGATATTCGGTATTAAAATTTTAAATTAAATTTTACTACCAATACTCCTATAAAGAACCATTGGCCTGTGTGTCAGATTGATTAATTGTTGCAAGTCATAGTTATTTTGTAGTCAGTATTTTATTTATTCCAGTAATTTATTTATTAAATTAAAAATTATTAAAATGTCGCGTTCTCCATCACCCACTACTACAACTGTAAGCTACACTACTACTTCTATAACTCCTGCAGTTACAACAACAAGCGTGTTAGGTGCGGCAGTTACGTCGACAACGGCTACCACAAATACTAATTTCACACCTTTGCCCCATATTTATCCAACAAGTAGTACAACAAACTACTATAATCCAAATCTATACCCTCAGCAGGTAATGAATCCGTATTCACTATCAGCAGTGGGTTATAGACACCCAACTTATCCTATGCCGAACTATATTCCAGGTTATGTCCTTCCAAATATGCCAACACCCACTCCGACACCTCCAGTTGCTACCTCTCCTATATACAATCCTTTCCAAACTCAAGTAAATCCTATGCCCACAGTCCCACCAATGCAGACTCCACCGGTGAATAATCCTTGTAATTTTTCCTATATTCCGGAAGTAGTACGTGAAATGGAAGCCGAACAACCAATATTTACGAATCCAAGCGCATTGACGGCTATCAATTCTTTAACAACCTATTCGGGTGGTTCAGATTTGCAAGGATTTTTAGATCTGTTAAATGTAGTAGCGAGTTGTAACAATTGGAATGATAAGCAAAAAACTATGGCTGCAACGTTGAAACTATCGGGAAATGCAAGAGACTTATTCTACGCACTACCGTTACACAAGAGACCAGACAATTTTGCAAAATTAATACATTGGCTAACGGTAATGTTTGGAAAAAGACCAACAACGACAGGCGACGAGACAAATTTCAAAAAAATTATACGCAAACAGAACGAATCACTTAGCGAATTCGCGATAAGACTGGAAACCGAAGCTGAAAAAGTATACCCGACTTCGTTAATTGTCGGTGAACAGGGCGCGAGACTACAATTTCGTAGAGACCATATGGTCATTACACAATTTCTAAACGGGATTAATACACGACTTGCGAATGAAATTTGTCGGTACAAGCAATTTGACACATTGGACGAAGCACTACCATACGCAGAATTATGCGAACAGACACTTTCACGTATGGTTAGACAGACTTACGCGGACTCTTTAAAATACCCAGTGCGTATGGTAGAAAATAAAAAGACTTTGGGACGGACAGAATCGAAAACGCCGAGTACCAACCAAGATTACTACACAAGTACTATTAGAGAGTACCCTAAAATGAGGGGTAAATGTTTTAATTGTGGCGGTAACTACCATACTGCAAAAGAATGTAAAAAACGGAAGCAAGATTTTTGCTTCAGTTGTTTAAAACCGGGACATCGTGCAAAAACCGAAAATTGTCCTTTAAACAAGGAAACTGCCTCAACGTCGACCCAAAGCGGGGCAGTGTAAATAAAATTCACGTAATTCCGTGGGTCGCCGAATTAGAGAATGACAAAGCAAAATTAGTTAATTTGGAAATAAATAACCATAGTTATAAATTTCTTTTAGATTCTGGATCAGCTGTTTCAATTATCAAAAATAGTCTAAATTTAAAATTAAATAAACAAATTATAAAAACAAATGAACAATTAGTAGATATTTCTGGAAATAGTTTAGATTGTAAAGGAACAATAGATTTGGAATTAGTAAGTGGTAATTTGAAACTGAGACATATTTTTTTTGTGTGTTCCGAAGATTTATGTTACGAGGCCGATGGCCTCATAGGCGTAGATTTTCTGGATCACCATGGTGGTTTATTAGATTTCAAAAATCAAAATTTAATTATTGAAAATTTAAAAATTCCTTTTTTAAACAGAAAAATTCAGGATAATAAAATATTGTTAATTGAAAACAAAGAGTCAGTAGAAACAGCTGATAAAAGTCATCTCGAATTCGTAGGAATAAAGGACAATGATGCGGACACGATTAACGATTGTAAAAATATAGCGGAAATGGTAGTTAACGACAACAAAATATTGCAAAGTAGTAAACGTAAATCATACGTTAGGCTGACCGAAGATATTAAAATACCTCCACGTCATGCGGTGTTGTGTTTAGGTAAAATAGCAAAAACTTTACCTGTAGGAGATTTTGTTCTCGAGCCATTAGATGTCGGTATTCATGGGTTATTAGTAGCCAGAAGTTTAGTGCGGAAAAATCAAGATCAATCCACAATTCAGATGAAACTGGTAAATGTTAGTTCACAAGATATTCAGGTATGTGCGCGCACGCCGTTAGCTACGGCAATTCAGACTTGTGAACTGCCAGATTCAAATACAGGAGCAAAATGTATAGCTCAAATTTCGGTGGTAGATCAAGATTCTTCCGTTTTAGATTCAACTGACATTAGTCATTTGGAAGGCTCGGAACAAATTAAATTTAGAGAGTTTTTAGAGTCGTATAAAGATATTTTTGCAAATAAAAATAAAAAACTTAGTGCGACGACTCTAGTAAAACACCGCATAGACACGGGCGATGCCGCTCCAGTGGCGCGCGCCCCGTATAAAGTACCGTTCGCGATGCGGGAGGTAGTTAAAGAACAATTAGAGGAGATGATGAAAGACGGTATCATTTCACCTTCGTCATCTCCATGGTCAGCACCAGTGGTCTTGGTTGAGAAAAAAGCCGCCGAAGGCGAAAGTAAAATTCGATTTTGTATAGACTACCGGAAACTCAACCAGTTGACAAAGCGCGATTTCTTTCCATTACCTAATTTACAGGAAACTCTATCTCAATTGGGTAATGCGAAGAGATTTACGACACTAGACTTGACAAAAGGGTATTGGCAGGTTGAAGTAGAACCTCGCGATCGCGAAAAGACAGCTTTTTCGGTTCCGTGGGGTCATTATGAGTGTAATCGCATGCCGTTTGGGTTAGCGAATAGTCCGAGCACATGGCAAAGGCTCATGTACGCAGTTTTGTCGGGCTTAACGGAAACTGACTGCTTTGTATATTTGGATGATATAATCTGTTTTAGTAGCGATAGTTACAATGAACATGTTTCCAAATTAACTAAAATTTTTGATAGACTCAGACAAGCAAATTTAACTTTAAACCCCACTAAATGTAAATTTATGACCCCAGAAACCTCATATTTAGGACATATAGTTTCTAGCGAAGGTATTAAACCCGATCCGGGAAAAATATCCGCTATTCAAAATTTAAAAGCCCCAACTTCCATTACTGAAATTAGATCTTTCCTCGGATTAATTGGATTCTATAGAAGATTCATTCCTAAATTTGCAGAGCTGTCAAGTCCGTTAACTGCCTTAACAAAAAAGAGTGTTCCGTTCATTTGGACACAAGAGAGGCAAGACGCATTTGAAAGTTTAAAAAATTCACTTTGTAATGAACCTTTATTGATATATCCAGACTTTTCAAAAGAATTCATTTTATGTACAGACGCGTCAAGCTACGCTATTAGCGGCGTTTTAAGCCAGAAAATTGACGGATATGAAATGCCAGTTGCTTATGCAAGTCGGCAATTATCAGATACTGAAAAACGATACAGTACGACTGACCGAGAAGGACTTGCGTTAGTATGGAGTGTAAAACACTTTCATTGTTTTCTCTATGGCAGACCTTTTACAATTTATGTAGACCATCAGCCACTTAAATGGCAACTAACTGACAATGACCCAACTAACAGACGTACTAGATGGGCTGTGACTCTTTCAAATTACGACTATGTAATTAATTATAGACCGGGAAATAAACATGGAAATGCAGACGCATTATCCAGATTACAACCCATTAGGACACTTGGCAAAATTCAATATGAACCTGTTGTTTGGAATAGACATTTAATTTTTAAAGAACAAAGAAAAGACGCAGATATTTTAAAAACTATTAAAAATATAAACAATAGACCACTAAACTCTGAATACTTTTTAGACGACGATAATATATTGTATCGTACTGACACTGATAATTGCGAAGGTCGACTTGTAATCCCGAAAAATTTAAGTACAGACTTCATACGTTTATATCACGAAACACTTATGTCCGGACATACAGGTGTTGATAAAACGTATGAACGTCTAAAGAAACGTTTCTATTGGCCCAACATGTACCAGGATGTGAAAGATTTTGTGAAAGCTTGTATCTCTTGTGCCCAACGAAAAACGTCGCCACACATGAAGCCGGCGCCTTTAAAAAAATTCGATCCTGTACAACGACCCTTCCAACGAATCGCGATGGACGTAGTTGGACCTTTAGTAAAGACAGACAACGGAAATGTTTACGTTCTGACTGTACAAGACTGTTTTACTCGGTACTTAGAAGCATTTCCCATGGAAGATGCAAAAGCGACTACCGTAGCAAAACATTTTATCACTGGAATCATTTTAAGGTATGGTGTTCCAAGACAATTGCTGACGGATTTAGGTTCTAATTTTATGTCTCGGCTAATGCAAGAAGTATGCCAAAAATTGGAGTGCGAACATTTACGCACAACTGCGTTTAGACCACAAACTAACGGTATGTTAGAGCGTACTCATAGAACGTTGAAGGATTTGTTGTCGCAATACATAAATACCGAACATCATAGAGATTGGGATGAATGGCTCCCATATGCTGTATCAGCTTACTGTTCGATGACACATTCTTCAACGAATGAGAGTCCGTACTTCTTGTTATTTGGGCGAGATATAGAATTGCCGTATGATGAAATTTTCAAACCTTTGCGTGTACGTTATGATACTGATGTGAATTACGCAAGTGAGTTCATGCAAAGGATGAAAATTGCTCATCAGAAAGCAAGGGAACACATGGTGAAAACCACGGAACGGGTTCATAAAAATTTTAATAAAAAATCAGAAGTACCAAATTTCAAAATTGGAGATAAAGTTTATTTATTTAATCCGGCAATTAAATTGGGTCTTTCATCAAAATTGGCAAAGAAATGGACCGGCCCCCATAGAATATTAAAAATTCAAGATGTAAATGCTACCATAAAAGAAATATTTGGCAAAAAAGTTCAAAAAGTTCATGTAAATAGATTAAAACCTTGTTTTGGAGTAATAAATGAGCCTATAAATTTAAGTGAAAGCGATAACGATTCTTCAGAAGAAGACGGGTTTTTCACCATAATACCGCCAGTAACTGTAAAGGAAACCAAACCGCAATTGTGTGAAAATGTTTTAACTTCGGAGCCTCTTAGCCCTAAAGTATCGGATGACACGCAGCAAGTTGCCGACTGTGCCGATAACACTGTAGCGTCATCGCCTACTCCATTGCCACCGGACATTGTAAATACAACAGAAATTACCACCCCAATCCCTAATCCTCCCAGCATGGAACCTGCAATAGAAACCCGACACACTTATCAGACCCGCAGTCGAGGACCTGTCCCGAATATTCCTTGGATCCGGAAAGATCGAATATAAATTTGTTACAGGAAATGGGCAACCTTTTTAGAATTATTTTATGGTCATTTTTGTCAATTGCGTGGGCTGACATAATTGCCTATGACTGTACAGATAAAGAGACAGAAATTACCAGGCTGTCTCTGTTAAACGTCAAACCCTGCCTGGACCCAAGGAATGCGACAAAGACGGAGAATAGGAAGATCCAGCTGGTGCAGGAACGGCGCTACGTGGAGGTGCATGTGTACACTTGCATGGTCACGGTGCAACAATTGATAACTCATTGTGGCATGCACTCACATGCAAGTCTTGTGACCGGCGGGCTAGGCAAGTACGTATTCTACGTAAAGCCTACAGCTTGCCGTGACGCGCACCGGTTCCAACACCTGGATCTCAGCGGGTTAGGAGCGGGCATCATCTCCAACCTAGCCATGAACGGGACCACGGAAGTCTCAGCCACCATAGCAGGTAACCTGGACCCCACCGGTAAATGTTTTGGCGTGAAGTTCACGCAAAACGAATTAACGTATGAAGACGTGGTCGTCAGCGCAGCCATCACCATCCGCTTACACGACTACAGTGCAGTAGCTGATGTAGAGAGCAACCGACTCAATCTGCGCACGGGCACAGTATGTAGTTACAGTGCCGGGTATTGCTTCGACGACCTCGCTGGAGAAGTGATGTGGGAGTCTAAGCTGTACGAGGAGTGCACGGCAACAGGCATCGACGTCCTCTACGAAGGTATGGCCTCCATCTTAACCATGAAGGACGGCGGGTCGAAGAATAAACAAATCTTCGTCATGGTGGAAGCCTATGACACCGTCTTCGCCCTCAAACTGGTAAAACCCCAAGCCATCTGTCATCAGCAGGCATGGCGAACAGAACAAAATCGCCTGCTGGTAATATTTGACTCGTCAATTGGGTTTTACTACCGCAAATCTCCGAGATTAGTACAAAACACTGACCTTATGACACAAGTGTTAAGTAAATTGCTATTCTTGGAGATTGCGGTGAAACGTCACATGGGGGAATTAATTTATGACTCCATACTGAAAAGATGCCGCCTTCGAGAGAAGATCCTACAGAATCGCCTTGCCCTTGCCCTCCAAACGCCCGACGTCGTGAGCGGCCTCGTACGCGAAGCTCCAGGTCACATCGGCAGAGTCGTCGGAGAAGTACTCTACATAGCCCGCTGCAGTGCCAAGGTGGTCGAGTACCGAAGGTCCGAATTTTGTTACCAGGAACTTCCGATTTGGTTCAAAAATCAGTCAAAATTTATGACTCCAATCACACATATTATTAAAGATCATGGCACTCAGGTGGACTGTAGTGATAAGCTACCTGCGATGTTCCACCTGGAGAACAAGTGGTTGGAGTTATACCCGGAAGTTCACTACGCAAGACCGGAACCTACTGTGCTCGACGCCAATGAAGAGGAGCATGTACTTGATTTGGCCAAAATCTCACCCATCAGCACACATGGGGTATATACGCAGCAAGAAATGGAACAATTTCAAAAAGCGTTGCTATTCCCTATGGAAAAACAAGCTATCACTAGCCTCGTGACTCGTAGGGTAATTGGAGGTAAAACAGATCACCAAGGCTACCATCTTCCAAACGTGTTCAGTCCCGATGAATTCGCGCATATCGCGACTACATCCGCGGAACACGTATGGGGGTTCTTGTCTAAAATGGGGAATTATTTTTCAGTAATTGCGTTGCTATATACCCTATTCTGTGTTGGTGGATACATAGGCAGCGTAATACTCAATTATTTGGCGTTGAGAAAGGCCACCAAGCTACATCAGCGGCCAAAAATTTTCTTGTGGGCCAGCCTGTGGCATGCTCTAGCTAATCGGTACTTGCACCTCTTCCAGCATAAGACGCAGCAACCAGAGTCGGATGCTCAATTAGAAAATGTTTGTGTCGTGTAAGAGTGAAGTGTAGCCCCTATAGTGAAGTGAAAAACTTATAAACTTTTGCCCTTGCCCCACCAGGTTACCAGCATTTTTAAAGACACTAAGAGTGTGATTTGTAATTTAAGGACAATATCGACAATATTTTAGTTATATTCAATAATTGTAAGAATTGTAGATAGTAAGAAAATTTAGTTTTATTGTTTTGTAAACATAGTTAGTAATAGATACCGGGACAGAGTTTGGACATGTAGACAGAGGCGCGAAAGAATAAATATATCGATTTCATGATATATTTATGTCTTAAGGGGAGGGTGGTGTAACAAGATGGATTTTGAGACGCTAAACAAATTCAATTTATCAATTAATAATTCAAAATTTCCTAGCCCAGACACATAAATAGTCTGTCACAGTAATAAAAGTCATTTTCGTTATCCCAAATTATCAACGTCTCAAATATCCAACTTGTTATGATGCAGCTGAATTTACAAACATTTGGAAATCATATCACTCGCCTATGAAAGCCACATAAACAAAATTGATAAATGGGCATGTGAACCAAATTTTAGGGCTTTATCATAGATGTGGTCTATTTTTTTAGCAGGGCTGTGGGGTTAAAGTCTCACAGCCTACGTGATGCCTAAGAAAGTGAATATGGTTTCCAATGTGTGTTTCCTACCCCCGCGACCCTCTGCAGATGATATTTAAACTCCTACCAAATCAAGGAAAGGGAATTCTGTCCAAATTCGGTCCCGGGTTCACGTCGCGTGTCGTAGCAATAATTAATTGCATAATTTATATTTGGACTTATAAAATTGATCGTATTTCGTAATTTTGTACTTTAATATTTTCACCACATTAATATTTTTTAACATTTTTACATTATTATATTTATATTTAATTTAAACTGCCTTTTTATTGAAAACCTTTCGGTCGTTACCCTCGTGTTAAGTGCCAGACCATCAGCTGTTGCCGCCCAGATCCAGGTCAACAGAGCCCAGTAGTCCAAAGCGGTAAGTAGCGAATTCTTAGTATTTTGCTCAGTTTTAAGAGAACGACAACGTCCCGACAACCCCTATCTGTCAACACAGTCCTCGTTCCTTAGCTCGTGTTACACTACCTTGAAAACTACTGCTCTGGGATTTTTTTCACTATTTTCCCCGTAATGTAGAGGTTTGAAATAATAGGATAACATACTTTTTTGCTACAAAATACATGTAATGAATTTTTCAAGATTTTACAAAAATATGTCTGTCTTAAAAAGTGCCTAACTCGAAAACTACAACTGTAGGAATTTTTTTACTATTTTTTCCGTAATGTACAGAGTTAAAATAATAGGATAACATACTCTTTTTTTTTTTTTTTACAAAAATCTGACTATTTTAAAAAGTGTCTAACTCAAAAACTATGGCTCTGTATTTTTTTTACTATTTTCCCGTAATGTAGATATTCTGATATATTTAAATGTTAATTATTGTTATTTATTTTGTATAAAACTGATATTTATCTGAGATATTTTAAATACATATATGCCATAACATTTGACCTTATAATCTATCGATAAATACCCCTTAAAAATAAGTACTACATACATGTACATAATTACTACACTGTGAATCAGACTTCACTTCATAATTTATCTCAACAAGACAGTCATTTGTTTTCTTTCGAAGGAACAATTGATACTCTAGTGTTTTCCAAAAGTTATCTATTGTTTTATCAAAAATATATTATCTAAAATTTCAATTAATTTCATTTGTGTTTTGTAATTAATATGTAACAAACAAGCGAAATATAAAAAATGAAAATATTTATATTTATTGTTATTATAACCATCTCTATTGTAAAAAATGGTAAGTTTTTTTTTTTTAATTTAAAAATACCTTATATTAACCTATGATATCTGTAATAAACTTTAATAAAGTCAATTACATAGTACGCCCACACATTTGAAGAAAATACGCTCGTAAGATTTTTGTAAGGTAATATAATAAAACATACTTACACAAAATACTCTGAAATATTGCTGATTTTTCGAAAATCTGTAACAGAAAAAAAAATATTAACAATTTTTACTAAGAAACATGCTTCATGTAATAGTTAATTGTATATCAAAGGACTAAAATATATATGTGAGTAATAAAAAATTCTTTAGTCCTTAGATATACATTATATTTTTTCCGAAATCGTTAAATTATTAATTAAAAACATAAATAAACAGCATTCTGTTTGTAAAACGTCAGCTATATAGCTATAGAGACAGGGATGGCTGTAATAACAAACGTACTGTCAAAGTGTCAAATATTTATAATTATCATTTATTTTTACATCTGCTTAGACATCGTCTGCCTGAAATCAGATAAATTATTATCAAAGATAAATAATAAAAAAATTTACTAATAATAGAATGATATGTTTGTTATTTTAGGTAGTGCTAAAATAAACTATTAAAATATAAGTAAACTCAGTTTGACAGTTCAATTTTGACGTAAGAGTCTGTCTTAAAAACTGTCTAACTCGAAAACTACAGCTCTGGGAATTTTTTCACTATTTTTCTCGTAATGTAGAGGGTTAAAATAATAGAATAGCATGCTTTTTGCTAAAAAATAGAGGGGGTCATTTTTTTAAAAAATTTATAAAAATGTGTCTATCTTTAAAAATGTCTAAGTCAAAAACTACGACTCTAGGAATTTTTTCACTATTTTTCCTGTAATGTAAAGGGTTAAAATAATAGAATAACATATATTTTATAAATTATTTCTTTAATATTATATTTACTAGTATTTTATATTAAATTGTAAATTATTATTTTCCGAAACTAACTTTTACCGAATATATTTATAAATTTAAAATTTACAATACGTATAAAATGACATTCAAAAATATTTTTGGTATTTCTGGATTAATATAAAATTAATAAAAACAGGTGAATTTTATATCACCAATTTAAAAAATAAAAATTAATACTTTTGTTTTGTAAAACAAGTTTTAATTTTTTGATTTGTATCAAATAGTGTTTTTAATATAAAAAAACTTTTATACGAAGCAAAGATTTCAATTTCGTACAAAAAAAAGATTATGAGGGGTTATTCAAGGTAACATTGTAAGACCTTAAAAATATTTTTTGATTTATCCTGAGAATAAACTTTTTAGTTTCTCAAATAGTGTTTTTTATACAAAAATAAGACTTTGTTTACCATTTTTGTGTATATAATAAATATTTTGTTTCAGAAAACATCAATATTTTTAAACATTGTGGATCCAACTTATTTTTAGAAGATTTTGGGCCTAATTCGTCTCTACAATTAAATTTGACTTTAATAAAAAATATTCAACAGTGTAAAGTCAACATTACTTCATCTAATACACATTTATTGTATATTAGAATTGTTGATAATAATACAGAGAATTTTATAATTGAAAATAATCAGTTAGAAATAAATCCAAAAATTGATTTTCTAAAAAAAATATTAAATATTAATGAAGAAAATTCAGCAAATTGTACTCTAAATATTGTAAGTAGTAGATTTAGAAAAAATACTAAAACAAAAATTATTCAAAAATAATTTTACATTATGACCCATTATCGGGTGTCCCAGCTCGACCGACACATGGGAGTTTTACATAGGAAATCAGTTAATTATAAGTAGTATCTCCCCAGTGCAAGATATTAACTTGAAATTTTGTATGCTTATCGGAGAATATTAATTCTATGGATCACACTTATTTGAAATATGCAATTTCGTCTGCAGGGCGAGATTTATTAAATTTAAAATCTGATATTTTCGTTCAAAATCAGTCAGCCATGGAAATAAAAGAAAATATTTATCTGACAGTTTACTGAAGTATCACTGATTTTAATTCTTATTCCCTGTATTTTAATATTATTTAAGTTGAATTTAGTTTCTTTTTGTTAAATAATATACCAATATTACAAAAATATAAATATCTACAATGGCATGTCATTAACTGTCAAAACTGTCACATACATATTTTCTTTTATTTCCATGGCTGACTTTGAACGAAAATGATGATTTTACAATGTAATAAATCTCGTCTTGCAGACGAAATTACATATTTCAAATAACTGTAATCCATAGAAATAATATTCCCCAATAAGCATACAAAATTTCAAGTTAATATCTTGCACTGGGGAGGTACTGTTTATAATTAACTGATTTTCCATGTAAAACTCCCATGTGTCGGTCGAGCTGGGACACCCGGTATATTTAAATAGGTTATAGAAATAAATTATACATAATTTTTTTATATTTCAGATATTTTGATTTTATTTCTAAAATATTATATTTTGAAAAAAAAATTACAAATAAAAATTATCTATTATGTATTTACCCCTAAAATGGGTGTGGAAACCACTTATATATAAAAAACTGTTTATGTATTGTTATTTTATTTAATTTGTAAAAAAAATGGGTTTAGAAAAAAATTTCAAATAAAAATTATGCATAAATGAATATTATATAAAATCCATAAAATATTTTCCCCTAAATTGGGTGTGAAAATTATTTGTATTAGTGGTATTTTATTTAATTATTTCGAAAACTACGGCTCTGGGAATTTTTTCACAATTTTTCCCGTAATGTAGAGGATTAAAATAATAGGATAACATACTTTTTGCTAAAAAATAGAGGGGGTTAATTTTTCAACATTTTAAAAATAATATTTGTTATTATTTTAGTATCAACCTGAACTATCAAAAAATACAATTTATTCTACAAATCCATGTTCAAATGAAATAATACAAGATGGTGCTTTAGTAGGAAACAAAATAGAAATAGAATTTATACCTAGAAATCAATCCACCCAAAAATGGGTTCTTATTACTGCAGTAGGAGCTGGTATGTATAAAAAAAATATTTTTTTTTTAATTTTTCTTTTTTTTTATTTATTTTTTTTTTTTTATTTTTTTTTAGGTGAAATTTGCTTTAACTCCCAAATGCATTCATGCTGGCAACAAGGTTTAACCCCTTTGTTATGTATTTCCAAAAATTTTTTATGTGACGACATAGTCCATTGCCCAACTGGACTATTAGATGAAAATTATGAAATTTGCAATAAAAAAAATACAAATTGGGAAAAAATTGCAAATGATTTGTTAACAAAATTCACAGCAAAAAATAAAGGACTCGATACTTTGTTACCAGCCATACAAAAAGGAGAGAAAAGATGGATAGAAACTTTGCAAACTACAACTATAAACCCTTTTTCGGGTTTGGACGGTAAGATTAACACCCAAATTAAAAAAAAACATTGACATATTTAAATAATTCCAATACTAATCCTAAAATATTTATTTTTCTAAAAGAACAAATTTCAAATATAGTTTTTATACTTTACGTTAACAATTACATTGCCCTATTATTATATCGAAAACAGTTTAATAATATTTTATATTATTAAACTGTTTTTGGTATTTTTGTTTCTGTAACATTGGTACTTTAACAATTGCACCCCACAGTAAATGTCAAATTGATAACCTCAAATATTTTTAAATGTTTTTTAATACAAATTATTTCTGAATATTAAAACCGAATAAACAAAACTAATTTAAAAGGATATTAAAATTTCATAACTCATAATTAAAGAGCGGATTCTATGCAATTGCATGTGTTTATATTAGGCATATCAACAAACTGTTTTCATATGTTCACGTTTCATCAAAAATTAATGCCAAATATCAAAAAAAAATAATGCATATTTTGCATTTAATTATACTTTATTGCATATTTTGATTTTTTTTTGCATATTAGTGCATACTTCAAGCTTTTTTTCAAAAACAAAAATTAATTTTTGACAAATTTTGTTCTTTTTTGAAAACAATATATTACAAGAACTATAATTTTGATTGTACTTTTAACAAGTGAGCATTTATATAAAATATACTCATTGAAACCATTACAATCATATTTAATTTCTCGTCAGAACAAAAAAAAGTGATTCTATCAGTGTTTTAGAACTGTTTAGAACTTAAGTAATTCTTTTTTTTAAGTAAGGTAAGTAAATAATATCTGTCACTGAAATTCGTATGTTTGGAACTATAACAACAATTAGTAATGCCGAAAAAAATGTATTAAAAATATGAGGAGCATATAGCAACTTTCTCGTTAAAGATGACTTTTTTGATTTTTGTTTCAAAAAAGAACTTTTGTAAATTTCAATATGAATATGAATTTGAGATTTTTTTATTTTTGTTTACCTGTGATATTTATTGTCTGTATACATTTCATGAAATGTTCCAAATAAAACACTGCATGTAAAAATATAAATAAGAAAATGATATCAGTAAAACGAGCCTGATGACATTTTTTTTGTATATTTTTATTGTAAAGTGCATATTTATAACTTTTTTGCATAATGCATATTTTGATGATTGTTTAATGCATATTGCATGCATATTTTGACACTTTTTTAGTGCATATAATCCGCTCTTTATATATAACTATTATGCAATATTTCTAAGAGATATCGAAGACGGGCATTTTTATGACTCACCCTGTATACCTGAATATCAAAACCAAAACAAGTTTTTATCTACAACTATTGAAATATGGGTACATTATACGTGTGATACTACATATAATATACTACTCATATTACACAAGTGTAATATGAAATGTTATATTACACGCTACACTTTTCTGTAATAAATAGAGCATATAACATTTTAATAAACTGTTAATTTATAAATAATATATTTTTTATCATAAATATCAATATAAATGATTATAAAAGTATAATAAATACAATTTGAATAGTTATTTTGACATTTAAGTGCTACTGTGGCGCCATCTGTTAAGCTATATAGGAACTACTCACACCTAACTGAATATTTAAGAAATAATATCAGATTTTTTATATGCCTGATAGTTGTAGATAAAGTATAGTATTTGACTCGCATAATATGGCTACATTACACTCGGATGATTAAATATACTCGCTGCCGCTCGTATTTTTAATTACATCCTTGTGTAATATAGCCTACATATTATGCTTGTTAAATAATATACTATTAACTCTCATTTTTGTTTTTTAGGAACAAAATCAAACACAACAATTTCGCCAAACTTAACTCAGTTTGGCCCATGGTCTTATTTAATGCTAGGTATGTTAATATGTGGAACTGTTCTTACATTTTGTGGCTTATGGGAATGCTGTTGTCGAAAAAATAAAGTACCGACTATAAACATTTCTGACACACCCAGTGTAGTTTCGCAACCAGCCAATAGCACAGCAGTATTAGTGATGACGTCAGACCCCCCAAAATATGATGATTTAGATCAACCCCCTAGTTATAAAATTTTATTTCCAGAAAAAACTTTGTGATATTTTATATTTATTATTAATAAAAGTTTTATAGATTACTTTTGTGATAAAATTTGGTGTTCCCCAAGGCTGCATTTTAGGACCCTGTGATTATAAAATGCAAAAAAATGTTTTTGTATAAAAAGTAAGTGTTATAAACAATAACAAATATTGATTTTAAATAATAATCAATCAAAAATAAATAAACTATGGTGATCCCCAAGGTAGTATATTAAGACTCCTATTATTTTTTTTACAAAATACACATACCTTTCGTTAAAAATAGAGGGAGTAAATTTTTCAGGATTTTGCAAAAATCTGTCTGTCTTAAAAAGTGTCTAACTCGAAAATTACAGCTCTGGGAATTTTTTAACTATTTTTCCTGTAATGTAGAGGGTTGAAATAATAGGATGACATACTTTTCGCTCAAAAATAGACGGGGTAAATTTTTCAAGATTTTGCTAAAATCTGTCTGTCTTAAAAATTGTCTAACTCGAAAACTACGGCTCTGGGAATTTTTTCACTATTTTTCTCGTAATGTAGAGGGTTGAAATAATAGGATAACATACTTTTCGCTCAAAAATAGAGGGGGTCATTTTTTCAGGATTTTGCGAAAATCTGTCTGTCTTAAAAAGTGTCTAACTTGAAAACTACTGCTTTAAGAATTTTTTCTCTATTTTTCTCGTAATGTACAGGGGTGAAATAATAAGATAACATACATTTTGCTAAAAAATAGAGGAGGTCAATTTTTCAAGATTTTACGAAAATCTGTCTGTCTTAAAAAGTGTCTAACTCAAAAACTACGGCTCTGGGAATTTTTTTACTATTTTTTCCGTAATGTACAGAGTTGAAATAATAGAATGAAAGAATATTCAAAATAACAGCGTCTAGATGTTACTGTTTTCACCGATTCTAAATATTATAAATATTTACATTTTATAATTTATAACAATTTTTGTTCTTGTAATTAGAATTTATATTTACACCTAATAAATATAAATTCTTTGATCTATTTGATTTGGCTAATTAATTTTTATTTCAAAATCTATTATTACTCTACATTTTGGGTAATGTATATTAAAATTAATGATTTTTACATTAACATTGAAGTAATTTTGCCCGCTAGATTAGCTCTAATCATTAATGTGCAAAATTTAAGTTATTTTATAGACACCTTGTGACATCTAGTGGCAAAACGCTGAACTGTTATGAGTTTTAGTTCAAGTTTTTCTCACCAGATGTCTCTCATGTAAGTATGTCGGTAATAAAAGTAATATATTTCATTTTCTACATTTGGCAACGCTGGTAAATGACATTTGAGACACTTTGAGAGGTTATATGTCAAAATATTTATATTTTGGTAGTTTCTGTCATATTTTTATAATTTAAAGTGAGAAAAAATGGACGAAGTACAAAAATTAGAACATTTAAGTTTGGTTTCTAAGATTTGTACAGAATTAGAGAATCATATTGGAATGAACGATAAAGATTTGGGTAACGTTTATCTAACGAATTATAATTATTGTTTAAATAAAAATATTTTTATTTTAGCTGAATTTATAATACATTTAAGTGAGACACATAACACTTTTGACAAATTTAAAACTGTTTTGCAAGAAAATTGTGCAGAATTTTCAGACAGTTTTATTGCAAATTTACTTCGTATAATACAACATATGAAGCCTAAGAAAAACAAAACAGAAACAAAAACAGAAGACAAAGAAACAAAAGATGATCTCGCATTTAAATTCCCAGCATTGTGTATTCCAAACGAACCTCAAAAACCCCTAGAAAAAGAAGAAAAAATCGAGACAAAAGATGAAAAAATTGTTTCGGATACAATGGCGGAACTAGAAGCATTAGCGCCTAGTACTTCCGGTGTCAAGTCTCAACCTGTCAAAGATCGAGAATCTCGCAAATCTCGCCGGTCTCGATCTAGATCTCGCTCTAAATCTCGCTCTAAAACGCGACCTCACCATCGAAATCGCTCTCAAAATCGCTCTCGAAATCGGTCTCGAAGTCGGTCTCAAAACCGATCTCGAAATCGATCTCGAAATCGGTCTCGAAGTCGCTCTCGATCGCGTCGTTCTCGATCTCGTGGATATCGTCGTAGGTCTCGCAATCGAGATCGAGATCGGTCTCGAAATCGAGACAGGGACAGAAAATCTCGAAAAATCGAGACAGAAATTCATGAAGAATTAAAAGAATCGCCGGAAATAGGTCAAATTTACAACGGAAAAGTGGCAAATATTGTACCGTTTGGCTGTTTTGTTCAATTAGAGGGCCTTAAAAAAAGGTTTGAAGGTCTCGTACACATCTCGCAATTAAGGGCAGAAGGCAGGGTTACTTCTGTACAAGATGTGGTCAGTCGTGGTCAAAAAGTTAAGGTTAAAATTTTGGCTATTGCTGGTCAAAAAATCTCGTTAAGTTTGAAAGACGTTGACCAAAATTCCGGTCGAGACTTAAACCCGATAATAACACCAAATTTAAATCCGGAATTGTCCAGTCGAAATCCCGACCGTCCAACGGGCACCCGAAATTTTATCCCATTACCAGAATCGACTTTTACGGAAGACGATGAAGTCTCGAAAAAACGCGTTCATCGAATTTCAAGCCCTGAAAAATGGGAAATAAAACAAATGATTTCCAGTGGTTGTATCGATAAATCCGAATTACCCGAATTTGACGACGAGACTGGTTTATTACCCAAAGAAACCGACCAATCCGAAGCCGATATCGAGATTGAACTAGTTGAAGAGGAACCTCCATTTTTACAAGGTCATGGTCGAAGCCTTCATGAGTTAAGCCCCGTACGAATTGTCAAAAACCCGGACGGTAGTTTAGCCCAGGCGGCCATGATGCAAAACGCATTAGCAAAAGAACGTCGCGAACAAAAACTAATCGCTCGGGAGGCCGAAATCGAACAATTGCCTGCGGGATTAAACAAAAACTGGATAGACCCTTTACCCGAAACCGAAAAACTATTAGCGGCAAATATTCGCGGTGTCGGAATTCAAACCCAAGATTTACCCGAATGGAAAAAGTATGTAATCGGCGGTAAAAAAACAAGTTTCGGTAAAAAAACAAACCTTTCAATCCTCGAACAAAGACAATCGCTCCCAATTTTTAAATTGCGCGACGAATTACTTAAAGCGGTAACCGATAACCAAATTTTAATTGTTATTGGTGAGACAGGCAGTGGTAAAACGACGCAAATAACTCAATATTTGGCTGAGTTTAATTTAACAGCAAGGGGCAAAATAGGATGTACCCAACCTCGACGAGTAGCAGCAATGTCGGTAGCTAAAAGAGTCGCGGAAGAATTTGGGTGCCGTTTGGGTCAAGAAGTCGGTTATACAATTCGATTTGAGGATTGTACATCCCCGGATACAATAATTAAATACATGACAGATGGAATGTTGCTTAGAGAATGTTTAATGGATTTAGATTTAAAGTCATACTCGGTTATAATGCTAGACGAAGCACACGAACGTACAATCCATACCGATGTATTATTCGGGTTATTAAAAGCCGCTGTTCAAAAACGTCCTGAGTTGAAACTTATTGTAACAAGCGCGACTCTAGACGCGGTTAAGTTTTCCCAATATTTTTTCGAAGCCCCAATTTTTACAATTCCGGGCCGCACTTTTCCAGTAGAAGTTCTTTACACAAAGGAACCCGAAACTGATTATTTGGATGCTAGTTTAATAACGGTAATGCAAATTCATTTACGCGAACCGCCGGGCGATATTTTATTGTTTCTTACCGGGCAAGAAGAAATTGATACCGCCTGTGAGATTTTATACGAAAGGATGAAATGTCTAGGCCCAGATGTTCCTGAATTAATTATCCTTCCCGTTTATTCTGCCCTTCCAAGCGAAATGCAAACTAGAATTTTTGAACCAGCGCAACCTGGTTCTAGAAAAGTAGTAATAGCTACGAATATAGCCGAAACTAGTTTGACTATAGATGGGATTTATTATGTAGTAGATCCAGGTTTTGTCAAACAAAAGGTTTACAACTCTAAGACGGGTAAGTTTTGCTTAAAAATAGTTTTAAATACGATTCATTCATTGCTTATTTTTGGTTTTATTGAAAAACTATTTGTTGTTAATTTACTCTTAAAATGTTTGGCTTAGAAAAAAAAGGTTCATATAAAAAAATCTGGTGTGTGCACCACATTACCTCCCGCCACTGTAATAATATATTCTACATAAGTTTTTCAATACATTTAATTTGTAGTTTTAAAATTAATTTGTTATTGCAGTTCAGAATATTTTTAATTCATTTCATATCTAAAAGTTTCTTCATAAAATTTGTATGACCAATATGACAGCTATTTTTGACGTTACTTTGATTCACGCATGCAAATACATTCCTAATATATTTCTTCCATCTTTTTAAATTTTACAATTAAACTACTTCATATTTACTTATTTTATCTTTTAAATTTACTTACATCAAATTTGACATATGTCAAATTTTGTGAACATGAATAACTCATCTATTTTATCGAAATTTCTCATCCTAAACCATATGTAAAATTATTATAATTAATATATATTTTTCTATCTAGCTAGAAGTTATATATAAACCTAATTATGCATATCGATAGAAAATTAAAAAATATTTTATAATAACTTAATTTGCGTAAAAATTATATTTAGAAGTATTTTTTAGGAAAAACTATTTAAAGCTTCAAATAAAGTACTACTTCCTGTTAACCAATTATAGTTAAAATCTAATAAGTTCATCATTTTTTAATATAAGTCTTAAATACCAAATATTATATTTTTTACATGTCTCGTATTGGAGTTATCGTGGACGAAAAATCGTCACAGACACATACACACAAACACACACACACACATACAGACATACAGACATCACGGTAAAAATAGTAAAATAGTATTCTAGGGACCCTAATTTCTTCGCAAATTAAAGTGTGCACGATAAAAGGTGTGCAAGATACAATGTCGAACAATATAGCTAGTGAAGAGAATAAAACGTATATGACTAGTTTTTCGTAAAACCGCAAAAAATTAAAATTCTTTATTTTCTACAAAAGTATGTAGTCACACTAATTTCAAATGCCCGTACATACAATTTATCCAACACCGTGTAATTATAACGATATAAGTATGCTGTTTTTAGATAAATACAGTAGGTCATAAGTCACTAGTAAGCTAAATATATTAGCTCACTATTTTTTAGTTTGTATCATAGTAACTACGTTATAAAACCTTTTCTACACTATTTTGTTCCTAAATGTCATTTCGAAATTCTATCTGTCAAAAATCTTATATGTATTTTATATCAATGATTAAAATGTGTTGGATAAAATGTTGTATGGCACACGTGTGTTAATTACCTAAGTCACTTGAAAAAATACCAAAACGGCCTCGTGAGCTAAACTTTTCCCACGTGACTTATCTGTAATCTAACACACTTGTACCATAATAGTATATTATTTAACAAGCATAATATGTAGGCTATATTACACGACGATGTAATTAAAAATACGAGCGGTAGCGAGTATATTTAATCATCCGAGTGTAATGTAGCCATATTATGCGAGTCAAATACTATACTTTATCTACAACTAATAGGCATATAAAAAATCTGATATTATTTGTTAAATATTCAGTTAGGTGTGAGTAGTTCATATATAGCTTAACAGATGGCGCCACAGTAGCACTTAAATGTCAAAATAACTATTCAAATTGTATTTGTTATACTTTTATAATCATTTATATTGATATTTATGATAAAAAATATATTATTAATAAATTAACAGTTTATTAAAATGTTATATGTTACATTACATGCTCTATTTATTATAGAAAAGTGTAGCGTGTAATATAACATTTCATATTACACTTGTGTAATATGAGTAGTATATTATATGTAGTATCACACGTATAATGTACTCATATTTCAATAGTTGTAGATAAACAACTATTGTATATTACAATTATGGATTCTCTAGCTTTCACGCCTATTTTTCATAATCCATAAATGTGTAATCATTTACCAACATACACTATTAAATACAATTTTTTTGTTACAGGCATGGATTCATTAGTCGTCACGCCAATTTCCCAGGCTCAGGCCAAACAACGAGCCGGTCGTGCCGGTCGCACTGGTCCAGGTCGTTGCTACCGCCTGTACACAGAGCGAGCTTACAGAGACGAAATGCTCCCAAGTCCCGTCCCGGAGATACAGCGCACTAACTTAGCAACTACAGTCCTACAGCTCAAAACAATGGGCATCCACGACTTATTACACTTTGATTTCATGGATTCCCCACCTGTAGAGTCACTTATCATGGCTTTAGAACAACTACACAGCTTGTCAGCTTTAGACAATGAAGGGTTGTTGACGAGACTTGGTCGTAGAATGTCTGAATTTCCTTTAGAACCAAACCTCTCAAAGATGTTAATTATGTCAGTGGCTCTTCAATGCTCAGACGAGATCCTAACAATAACTTCAATGTTAAGTGTCCAAAATGTCTTCTACAGACCTAAAGATAAACAAAACCTCGCTGACCAAAAAAAAGCCAAATTTAACCAACCTGAAGGCGACCATTTAACACTTCTTGCGGTTTATAATTCGTGGAAAAATAACAAGTTTTCAAACGCGTGGTGCTATGAAAACTTTGTGCAAATACGAACGCTAAAAAGGGCACAAGATGTAAGAAAACAATTGCTGGGCATTATGGATAGACACAAGTTAGATGTAGTCAGTGCGGAAAAGAATTCTGTCAGAGTTCAAAAGGCTATCTGTTCAGGGTTTTTCAGAAATGCAGCCAAAAAAGACCCCGTAGAAGGTTATAGGACGTTGGTGGATTCTCAAGTTGTTTATATTCATCCGAGCTCCGCTTTATTTAACCGACAACCCGAATGGTAAGTCAAAATGTTAATAAAAGCAATGTAAAACTAATTTTTAAATTATTTATTTATAAAAAAAAAATAAAAAAAAAATTTAAATGGGAAAAAAATATACAGTGTGTTCGTTTTAAGGAGTTAGACAAAAATACTTTTTGACAAATCTTTCCTGTTTCAATTCCAAGTTTCTAGTTTGCACATTCTACAGATATTTTACAGGGATTTGATTTTTTGATTTTTCAAGATTTTGCGAAAATCTGACTGTCTTAAAAGTGTTTAACTCAAAAACTATAGCTCTGGGATTTTTTAACTATTTTTCTCGTAATGTAGAGGGTTGAAATAATAGGATAAGATACTTTTCACGAAATTATAGAGGGAGTTAATTTTTGAAGTATTAGGACAATCCGACTGTCTTAAAATATGTCTTACTCGAAAACTACAGCTCCGGGAATTTTTTCACTATTTTTCCCGTAATGTAGAGGATTGACATGATAGGATAAGAAACTTTTCGCTAGAAAATAAAAGGGATTAATTTTTGAAGTATTAGGACAATCTGAATGTTTTAAAAAGAGTCAAAGTTGAAAACTACTGCTCTGCGATTTTTTTTATTATTTTTCCCGAAATGTAGAGGGTTGAATTAATAGGATAAGATACTTTTTGCTAAAAATAGGGATCAATTTTTGAAGTATTAGGACAATCTGACTGTTTTAAAAAGAGTCTAACTCGAAAACTACGGCTCTGGGATTTTTTGATTATATTTACTGTAATGTAGAAGGTTAAAACAATAGGATAACATACATTTTCATTAAAAAAATTTCAAGATATTAGGACAATCCTACTGTCTTAAAACGTGCCTAACTCGAAAACTCCGCCTCTGACATTTTTTTCGTTATTTTTCCCGTAATGTAAAGGGTTGACGTAATAAGTTAACATACTTTTCGCTAAAAGAAGGGGTTAAATTAACAATATTAATAATCATCTCAATTTTCGACCTTAACCAAATTTTTGTCTTTCATTTACAAAAATATTTTGTTTTAGGGTAATCTACCACGAATTAGTTCAAACCACAAAAGAATACATGCGAGAAGTGACCACAATAGATCCAAAATGGCTGGTCGAGTTCGCTCCGGCATTCTTCAAGTTCTCCGACCCCACCAAACTCTCAAAGTTCAAGAAAAACCAACGCTTGGAACCTCTCTACAACAAATACGAGGAACCGAACGCCTGGAGAATATCCCGAGTTCGTCGAAGACGGAATTAATTTTGTATGTTTTAAAAATAAAAAGTTCGTTCATTGTATTTTTTTGTTCTTATTATTAAACCTTATTGCCATCTCTCAAACATATGACGCTTACCAAAAAGTTATTTTTATTAAAAACTAGACTACTTAAAACGTGTCTAACTCGAAAACTACGGCTCTCGAAATGAAGAGGGTTGTAGTAATAGGATAACATACTTTTTGCTAAAAAAATAGAGGGGATCAATTTATCATGATTTTACAAAAATCTGGCTGTCTTAAAAAGGGTCTAACTCAAAAACTATGACCCAGTAGAATTCTTAATAATGGCTTTAGAACAGTTACATCGTTGTTACAAACTGTAAAAAGAGCGAGCTTACAGAGACGAAATGCTACCCAGTCCCGTCCCGGAGATACAGCGCACTAACTTAGCAACTACAGTCCTACAGCTCAAAACAATGGGCATCCATGACTTATTACACTTTGATTTCATGGACTCCCCACCTGTAGAGTCACTTATCATGGCTTTAGAACAACTACACAGCTTGTCAGCTTTAGACAATGAAGGGTTGTTGACGAGACTTGGTCGTAGAATGTCTGAATTTCCTTTAGAACCAAACCTTTCTAAGATGTTAATTATGTCAGTGGCTTTGCAATGTTCAGACGAAATCCTGACAATAACTTCAATGTTAAGCGTTCAAAATGTTTTCTACAGACCTAAAGATAAACAAAATCTCGCCGACCAAAAAAAAGCCAAATTTAACCAACCTGAAGGCGACCATTTAACTCTTCTAGCGGTTTATAATTCCTGGAAAAATAACAAGTTTTCAAACGCGTGGTGCTATGAAAACTTTGTGCAAATACGAACCCTTAAAAGGGCACAAGATGTTAGGAAACAACTGCTGGGCATTATGGATAGACATAAGTTAGATGTAGTCAGTGCGGAAAAGAATTCTGTAAGGGTTCAAAAAGCGATCTGTTCAGGGTTTTTCAGAAATGCAGCCAAAAAAGACCCCGTAGAAGGTTATAGGACGTTGGTAGATTCCCAAGTTGTCTATATTCATCCCAGTTCTGCTTTGTTCAACCGACAACCCGAATGGTAAGTCAAAATGTTAATAAAAGATTTTTAAATTATTTATTTCAATACTTAAGGCCTTAAGTATTTAAATAAATTGATTCCTTTATAAAAAAAAATAAAAAAAAACTTAAATAGGAAAAAAAATATACAGTGTGTTCGTTTTAAGCAGTTAGACAAAAATACTTTTTGACAAATCTTTCCTGTTTCAATTCATACATGTTTCTAGTTTGCACATTCTATAGATATTTTACAGGGATTTGACTTTTTGATTTTTCAAGATTTTGCGAAAATCTGACTGTCTTTCAAAATGTTTAACTCAAAAATTACGGTTCTAAGAATTTTTTCACTATTTTTTCGTAATGTAGAGGGTTGACGTAATAGGATAACATACTTTTTGATATAAAATAGAGGAGGTCAATTTTTGAAGTATTAGGACAATCCGACTGTCTTAAAACGTGTCTAACTCGAAAACTATGGCTCTGGGATTTTTTTCACTATTTTTCCCGAAATGTAGAGGGTTGAATTAATAGGATAACATACTTTTTGCGAATTTATAGAGAGTCAATTTTTGAAGTATTAGGACAATCCGACTTTCTTAAAAAGTGTCTACCTTAAACACTATGGCTCTGGGAATTTTTTCGTTATTTTTCTCGTAATGTAGAGGGTTGAAACAATAAGTTAACATACTTTTCGCTAAAAAAAAGGGGATTAAATTACCAATATTAATAATCATCTCAGTTTTCGATCTTAACCAAATTTTTGTCTTTCACAAAAATATTTTGTTTTAGGGTAATCTACCACGAATTAGTTCAAACCACAAAAGAATACATGAGAGAAGTGACCACAATAGATCCAAAATGGCTGGTTGAGTTCGCCCCAGCCTTCTTTAAGTTCTCTGACCCAACAAAACTCTCAAAGTTCAAGAAAAACCAACGACTGGAACCCCTTTACAACAAATACGAAGAACCGAATGCCTGGAGAATATCCCGAGTTCGACGAAGACGGAATTAATTTTGTATGTTTTAAAAATAAAAAGTTCGTTCATTGTATTATCTTGTTCTTATTATTAAACCTTATTGCCATACCTCAAACATATGACGCTTACCAAAAAGTTATTTTATTAAAAACTAGACTGTCGTAAAACGTGTCTAACTCGAAAACTACGGCTCTCGAAATGAAGAGGGTTGTAGTAATAGGATAACATACTTTTTGCTAAAACATAAAGGGAATTAATTTTTCATGATTTTACAAAAATTTGACTGTTTTAAAACGTCTCTAACTCAAAAACTATGACCCAATAGAATCCTTAATAGCTTTAGAACAGTTACATCGATGTTACAAACTGTAAAAAGAACGTGCTTACAGAGACGAAATGCTACCAAGTCCGGTTCCTGAAATACAGCGCACTAACTTAGCAACTACAGTCCTACAGCTCAAAACAATGGGCATCCACGACTTATTACACTTTGATTTCATGGACTCCCCACCTGTAGAGTCACTTATCATGGCTTTAGAACAACTACATAGCTTGTCAGCTTTAGACAATGAAGGGTTGTTGACAAGACTTGGTCGTCGTATGTCTGAATTTCCTTTAGAACCAAACCTCTCTAAAATGTTAATTATGTCAGTGGCTTTGCAATGTTCAGACGAAATCCTAACAATAACTTCAATGTTAAGCGTTCAAAATGTTTTCTACAGACCTAAAGATAAACAAAATCTCGCCGACCAAAAAAAAGCCAAATTCAACCAACCTGAAGGCGACCATTTAACTCTTCTTGCGGTTTATAATTCCTGGAAAAATAACAAGTTTTCAAACGCATGGTGTTATGAAAACTTTGTGCAAATACGAACGCTAAAAAGAGCACAAGATGTAAGAAAACAACTACTAGGGATAATGGATAGACATAAGTTAGATGTAGTCAGTGCGGAAAAAAATTCTGTCAGGGTTCAAAAAGCGATCTGTTCAGGGTTTTTCAGAAATGCAGCCAAAAAAGACCCCGTAGAAGGTTATAGGACTTTGGTGGATTCTCAAGTTGTATATATTCATCCCAGTTCTGCTTTGTTTAACCGCCAACCCGAATGGTAAGACAAAATGTTAATAAAAGGAATGTAAAACTAATTTTTTAATTATTTATTCCAATACTTAAAGCCTTAAGTATTTAAATAAATTGATTCCTTTATAAAAAAAAAAAAATTAAAAAAAATCTTAAATAGAAAAAAAATATACAGTGTGTTCGTTTTAAGGAGTCAGACAAAATTACTTTTTGACATTTCCTGTTTCAATTCATACAAATTTCTAGTTTGCACATTCTATAGATATTTTACAGGGATTTGATTTTTTAATTTTTCAAGATTTTGTGAAAATCTGACTGTCTTAAAAACTGTCTAACTCGAAAACTATGGCTCTAAGAATTTTTTCATTATTTTTCCCGTAATATAAAGGGTTGACATAATAGGATAAGATACTTTTCACGAAATTATAGAGGGAGTCAATTTTTGAAGTATTAGGACAATCCGACTGTCTTAAAAAATGTTTTACTCGAAAACTACGGCTTTGGGAATTTTTTTACTATTTTTCCCGAAATGTAGAGGGTTGACATAATAGGATAAGATACTTTTCGCTACAAAATAAAAGGGATTAATTTTTGAAGTATTAGGACAATCTGACTGTCTTAAAACATGCCTAACTCGAAAATTACAACTCTGGGATTTTTTTGACTATTTTTCCTGTAATGTAGAAGGTTTAAATAATAGGATAACATACATTTCGCTAGAAGAAGAGGGGCTTAAACTAACAATATTAATAATCATTTCAGTTTTCGACCTTAACCAAATTTTTGTCTTTCATTTACAAAAATATTTTGTTTTAGGGTAATCTACCATGAATTAGTTCAAACCACAAAGGAGTATATGAGAGAAGTGACCACAATAGACCCAAAATGGCTGGTTGAGTTCGCTCCGGCATTCTTCAAGTTCTCGGATCCAACAAAACTCTCAAAGTTCAAGAAAAACCAACGATTGGAACCCCTCTACAACAAATACGAGGAACCGAACGCCTGGAGAATATCCCGAGTTCGTCGAAGACGGAATTAATTTTGTATGTTTTAAAAATAAAAAGTTCGTTCATTGTATTTTCTTGTTCTTATTATTAAACCTTATTGGCATCGCTCAAACATATGACGCTTACCAAAAAGTTATTTTTATTAAAAACTAGACTGTTTTAAAACGTGTCTAACTTGAAAACTACGGCTCTCGTAATGAAGAGGGTTGTAGTAATAGGATAACATACTTTCTGCTTAAAAATAGAGGGGATCAATTTTTCAAGAATTTACAAAAATTTGACTGTTTTAAAACGTGTCTAACTCAAAAACTATGAGCCAATAGAATTCTTAATATTGGCTTTAGAACAGTTACATCATGTTACAAACTGTAAAAAGAGCGCGCTTACAGAGACGAAATGCTTCCCAGTCCGGTTCCTGAGATACAGCGCACTAACTTAGCAACTACAGTCCTACAGCTCAAAACAATGGGCATCCACGACCTACTACACTTTGATTTCATGGATTCCCCACCTGTAGAGTCACTTATCATGGCTTTAGAACAACTACATAGCTTGTCAGCTTTGGACAATGAAGGGTTGTTGACGAGACTTGGTCGACGTATGTCTGAATTTCCCTTAGAACCAAACCTCTCTAAAATGTTAATTATGTCAGTGGCTCTGCAATGTTCAGACGAAATCCTGACAATAACTTCTATGTTAAGCGTTCAAAATGTATTCTACAGACCTAAAGATAAACAAAATCTCGCCGACCAAAAAAAAGCCAAATTTAACCAACCTGAAGGCGACCATTTAACTCTTCTCGCGGTTTATAATTCGTGGAAAAATAACAAGTTTTCAAACGCGTGGTGTTATGAAAACTTTGTGCAAATACGAACCCTAAAAAGGGCACAAGATGTAAGAAAACAACTGCTGGGAATTATGGATAGACATAAGTTAGATGTAGTCAGTGCGGAAAAGAATTCTGTCAGAGTTCAAAAGGCTATTTGTTCAGGGTTTTTCAGAAATGCAGCCAAAAAAGACCCCGTAGAAGGTTATAGGACGTTAGTGGATTCTCAAGTTGTTTATATTCATCCCAGTTCTGCTTTATTTAACCGACAACCCGAATGGTAAGTTAAAATGTTAATAAAAGGAATGTAAAAGTAATTTTTAAATTATTTATTTCAATACTTAAAGCCTTAAGTATTTAAATAAATTGATTCCTTTATAAAAAAAAAATAAAAAAAAACAAATAAGAAAAAAAATATACAGTGTGTTCGTTTTAAGGAGTTAGACAAAAATACTTTTTGACAATTCCTGTTTCAATTCATACAAGTTTCTAGTTTGCACATTCTATAGATATTTTACAGGGATTTGACTTTTTCATTTTTCAAGATTTTGTGAAAATCTGACTGTCTTAAAAACTGTCTAACTTGAAAACTATGGCTCTGAGAATTTTTTTATTATTTTTTCCATAATGTAGAGGGTTGAAATAATAGGATAACATACTTTTTACGAAATTGAAGTATTAGGACAATCCGATTTTTCTCGTGATGTAGAGGGTTGATAATAGGATAAGATACTTTTCGCGAAATTATAGAGAGAGTCAATTTTTGAAGTATTAGGACAATTCGACTGTCTTAAAAAGAGTCTAAGTCGAAAACTACGACTCTGGGAATTTTTTCATTATTTTTCCCGAAATGTAGAGGGTTGACATAATAGGATAAGATACTTTTCGCTAAAAAATAGAAGAGATTAATTTTTGAAGTATTAGGACAATCTGAATGTTTTAAAATAAGTTAAGTCGAAAACTACCGGTCTGGGATTTTTTTCATTATTTTTCTCGTAATCTAAAGGGTTAAAATAATAGGATAAGATACTTTTCGCAAAATTATAGAGGGAGTAAATTTTTGAAGTATTAGGACAATCCGACAGTCTTAAAACGTGTCTAACTCAAAAACTACGACTCTAGGATTTTTTTTTATCTATTTTTTCCGTAATGTAGACGGTAGAAATAATAGCATAACATACTTTTCGCTAAAAGAAGAGGGTGTTAAATTAACAATATTAATAATCATCTCAATTTTCGACCTTAACCAAATTTTTGTCTTTCATTTACAAAAATATTTTGTTTTAGGGTAATCTACCACGAGTTAGTTCAAACCACAAAGGAATACATGAGAGAAGTCACCACAATAGATCCAAAATGGCTGGTCGAGTTCGCTCCGGCATTCTTCAAGTTCTCCGACCCAACAAAGCTCTCAAAGTTCAAGAAAAATCAACGATTGGAACCCCTCTACAACAAATACGAGGAACCGAACGCCTGGAGAATATCCCGAGTTCGTCGAAGACGGAATTAATTTTGTATGTTTTAAAAATAAAAAGTTCGTTCATTGTATTTTCTTGTTCTTATTATTAAACCTTATTGCCATACCTCAAACATATGACGCTTACCAAAAAGATATTTTTATTGAAAATTAGACTGTTTTAAAACGTGTCTAACTCGAAAACTACGACTCTGGGATTTTTTTCACTATTTTTCTCGTTATATTAGTGCTATTTGTATTTATTATTGATAAATGTTTTATAGATTACTTTTGTGTTATATATGGTGTTCTCTAGGGTAAGATTTTAGGACCATGTTACATTTTTATAAAATGCAAAACATGGTGATTGTAAAAAAAGTAAGTGTTATAAATAGTAACTAATTTTGATTTTATATAATAATCAATCAAAAATAAATAAAATATGGTGATCCCCAAGGTAGTATATTAAGACTCCTATTGTTTTTTTTACAAAATACACCTACTTTTTGCTTAAAAATAGAGGAAGTCAATTTTTCAGGATTTTGAGAAAATCTGTCTGTCTTAAAATGTGTCTAACTGGAAAACTACGGCTCTGGGAATTTTTTCACTATTTTTCTCGTAATGTAGAGGGTTGAATTAATAGGATAACATACTTTTTGCTAAAAAATAGAGGGGGTCAATTTTTCACTATTTTACCTAAATCTGTCTGTCTTAAAAATTGTCTAACTCGAAAACTACGGCTCTGGGAATTTTTTCACTATTTTTCTCGTAATGTAGAGGGTTGAATTAATAGGATAACATACTTTTTGCTAAAAAATAGAGGGGGTCAATTTTTCACTATTTTACCTAAATCTGTCTGTCTTAAAAATTGTCTATCTCGAAAACTATAGCTCTGGGAATTTTTTCACTATTTTTCTCGTAATGTAGAGGGTTGAATTAATAGGATAACATACTTTTTGCTAAAAAATAGAGGGGGTCAATTTTTCACTATTTTACCTAAATCTGTCTGTCTTAAAAACTGTCTAACTCGAAAACTACGGCTCTGGGAATTTTTTCACTATTTTTCTCGTAATGTAGAGGGTTGAATTAATAGGATAACATACTTTTTCCTAAAAAATAGAGGGGGTCAATTTTTCACTATTTTACCTAAATCTGTCTGTCTTAAAAATTGTCTAACTCGAAAACTACGGCTCTGGGAATTTTTTCACTATTTTTCTCGTAATGTAGAGGGTTGAATTAATAGGATAACATACTTTTTGCTAAAAAATAGAGGGGGTCAATTTTTCACTATTTTACCTAAATCTGTCTGTCTTAAAAATTGTCTAACTCGAAAACTACGGCTCTGGGAATTTTTTCACTATTTTTCTCGTAATGTAGAGGGTTGAAATAATAGGATAACATACTTTTTGCTAAAAAATAGAGGGGGTCAATTTTTCACTATTTTACCTAAATCTGTCTGTCTTAAAAATTGTCTATCTCGAAAACTATAGCTCTGGGAATTTTTTCACTATTTTTCTCGTAATGTAGAGGGTTGAATTAATAGGATAACATACTTTTTGCTAAAAAATAGAGGGGGTCAATTTTTCACTATTTTACCTAAATCTGTCTGTCTTAAAAATTGTCTAACTCGAAAACTACGGCTCTGGGAATTTTTTCACTATTTTTCTCGTAATGTAGAGGGTTGAATTAATAGGATAACATACTTTTTGCTAAAAAATAGAGGGGGTCAATTTTTCACTATTTTACCTAAATCTGTCTGTCTTAAAAATTGTCTATCTCGAAAACTATAGCTCTGGGAATTTTTTCACTATTTTTCTCGTAATGTAGAGGGTTGAATTAATAGGATAACATACTTTTTCCTAAAAAATAGAGGGGGTCAATTTTTCACTATTTTACCTAAATCTGTCTGTCTTAAAAATTGTCTAACTCGAAAACTACGGCTCTGGGAATTTTTTCACTATTTTTCTCGTAATGTAGAGGGTTGAATTAATAGAATAATATACTTTTCGCTAAAAAATAGAGGGGGTCAATTTTTCACTATTTTACCTAAATCTGTCTGTCTTAAAAATTGTCTAACTCGAAAACTACGGCTCTGGGAATTTTTTCACTATTTTTCTCGTAATGTAGAGGGTTGAAATAATAGGATAACATACTTTTTGCTAAAAAATAGAGGGGGTCAATTTTTCACTATTTTACCTAAATCTGTCTGTCTTAAAAATTGTCTAACTCGAAAACTACGGCTCTGGGAATTTTTTCACTATTTTTCTCGTAATGTAGAGGGTTGAATTAATAGGATAACATACTTTTTGCTAAAAAATAGAGGGGGTCAATTTTTCACTATTTTACCTAAATCTGTCTGTCTTAAAAATTGTCTATCTCGAAAACTATAGCTCTGGGAATTTTTTCACTATTTTTCTCGTAATGTAGAGGGTTGAATTAATAGGATAACATACTTTTTGCTAAAAAATAGAGGGGGTCAATTTTTCACTATTTTACCTAAATCTGTCTGTCTTAAAAATTGTCTATCTCGAAAACTATAGCTCTGGGAATTTTTTCACTATTTTTCTCGTAATGTAGAGGGTTGAATTAATAGAATAACATACTTTTTGCTAAAAAATAGAGGGGGTCAATTTTTCACTATTTTACCTAAATCTGTCTGTCTTAAAAATTGTCTATCTCGAAAACTATAGCTCTGGAAATTTTTTCACTATTTTTCTCGTAATGTAGAGGGTTGAATTAATAGGATAACATACTTTTCGCTAAAAAATAGAGGGGGTCAATTTTTTACTATTTTACCTAAATCTGTCTGTCTTAAAAATTGTCTAGCTCGAAAACTACGGCTCTGGGAATTTTTTCACTATTTTTCTCGTAATCTAGAGGGTTGAAATAATAGGATAACATACTTTTTGCTGAAAAATAGAGGGGGTCAATTTTTTACTATTTTACCTAAATCTGTATGTCTTAAAAAGTGTCTAACTCGAAAACTACGGCTCTGGGAATTTTTTCACTATTTTTCTCGTAATGTAGAGGGTTGAAATAATAGGATAACATACTTTTTGCTAAAAAATAGAGGGGGTCAATTTTTTACTATTTTACCTAAATCTGTCTGTCTTAAAAAGTGTCTAACTCGAAAACTACGGCTCTGGGAATTTTTTCACTATTTTTCTCGTAATGTAGAGGGTTAAAATAATAGGATAACATACTTTTTGCTATAAAATAGAGGAGGTCATTTTTTTCAAAATAATAAGATAAAATATTTTTGTGTTTGTCTTAAAAAAAATTACTCGGAAACTAAGATTAATAAAACGATGGTATACCTTTATATACTGCATGTAATTTTTTCATTCCATTCAGCAATTTTCCAAAATTGTAAATCTGAAACAAAGAGAAATTATTTATTAATATCAAATATAATTTATGAGTACCATAAAACATTTTTGTGAATAATTTATTATAATTGATTTATTAATTTAAAAATACAACAATATAAAATTATATATAAGGCTCGAAATAAATATAATATCAATTCGTAAAAATGATTCATAAAATTTTAATTTTATTCTTTATTTTCCAGGTAAATAAGTACCTATATATAAATTTTAAAATCTAACATATTTTTTTTAAAGGGCACACTTCAAAATGACAGTCCACTTAAGGTATGTTTAAAACCAATAAAAATTTTTGTTAATATTTTTTTTACAGGACCAGCAACCTGAAGATAAGGTACAGGCACTTATACTGAAATGGAAAGTGTTTAATTATTTATGTTTTAGACATTTTTCAACTCTGATATAAATATTGAGATCTATGATTCTATAGAAATCCCAACAACTACCGAAGCTACCCCTCAAAGAGTACGAATTTCTTTTCATAGATTTAAGCCTCCTTCATAAAATTTTTATGTTTAATAAAATGTATAATAAAATAAAAATGTTTATTTTTTATTAGTAATAAATAATTTATTATTTATTTTAGTATTTATTTCGAAAAATCACTAATTATTTTTAGTCACCATGTTAAAAATATTAACATTACTCTCTGCAATTTTTCTGGTAAATATATGTATATTATTTTCACATATACAGGGTGTTGCATTACAGCTCGGCGAGAATTTTTGCCTTCTTTAAATGAAACACTCTATATATTTTTATATTTTTTCATTTGTATATTATTTCCCTATATGGATATATAAATTTTGTTTTTGTTTTTTCTCTAAAAAAAAAGACAAAATACACGCATTGCTTTATAAAGACATACTAAAATTATTTTAATATTAAAAATTAAATTTTTTTCTGTACAACTGTAACTATATTCTATAATCTCACATATATTTTTTAAATTGTAATTATACAGACGTTCAATAAAGTGAATCAAATTTACTTAATTTCAAATGACTGTTAACTCTTAATTTTTAAATGGGAGTCCCTATATTTTATAATTCAGTTATGTGTTTTTTTTGTATTATCTTCATATTTTATTAAAGGTATCCTATGCCTAAAACCAATAATTTCGGAGATTTGCAAGTATACATTGCTGTCTTAAAAAGTGTCTAAGTCAAAAACTACGGCTCTGGGATTTTTTTCACTATTTTTCCCGTAATGTAGATGGTTGAAATAATAAGATAACATACATTTTGATAAAAAAAAAATAGAGGGGGTCAATTTTCGAAGATTTTGAGACAAACTGGCTGTCTTAAAAAGTGTCTAAGTCAAAAACTACGGCTCTGGGAAAAGTCGTCTATTTGAAAATTATTTTTAAAATGTATGAATACTCAAGTGGCCAGTATAGTAGTTACTAGACTCCTCAATAGATGGCACATGCATTCACTTTTCGCATTAAATTGAAACTTGGCTTCGAAAACGAAATAATTGGAACAGACAAGTCGTCTACTTGAAATTTGCATTTAAAATATATGAATACTCAACTGCCCAGTACAGTAGTTTTTAGAATGCTTAATAGATGGCATATGCATTCACTTTTTTAAATAAACTCACATAATTTGAAATAGGTACATCCCTTAAAATTACATAACATATACCCCTTAAAATTACATAACAATTTTTCAAGATTTTACAAAACTGACTGTCTTAAAACGTGTCTAAGTTGAAAACTACGGCTCTGGAATTTTTTTCACTATTTTTCTCGCAATGTAGAAGGTTGAAATAATAGGATAACATACTTTTTGTTTAAAAATAGAGGGGGTCAAATTTTCATGTTTTTACAAAAATCTGACTGTCTAAAAAAGTGTCTAACTCAAAAACTGCGGCTCTGGGATTTGTTTCACTATTTTTCTTGTAATGTAGAGGGTTGAAATAATAGTAATACATACTTTTTGCTAAAAATAAAGGGCTTCAATTTTTCAAGATTTTCCGAAAACCTAACTGTCTTATAAAATGTATAAGTCGAAAACTGCGACTTTGGGATTTTTTTCACTATTTTTTTCATAATGTAGAGATTTTGATAAAGAATAGAGGGGATCAATTTTTCAATATTCAATTTCAATTTTTCAATATTTTACGAAAGTCTGACTGTCTTATAAAGTGTATAAGTTGAAAACTACGGCTCTGGGAATTTTTTCACTATTTATTGTAGCACCCACAAATTTTCTCGATATATAAATATATTTATTAATTAATTCATTATTGCGTATAAAAATTAATTTCATCATGATGTATTGTATATAATTCTCTTATTTAGTATAAAAGATTATAAAAATACATTTATCAACATTAAGAATGATGTAGAATGCAAGCGGCACTGTTTTTTCGCAATGTCATATCATATAGCAAGATAGCTTATATCGATGCGCGCGCAAGCATTTACACTTGCAGTGAGAAGCGTAATTCGGCACTGCAAAACAAGCAGTTCCTTATCTTTACATATTTGAACATTATAATTAAAGACAAAATATTTCATAGCTTGTATTTTAGAAGATTAATAGAATAATTTATAATTATACCCTTAGAAAAATTTCAAATTTGTTGCAGCACCCCTATGATTTAAAGCCACGAGCCGCCACTGTATCCCTGCCTTTATAACTAACCCTTAATTGTCAATTTAAGGTGCAATGTCGACCACAAGCCAGAAACCGCGTCGCATTCAACGTCAGCACCTCAGACATGGCCGAGCCATTCTTCTACGAGTCTGGCCCTAAGGCGAGCATGATCGACTTCATGAAGCAGAACTGTGACTGCTTCCGCGAGCGGTGCACTGGCGGGCAGTGCACGGGATCGGACCAGTCTAGCCCTGACTCCGAGTCTGAGCCAGAACAACCCCCCCCTGAGTACGACGAGTCTTACCCAGACGACGGGGGGGAACCGCCTGAACCCCCCCCTGCCCCCCCTGCTGCCCCTGCCCCCGCCCCTGAACCACAACCGCCACCAGCGCCCCCCCTTAGAAACTACAGAAGAGGGTACTACTATTCTAGGTTTCGACCTGAGCCATCATCTAGAATCTGGGATCCGAAACGGAAATTCACTAAAGTAACAGATGGGCAAGGTAATGGGTATATTTATGTACCAAGAAAAAAGTTTGGACCGATCACAGCAGACACTATAGACCCTGATTGTTTTCCGTTTATAATTCCATTTATTTCTGCCCCTGCGCCAAAACCACCAAATCCGAATCCCATGCCACCTGATCCAAATCCCATGCCACCTAATCCCGATGTCATACCGCCAAACCCAAATCCCATGCCACCTAATCCAGATATAATTCCGCCAAATCCAGACCCCATTGCGCCGAATCCCAATATAATACCACCAAACCCAATTGTCATGACACCGAATGTACATCCCATTGCGCCGAGTCTCAATATCATACCGCCTAATCCAGAGACGCCTAAGATACCGTATAAACCTACCTTTAGCATATATACTCCTAATATTAGTCCACAGAAACCCTGCTGATTATAAATTCCATAACCTAATATTATCTTGTTGTATCAAATAAACTTTCAAATGATAACTGTGTTTTATTTTCTATTTAAATTATACCAAGGGTCGAATTAGTGGGATTACATACTTTTTATTTTTTATGTCCAACTCAAAAATTATTGCTTTGAGATTTTTTCACTTTTTTTCCCGTAATGTAGAGGGTTGAAATAATGCGATAACATACTTTTCGCTAAAAATAGAAGAGGTTAATTTTTCAAGATTTTAAGACAAATGACTGTCTTAAAAAGTGTCATGTCGAAAACTACGGCTCTGGGAAAAGTCGTCTATTTGAAAATTGGTGGCCAGTATAGTAGTTACTACACTCCTCAACAGATGGCACATGCATTCACTTTTCGCATTAAATAGAAACTTGGCTTCGAAAACGAAATCATTGGAACAGACAAGTCGTCTAATTGAAATTTGTATTTAAAATATATGAATACTCAGCTGGCCAGTACAGTAGTTAGTAGAATGCTTAATAGACGGCATATGCATTCACTTTTTAAAATAAACTAACATAATTTAAAATAGGTACATCCCTTAAAATTACATAACATATACCTCTTAAAATTACAAAACAATTTACCAAAATTTTACAAAAATATGACTGTTTTAAAAAGTGTCTAAGTCGAAAACTACGACTCTGGGATTTTTTTCACTACTTTTCCTGTAATGTAGAGGGTTTAAGTATTAGGATAACATACTTTTTGCTAAAAAATAGAAGGAATCAATTTTTAAAAATTTGACTGTCTTAAAAATTGTCTAAATCAAAAACTATTGCTCTGGGAATTTTTTCACCATTTTTCCCTTAATCTACAAAGTTAAATTAGTGAGAGTACATACTTTTTGTAGAAATAAAGAAATTATTTTTTTGCGATTTTACGACAAACCAGTCATTATACGTTTCATCCTCTTCACTAGCTATATTGTTTGATATTGTATCTTGCGCACCTTTTATCGTTTACACATTTTATCTTCCGAAACATTTAACACTGAATATTTTCTCTACTTATAAGTATGTTAAATGCATGGATAATAAAATGAATGAATGGTATAATTACAATGTTTGAAAGATGAAACGTTGGCGAAGATAAAATGTATGGAACATAAATGAAAAGATAAAATGTGTTGATGTTAATATATGCGCAAGATAAAATGTGTGTAACATAATGTTTTGGTGGATTAAAAGTGTGGAGGATAAAAGGTGTGCAAAATTGGATGTTTCAAAGAAAAAAAGTCACACAAAATAATATATGTAGAGAAACTAAAAAGTGCCTAACTCAAATATTATTATTCTGGGAATTTGTTCACTATTTTTTTATTAAATTTGAGGACAGCCGAAAGGTTAAATATTTGCCCCTGCACCAAAACCTCCAAATCCGAATCCCATGCCACCTGATCCAAATCCCATGCCACCTAATCCCGATGTCATACCGCCAAACCCAAATCCCATGCCACCTAATCCCGATATAATCCCGCCAAATCCAGACCCCATTGCGCCGAATCCCAATATAATACCACCAAATCCTATTGTCATGACACCGAATGTACATCCCATTGCGCCGAGTCTCAATATCATACCGCCTCATCCAGAGACGCCTAAGATACCGTATAAACCTACCTTTAGCATATATACTCCTAATATTAGTCCACAGAAACCCTGCTGATTATAAATTCCATAACCTACTATTATAAAATCTTGTTGTATCAAATAAACTTTCAAATGAAAACTGTGTTTTATTTTCTGTTCAAATTGTGCCAATACAATATAGTCGAGGGTCGAATTAGTGGGACTACATACTTTTTGTTGAAAATAGAGGTTTTTATTTTTCATTTGTGCCTAACTCAAAAACTATTGCTTTGAGAATGTAGAGGGTTGAAATATTAGGATAACATACTTCTCGCTAAAAAATTGATAAACGTATAAGGCACATACCGAAAAGTTATTTTTATTAAAACTAGACTGTCTTAAAACGTGTCTAACTCAAAAACTACAGCTCTGGGAAATTTTTGACTATTTTTTTCGAAATATAGAGAGTTAAATAATAGAATACCATACGTTTTGCTAAAAAATTGAGGGGTTCAATTTTTCATGATTTCACACAAAACTATCTGTCTTAAAAGTTGTCTAACTCAAAAACTACGACTCTGGGAATTTTTTTACTATTTTTATCGTAATGTAGAGGGTTGATATAATAGGAAAACACACTTTTTGCTAAAAATTTGACTCCTTCAATTTTTCAAGGTTTTACGAAAATTTGACTGTCTTAAAAAATGTCTAAATTGAAAATTACGGCTCTGGAATTTTTTTCACTATCTTTCCCGTAATGTAAAGGGTTGATATAATAAGATAACACCTATTTTAATAAAGAAGAGGAGGTAATTTTTTTTAAGATTTTGCGAAAATCTGTTTTTCTTAAAAAGTGTCTAACTCAAAAACTATTGCTCTGGGATTTTTTTCACTATTTTTCCCGTAATCTACAAAGTTAAATTAGTGAGATTTCATACTTTTTGTAGAAATAGAGAATTTTAATTTTTTGCGATTTTACGAAAAACTAGTCATTATACGTTTCATCCTCTTCACTAGCTATATTGTTTGATATTGTATCTTGCACACCTTTTATTTTTTACACATTTTATCTTCCAAAATATTTAACACTGAATATTTTCTCTAATTGTAAGTATGTTAAATGCATGGATAATAAAATGAATGAATGGTATAATTACAATGTTTGAAAGATGAAATGTTGGCGAAGATAGAATGTATGAAACATAAATGAGAAGATAAAATGTGTGGATGTTAATATATGCGCAAGATAAAATGTGTGTAAGATAATTTTTTCGTGGATTAAAAGTGTGGAGGATAAAAGGTGTGCAAAATTGAATGTTTAAAGGAAACAAAGTCAAGCAATATAATATATGTGGAGGAACTAAAAAGTGCCTAACTCAAAAACTATTACGTTGGATATACCATGACAACATATCTTATTTGAAACGTAAATATATTGCGATGCAAATGCCCATAACACATTGTACAATGCTCTATCGTTAGGTGAAATTTACAGCTTCACACAGATAACAGGCTCGCCCGTTACCTTTCTGTGCTCACCTGTAAATTTCTGTATAACGGCCTAACAATGTAAATAACTATTGTATTAAATTTGAGGACAGGCGAAAGGTTTCATAAGATTTTTTAATATGGTTTTATTAACATAAACAGGTACATTTCGAAATAAATACATATATCTAGGCTAGAATAAATATGAGATCATGAATCAACTCCTGGTGGGTGTTTACGTGGCGCGTTTGCCCCTCCAGTTCTTGTTGGCGAAGCCCTTGAGGCTGCGCATGGCCATGGCGCGGTTGAAGTGCCGCTGCGTCTTCACCTCCGCGCCGAACTCGTCCAGGTTGGAGTCCACGCTGGAGAGGATGACCAGCAGGACGCCCAGCACGAGGCAGATGATGATGAGCAGCGTGTACACGTGGATGGTGGCCTCGGGGATGGCTTCCATCTCCTTGAGCGCCAGCTGGGCGGGCTCGAAGTCCGGCCGCAGCTCCAGGCTGTGTCTCAGGTGCAGGCTGGCCTCCTGGTAGTGCCCGTACGCCTTGAAGATCTCCCCCAGCGTGAAGTACTGCTGCCAGGCCGAGCGGTCCGGTGGCTGTACTTCCAGGCTGCGTCTCGTCAGGTAGATCGCGTCGTCTAGGTATTGCAGCGTGAAGAGAACTCTAGCTAAGTTCAGCAACACTTCTGCGTTGTGAGGAGACACAGCTAAAGCTCGCCTAAAGCACTCTATGCTTCTAAAAGCGTTGCCTTTTATCCGCCAAAAGTTCCCAATCTGGTTATACAAGCTCACACTTCTAGGTTTTTCTCGTTTGGCTTTTTTCAAACGTTTTTCTAACGCGTTTACGTCAAAATCTTGGGCAAAGTTGTGCTTTTTCTTCGAGAATATTAAAGCAACTTGAGGTTCTGGGACGTTAGGATGACGTTTACGATTTGCAACTCCAACTAAATTGTCGTAATATGTAAAGTTTACACTTTTGCCGCAGTCAAGAATTTCGTCATCTGTGATGTCTATATCTGAGCTGTTTTTAATGTTGTATCTACAAAAAATTTAATTAATTTTATGAGAAATAGGGTAAATCAAACATTAGTTAATCCCAAAAAGACACATTTTTAAATATATTCGATATCTTCTTTGTTGGAAATCAGGACATGTAACCGGTTAATAAAAACCGGTAACCGATATTTTCAACAAAAATTGCGAACTTTAACCGCAATTTTAACCGATATTTTTCAGGCTGAAAATACCGATAACCGTTAACCAAAAAAAATAAACCGGTTTAACAACATTAACCTTTATTTTAATATCATTTAGCGAGAAAAAATTTTAATATTTTTTTTTATATCTGTGTTTTCTATTTGTATTTAAACATGAATCATGACAGTTTTTACAATTAACAATTTATTGGAGAGTCATAAATGTAGGTAGTCTCTTTGGCCGTTAAGGTTACTTAAAAAGTCCCAAATAAATACGGCCTTTGTCAACACAATTTGAAATTGAAAAGTGATCTGCGTTTTTCTGAAGATATTACGGGAATTTTTGTGAATATTCATTAATAAATTGCTTTTTTTTATATTTATATACATATGTTACATTGCTCGACATTGTATCTTTCAAACATTTAATCGTGCACACCTTTTATCCTTCACACTTTTAATTTGCAAAGAAAAATTATCTTACACACATTTTATTTTGCGCACATTTTATCATCCACACATTTTATCTTTCATTCATTTTATTTTCCATACATTTTATCTTCGCCAACGTTTGATCTTTAAAACATTGTAATTGTACCTGCCATTCATTTTATTGTCCATGCAATTAACATACTTATAACTAGATGAAATATCCAGTATTAAATTTTTCTGAAGATAAAATGTGTAAAAGATAAAATGTGTGAAACATAAAATGAGTGAAAGATAAAATGTGTGGATGATAAATTGGAAGATAAAATGTGTGTAAGATAACTTTTTTCCCGGATTTAAAGTGTGGAGGATAAAAGGTATGCAAGATTGAAAGTGTGCAAGATACAATGTCAAGCAATATAACATGTGTGGAGGATAAAATCTTCTTAAGATTTAGTCAAGATTTTTAAACAAGATTTATTAACATTTTTGACTATTTTAAAAATACTTCAATCTGTTGATAGTAGTACATATACATTTTATCCTCCACACATGTTATATTGCTTGACATTGTACCTTGCACACTTTCAATCTTGTATACCTTTTATCGTGCACACTTTTAATCCATGAAAAAAGCTATCTTACACATTTTATCTTCCAAATCATTTTATCATTCACACATTTTATCTTCCACTCATTTTATGTTCCACACATTTTTTCTTTTACACATTTTATCTTCAGAAAAATTTAATACTGGATATTTCATCTAATTATAACTGTTAATTGCATGGGCAATATGAATGGCAGGTACAATTACAATGTTTTAAAGATCAAACGTTGGCGAAGATAAAATGTGTGGAAAACAAAATGAATGAAAGATAAAATGTGTGGATGATAAAATGTGCGCAAGATAAAATGTGTGTAAGACAACTTTTCTTCGCTAAAAGTGTGGAGGATAAAAGGTGAATAAGATTAAATATTTGAAAGATACAATGTCAAGCAATATAACATGTGTGCAGGATAAAATCTTCTTGAGATTTAGTCAAGATTTTTAAACAAGATTTACTAACATTTTTGAATATTTTGACAAGTCAATCTATTGGTAGTTAAGTACAGATACTGGTACAGTATTTAAGCCATTTTGGGATTAATTTTGAAGGACCCAAACTAAGAACCTACCTCCCTAAAAGATGAGGACAGTCAGTGCAAAAATATTCAACACTTTGCTTCGACCAAGTTTGCCCAAAGTGTACCGTAGATGTAATTATGTTAAATATGGGATCGTCCTCGGTAACAAACTGACCACCACTTGGTAGAGTCACCACCTGGTGAAATGGGGAAGCCTCCACTATTTTATTCTCCTCTGTATTCAATTTCCATAGAGTTGATGTTCGAGAATTAGTTAAGTATATTTGGAAGGATAGTATATACAATATACATATTATGAGCAACATAATTTTTACATATTTTCACAACTATTGTCACTTTGGATATAGGTTGAAGTTAACCTTAAAATTTAGTGATTTTCTAGGGGATTTATTCGGAAGGATAACGGAAAATTGCACCAGATTATAACAAATTTGAATTTGAATCTGGAAATACTTTAGGTAAAATAAATTGGGAAATTACTTTGTTATTGTTAATATTTCATCTATTTCTTTTGAAATTTCAACATTTAAAATTGAAATTTCAGCTTTTTAACTTTTTAAATATTGAAATTTCAACTTATAAATTTGAAACTTTTTTCAGGTTTAGGGAGCTGTTAACCTAAGTTAGGTTAGGTTAAAGGAAGCACTAACCTAAGTAAGGGGAGGCACTAACCTAAGTTAAGGGGAAGCACTAACCTAACTTAGGTTAGGAGAGGCACTAACCTAAGTTAGGGGAGGCACTAATCTAAATTAGGGGAGGTACTAACCTAAGTTAAGTTAAGGGAGGCACTAATCTAAGTTAGGTAAAGGGAGGCACTAACCTAAGTTAAGGTTCAGGGAGGCACTAACCTAAGTTAAGGGGAAGCACTAACCTAACTTAGGTTAAGGGAGGTACTAACCTAACTTAGGTTAGGGGAGGTACTAACCTAAGTTAAGGGGAGGCACTAACCTAAGTAAGGGGAAGCACTAACCTAAGTTAGGTAAGGGGAGGCACTAACCTAAGTTAATGTAAGGGGAGGCACTAACCTAACTTAGGTTTTTTTAGGTAAAAAGTTAGGGCAGGTACTAATTTAAGTTTGGTTAAGGGAGGCATTAACCTAAGTTAAGGAGAGGCACTAACCTAACTTAGGTTAGGAGGAGGCACTAACCTAAGTTAAGGTAAGGGAAGCACTAACCTAAGTTAAGATAAGGGAGGCATTAACCTAAATTAGGGGAGGCACTAACCTAAGTTAAGGTGAAATTTCAAGTTTTAAAAAATTTAAATTTTAAATAAAAAGGTGAAATTTTAAGTTTAAATGATGAAATTTCACCTCATAAATTTGAAACTTTTTTCAGGTTTAAGGAGCTGTAAACCTAAGTTAGGTTAGGTTAAGGGAGGCACTAACCTAAGTTAAGGGAGGCACTAACCCAAGTTAAGGGGTGGCACTAACCTAACTTAGGGGAAGTACTAACCTAACTTAGGTTTGGGGAGGCACTAACCTAAGTTAGGGGAGGTACTAACCTAAGTTAGGTTAATGGAGGCACTAACCTAAGTAAGGGGAGGCACTAATCTAAGTTAAGGTGAAATTTCAAGTTTTAAAAAGTTGAAATTTCAAGACATAAAGATAAAATTTCAAGTTTAAATGTTGAAATTTCAAGTTTTTAAAGTTGAAATTTCAAGATAAAAAGTTTAACATTAAAATATTTTGCGTATATCTACGCTGTTAGGAAATCATCACATATAGTTTTATAAAAGTATTTATTTATTTTAAATTACAAAAACAGCAGAAATGAACTTGAAAGCGAACAATTAGCGAGTTAAGCGGTGTCGTGGATCCCCAATCTGAAGATGTCGTGTTCTAGAAAGAAGGAATTGCCCAGGGGCTTCAAGATGAACACTTGGCTAAACGCGTGGGGGGGGTCTTCATCGGCCTGGAAACCAAATGGGTTGTTTACGTTGCTTGGCAACTGTTGTCATGGCAACAGAACACTCACTTATAAAAGAAATCATTATATTTTAATAGAGATTTTTAAAATAAATTATATAATAGAAATAATTTATTTACATCCACAGTATTTTATGACTCAAATTCCGTTTTTTTAGTTTTATTGACCAAATTCCATTTGGTTTTAGGACTCAATTCAGTAGTTTTTAAGACAAATAATCCTTAGTTTTTAAGACAAAATTTGGTTAATTTTATGGCGAAAACTCAGATGTTTTACAGACGAAATTTCGGTAGTTTTAACGACCAAAGTTTATTTGTTTTTATGGCTAGATTAATTAGTTTTTAAGACAAATAATTCTTAGTTTTTCATGACAAAATTTGGTTGATTTTATGGCCAAAACTAAATTGTTTTTCAGATGAAATTCCGGTAGATTTATTGACCAAAGTCTATTTGATTTAAGGACTAAATTCATTAGTTTTTAAGACAAAAATCCAATAGTTTTTATGACAAATTTCGGTTGATTTCATAGACAAAACTCAATTGTTTTATAGACAAAATTCTAGTTGTCTGAATGACCAAAGTCTATTTGTTTTTAGGACTCAATTCAGTAGTTTTTAAGACAAATAATTCTTAGTTTTTCATGACAAACATTGGTTGATTTTATTGCCAAATTTCAATTGTTTTATAGACGTAATTCTGGTTGTTTTAATGACCAAAGTCTATTTGATTTTAAGACTAAATTCAGTAGATTTTAAGACAAATAATCCTTAGTTTTTCAAGACAAAATTCGGTTGATTTTATTGCCAAATTTCAATTGTTTTATAGAAGAAATTCTGGTAACTTTATTGATTAAAGTCTATTTGGTTTTAGGACTAAATTCAGTAGGTTTTAAGTCAAATAATCGTTAGGTTTTTATAACAAAATTAGATCAATTTTATGGCCAAAATTCAATTGTTTTATACACGAAATTCCGGTAGTTTTATTGACCAAAGTCTATTTGTTTTTAGGACTATATTCAGTAGATTTTAAGACAATAATCCACTAGTTTTTCAAGACAATATTCAGTTGTTTTTATGGCCAAATTTCAATTGTTTTACAGATGAAATTCTGGTTTTATTGACCAAAGTATAGTTGTTTCGTAGGTCGAAATTCATTAGTTTTTAAGACGAAAGTACAGTATTTTTATGGGCCAAAGTCTAGTATTTTTAAAAATCAAAATCTAGTTAATATGAGGGACATAATCCAGTTGTTTTTAAGATAAAATTCCAGTATATTTTTATGACAAAATTCGGTAGATTTTTTGGTGAAATTCGTTATTTTTAAGACGAAAATCCAGTATTTTTAAGGGCCTAATTCCAGTATTTTTACTGATCAAAACTGGTTAATTTGTAGTACAAAATTTAGTAGTTTTAAGGCAAAATGTCAGTAGATTTCAATGGAAAAATTCGGTAGGTTTTTTGACTAACGTTCGGTTGTTTTTAAGACGAAAATACAGTATTTTGAAGGGTCAAAGTCTAGTATATTTAATGATCAAAATCTAGTTATTTTGAGGGACATAGTCTGGTAGTTTTTACGACAAAAATCCAGTATTTTTAAGGGTCAATGTCCAGTATTTTAAAGGGTCAAAGTAAAGTATTTTTAATGATCAAAATCTAGTTATTTTAAAGGGTAAAATCCAGTAGTTTTAAGACAAAAATCCAGTAGTTTTTAAGACAAAAATCCAGTAGTTTTAAGACAAAAATCCAGTAGTTTTAAGACAAAAATCCAGTAGTTTTAAGACAAAAATCCAATAGTTTTTAAGACAAAAATCCAGTAATTTTTAAGACAAAAATCCAGTATTTTTTTCAACAAAATTTGGAAGATTTTTTGGCCAAAGTTCGGTATATTTTAAGACAAAAGTCCAGTAGTTTTAAGGGTCAAAGTCCAATATTTTAATGAACAAAATCTAGTTATTTAATGATCAAAAGTAGTTTTCAAAATAAAAATGTAATTTTTTAAACGAATAAATATTTGACAAAAAACAAAATTAGATTTAAAACAAATTACTACACCTATACATGTGATAGTCATTTTTTAAACAAAAGACAGTTGTCTTATTACCTGAAGTCTTCCTAGGACATTAATAAGAATCCCGCCGTCAAACATAGGCTGAGAATCAACTGCTGTTATAATCCTATTTATTTTTTGAAAAGAGAGGCTCTAAAAAAAATAAAGTTATTTTTATCACCAGCTCAAACCTAACCAACATACATTTAATTTTTCCATTATTTTTAATGAACCTTGTAACTGCATTCCTTCAAATGTCATAAACGAACTTTCCGTCTGAAAAATTAAGTTAAAATAAAGTTAAAGCAAGCAAAAGTTGTTAAATTAAAAGACTCACATTGTACATGTTCACCAAATTTTGTCTTTGAAGGGGGTCGTCAAATAATGCATAATATTGTTGCACAAATCCTTTTCCTATTGCTTCATACGCTGGATTTAACGCCATTCTTAAATACTAATTAACTAAACCTCCTTTAACTCTGACTTAATGCTGCCTTTTTTGACACTCTAGAAATTTCAATCCGCCATAATCATACCAACCGAAATCCACCACCAAAATTCAAAATTCAATAAAAGTGTCAAAGCGAACAAATTGTAAAAATTAAAATGACAACTCAATGTGTCAAAGTGACAAATATTGTTAAATTATTTAATTTTTGTTAAAATTAAAACAAAAATTCACAAGTAGCGACATCTATGAAATGAAATGGGAACTAAAAAGGCTGTATTCTAATTTTATACTTTAGGGTGTTGTTATGATTGAGTTACTAAATTAAAATAGTGCGTAGAGTATAAAAAATATTATTTAATAATATATAAATATATACAGGGTGAGTCATTGAAATACCCTATACAAACAAAACTGTCTTAAAACTATTATAAAAAATAAAATAAAAAATTATTATATACATAAGTCATGTATTTTTTCATAATTTATATTTAACTATCATTAAAATGTGCATATTAATCAAATATATTTGTAAGCGAAATAAAAAAATAAACGAATAATAAATGTAATGCTTTTATTTTTATTATTATATAAAACACTTTTTTCTGTTACTGATACTGTTTATATATTCTATATCTAAGATGTATTAACAATAAGTAAAATTTGAATATATATATATATATATATATATATATATATATATATAAAAAAAAAAGTCAAATTTTGACATAAGAGTATGTCTTAAAATGTGTCTAACTCGAATTCTTCGGCTCTGGGAATTTTTTCACTATTTTTCCCGTAATGTAGAGGGTTGAAATAATAGGATAACATACTTTTCGCTAGAAAATATAGGAAGTCATTTTTTAAAATTTTTTACAAAAATCTATCTGTCTTAACTAGTGTCTAACTCAAAAACTACGGCTCTGAGATTTTTTGACTATATTTCCCGCAATGTAGATGGTCGAAATATTAGTCCGTAAAATTAAATTTTACGTTAGCTACTACCTGTACCTCTAAAGAAAAATTTTAATAACTAATAATTGAATTCTTAGAATAATTGGAAATCCAAATAAACAGAAAAATCTTAAGAATGAACAACTTGACTTAGTCAAATCTCTGTTGATCTCTCCGCTTTAATCCCTTTTAGATTTTCCTACTGTAAAGCTAGTTAATACTTAGTTTCTGCCTTTGTTCTTCTATGTATAAATACTAAATTCTGTAAAGTATATTCATTAGTATTTTCTGATAATGGCCTTATAAGACGAAATATAAATAAAATGATTGTTTTTTAACAACCAAATATTTCTTATATTTATATCAATAACTGTTTGTATTTAAAATTTACTCTAATCTCAACAGTACATTACAAGAAATATAATTTTGATCGTACTTTTAACAAGTGAGCATTTATATAAAATGTATTCATTGAAACCATTACAATCATATTTAATTTCTCGTCAGAACAAAAAAAAGTGATTCTATCAGTGTTTTAGAACTGCTTAGAACTTAAGGAATTCTTATTTTGTAAGTAAGGTAAGTAAATAAAATCTGTCACTGAAATTCGTATGTTTGGAACTATAACAACAATTAGTAATGCCGCAAAAAATGTATTAAAATTATGAGCAGCATATAGCAACTTTCTCGTTAATGATGACTTTTTTGATTTTTGTTTCAAAAAAGAGCTTTTGTAAATTTCAATATGAATATGAATTCGAGATTTTTTTATTTTTGTTAGAATTACCTGTGATATTTATTGTCTTTATACATTTCATGAAATGTTCCAAATAAAACACTGCATGCAAAAACAGAAACAAGAAAATGATTTCAGTAAAACGAGCCTGATGACATTTTTTTTTGCATATTTTTATTGTAAAGTGCATATTTATAACTTTTTTGCATATATCATGCATATTTTGATGATATTTTAATGCATATTGCATGCATATTTTGAGTGCATATAATCCGCTCTTTATTTATAATTCATTTCATATACATCTACTAATATATGAATACATATTTTATTATATATATATATATATATATATATATATATACATATATTATATATATATATATATACATATACATATATTATATATATATATATACATATACATATATTATATATATATATATATATATATATATATTATATATATATATATATATATATATATATATATATATATATTCCTCTACTATATGTATATATTTTAAAGTGACCGAGTGTTTAAATTGCCTGATTTTAAAGCATCAGAGAAGGGTATAGTTGTTACGCTAGAGTGATCTCTTCGCTTGTGTTGAATTCAGTTCTTCGGCAGATGTTGAAGAAGACTGACGCTAAACAGCTCAACAGTTTAACAGTTTACTAGTTCAACAGTTTAAAAGTTTAAAAGTTTAAATCGCATAAAACTTTAATTGATTCAACATTATAGTTTGTTTTGTGAATATTTTGTAGATATATATTTAAAGATTGTGCCCTAAAAAAAGGATTATTATCAATTGATGGTAAGTTTTTCCCACGATTTCAACCTTGCAACCCGGAAGTTTATAAGGTTTAACCGGAAATAGTTACAAAATAACATTTTTTTTTAAATTTGCGTAATTTAATAACGTGAGAATAAATTTTAGAAAGTTGAGCATCATTATTTCGAACTTTTAGAGGGGTACAAGAATGGCAGATGTTTCTATTGTTATGCACCCCAAATAACAAATGAAACACAATTATACTAGGGCAGACGATCGAAAATTAGACCGAAAAAGTGTGTCAAAATAATTAACAATTTGAACTTTTATTTCTGAGGTCATTTGCGGGTCATACCGAGGTCAAACTCAGGTCATACAGACCTGAACTAAGGACAATGACCTGGCCCTTTAACTAAACTAACGCTATTTATTTATTATTTTATAAATATTTGAAATGCGTATTTAAAACATAGTTGCATATATTTTAAAAATATGTATACACAATATACAGGGTGTTCCTTTTAAGAGGCCAAACACTAAAAAAAATATTTTGGCAAATTTGCTTTTTGACTTAAACTTTTATGTTTCAATTCATATAAATTTCTATTTTGCACATTTTACAAAGAATTGACAGCACACTTTAAAATTTTTGTAACTCAAAAACTTTTCAAAAATTCATGCTATCGTTCAATATTTATATGGGGCTCAAAATTGTCTTTAATACTGCTAAATATATTTTTTTATTTTTCAAAAGATAGATATCGTTTATTGTTTACACTGAGGAATTTCGATAAAACAGATGAGTTATTCATATGTTCACAAAATTTGACATATGTAAAATTTATAATTAAAAAATATGGAAGAAATATATAAGGAATATATTTGTAAGCGTGAATCAAAGTAAGTTCGGTTCCGGTTTTAGTAACGTCAAAAATAGCTGTTTTTTTTTGGTCATACAAATTTTATAAAGAAAATTTTTGGTATGAAATGAATTAAATATATTTTGAACTGCAATAACAAACTAATTGTAAAACTACAAATTAAATGTACTGAAAAACTTATATAGAATATATTACTACAGTGGCGGAAGGTAATCAGATTTTTTAAAGGGAACACCCTATATATTTTTATATTTTTTTAATTGTATTTTATTTCTCTATACGGATATATGAATATTATTTTAGTTTTCTGCGGCGTTGCCAAGTTATTCCGTTTATTCTCTAAAAAAGACCAAATACACACATTGCTTTATAAAGACGTACTAAGTTATTTTAATAGCAAAAATTAAGATTTTTTTTTCTGTACAACTATAACTATACTCTATGTTTTCACATATATTTTTTTAATGTAACTATATAGGGTGTTCAATAAAGCGAGTCAAATTTACTCAAATGGAACACCCTAATTTTATAATTCGGTTGTGTGTGTTTTTGTAGTATCTTCATATGTTATTAAAGGTATCCTATGCAAAAAAAAACAATAATTTCGGATTAGATTATATTAAGTTAGGTTAGGTTACATTACGTTGGTCTAGGTTAGGTTAGTTTAAGTTAGATTTTATTAAGTTAAGTTAAGTTAGATTAAGTTACAGTACGTTGAGGTACGTTAGGTTATGTTGGGTTAAATTAGTTAGATTACATTAGCTTAAGTTAGATAAGATTGCGTTGAGTTATGTTAGGTTACATTGCGTTAGGTTACGTTAAGTTAGATAAGTTAGATTAGCTTGAGTTAGATTGCGTTAGGTTAGGTTAGGTTAGGTTAGATTAAGTTAGGTTAGGTTAGATTAAGTTAGGTTAGTTTGGGTTAGGTAATGTTACGTTAGATTATGTTGGGTTAAGTTAGTTAGATTACATTAGGTTAAATTAGATTAGATTGCGTTGAGTTATGTTAGGTTAATTTAGGTTAGATCCGCGTGTGTATACACTGTTTTTATTAAATAATTTAAAAAACTGAATGCGATTTCATGTCTGACCGCCATTTTTGTAAATTTCATCAAAAAGTTAACCAAAAAAATGTTTATTTTATAATTATCTATATATTTATAAACTACAACTTTTAAATAGCAAAAATAGACAATTATTTTTTAATTTATTTAAATTTATGGAAGATGAAGCGATAAATAGCATATCGATTTCACTAACTAAAGTATTATAAAATATAAATTCATATAAAATTTCCTTTTATTAGTGAAATAATCGTACGCCACTGGTATATTACTTTCCCATTTAAGGTTTACGCCCCTAGTTTATTGAAGGGCAGTTTTGAACTTTGATGTAGGCAGGTACAAATACTATACCTTGTACTGTTTAGGGCAAATGTTAGGCGAGACAAGGGTCTATATATATATATATATATATATATATATATATATATATATATATATATATATATATATATATATATATACAGAACGGTTATTGTATATATTGTGTGGTACATAATAATATTTACAAAAATATGGCTATTTTTTGTGTATTACCGTTGATTGAAAAATATATAGATAGGCAAGCTTATGAGAAAATTCGTTTCACCTACATAACTGTGTGTCTGGTTGCATTTGGGTTAATATCAGGCGTTTCTGTCAAATATAAAAAAAGAGCAAACGTCAAAAAATAATACAAATTAGTTCTATTTTAAAATATACCTAGTGAATTATTAAAAGAACCATTTTAATATACCAAAAAATTCAGTAAATATGTAAAACATCTTTATTTATCTGATATTTTTACTGTTTAATTCCAGTAGTTGATGGAATTATGAACGAGATGGCTCTGTCGAATCTGATTCCAAAACAGCGGCAAAAACAAACAGGCTTGCCTATCTATATATTTTTAATCCATCATATTTTTTTATCAAAAAATGTTAAAATACCTTAAAATGGGTGTATTTTTCAGCCGATTTCCGTCCATAGTTTTGAGAATTATGCACCAGATTTCATCTTAAACATGTCTGTATCAAGTGGGGGATTAAGAAGAATCGCACCCAAAAAAGGATTTGGGAACTACAGCAGATCAAGAAACAAAGTTACGGACTATCATACCGAGCATACAGATGTCGATAGTCGAGCTACCACACCCAAAATTGGGCCCCGGTCACAAAGTCTTGTAAGTATATTATATATATAAATAAATATACAGAAAATAATTTTGTCGTGTAATCCTGTGGGGTGGTTTAGCCCACCAGCACCCACAGAGTCGGTTCCTATGAGGATACTTGTGCCGTTATTGCAGTTTCTGCACCAATAGAACCAGTAAAGTACAAGTCAAATTATCATTGGGAACAGTATAATTAAAAATTCAAGCTCTTTACTTCACGAAAAGTCTTTAAAATTAAAGAAAATATACAGTGTGTTCCATATAAGCGTGCCACCATTGCTATCTCGAGAACTATAAGAGCTACGAGGTTGGTTAAATTAGCAAAGAACCACCATTTTACAACACTAAAACAATGAGAAAAAAAAAATTTTTTTCGACCAGTGGTTCTCAAATTACTGGATACAAATTTCTTATTTTAAATGGGAACATATGTTTATTTTTAGGTTATTCGATACAGTATTTTTTTCTGAATTCAACGATATAAACATATTATATACTAATATAACAAAATAACTGAGAAAAATGCATGTTAGATTTATATGTACTTTATTTATATCTGGTTGAAAGAAGAGTGCTTTGGATAGATGGAAATCATGGAAAATTAATTATGAATACTATCTCCCCAGTGCAAGACATTAACTTGAAATTTTGTATGCTTATTGGGGAATATTATTTCTACGGATTACAGTTATTTGAAATATGTAATTTCGTCTGCAAGACGAGATTTATTAAATTATAAAATCTAACATTTTCGTTCAAAATCAGTCAGCCATGGAAATAAAAGAAAATATGTATGTGACAGTTCTGACAGTTAATGACATGCCATTGTAGATATTTATATTTTTGTAATATTGGTATATTATTTAACAAAAAGAAACTAAATTCAACTTAAATAATATTAAAATACAGGGAATAAGAATTAAAATCAGTGATACTTCACTAAACTGTCAGATAAATATTTTCTTTTATTTTCATGGCTGTCTGATTTTGAACGAAAATATTAGATTTTAAATTTAATCTCGCCCTGCAGACGAAATTGCATATTTCAAATGTGATCCATAGAATTAATATTCTCTGATAAGTATACAAAATTTCAAGTTAATATCTTGCACTGGGGAGATACTATTCATAACTGATTTCCCATGTAAAACTCCCATGTGTCGGTCGAGCTGGGACACCCGGTATGTTATTAAGGGTATCCTATGCCAAAAACTAATAATTTTGGTGATTTTAATTTTTTTCTAAAATTATTTATTCAATTACAAAATCTAGTATACCATGGATATTATCCGGAGATTGTAGTTCCAACACTAGTAATTAAAGAATTTGTTTTTAACAAATTTTTAACTTTTAAATTCGATAGATATTATAAATATAAATATAAATTTTTTTACTAAATATTTGTACATGTTGTGGATGCCCTTTTGAAAATGTGTACTAGCTACGCCCATGGCCTGGTCTTAGCCGCATTCCTCAGACGATGCCTTAGGCCTTTTTGTCATCACGAAGACGAAGCAAAAAGTTTTAAGTTTAATTTTGTAAATATTACATAACTTTTTTTAGTTACCGTTATATAAGTTTGCTAACTGTAATACAGTACAGTATTCTACTTTTTGCAATTTGATATTGTTGTGTAGAATTACATAGAAATATCTATAATTAAACTATGGGATTGTGGAAAAAATTGCTAGCAAGAACAAAAGAATGTGAATAATTGTCGTGGGTGCCCAACCGTAGATCCTCTATTGTTTTACCCACACACACAAACACACATACACGAGACAAGCCCTAAATTGTAATTTACATGCATTACAATACAAAATTTCAACACAAATTACTTCAACTTCCAAATGTTTTTATTAAAATATAATTTTCTTTAAAATATAATAGTTATTTACGTTGCCAGCTGGAAATTTGTGAGGCGAGCGACGAAGGAGCAAGATCTCATAATCTGGCCCAGTAAAGATTAATTACACGCGTGCCAAGTACAAAATTTTATTTCAATCAACATTTTTGTCATTTCTACACGCCAGCCCTCATCAAATAATCCTTTCATTTGATACCAAACACGAGTTACTTCTGAAATATTTTAGCAGAAAACAAAAGATAATCGACATGGAACATTTTGAAGAATACAACGGGCGTGATCTTGAGTAATAGTTCACTTAAGTTGTGTACTTTTAAAGTGCTATTAGTTCGTGTATTATATATTAACTTTTATTATTCCGTTTACATCTGTGACTGTATTATTTACGAGATTATAAAAGTATATTATCCTATTATTTCAACCATCTACATTACGGGAAAAATAGCGGTGTAAGTTAATCTTTACAGGGCGAGCTGGAAATTTGTGAGGCGAGCGACGAAGGATCGAGCTTTCATAATCCAGTGAGCCCAGTAAAGATTAATTGCACGCGTGCCAAGTACAAATTTTATTTCCACCTTCATAGCGTTTTTTTTTTTATTAATATACTTTATTCTTCAAAAAAATTTTACTCTGTTTTGGAATTGGTAGTTGGCGGTGGTAGAACAATTTATAACTAGACGTTGTTAAATGAGTTTCGCCAGTGAATCAAAATGTACTATAAATGTGTGTAATTACTCACATAAACCTAATTAAATTTGTAATATTTATAATAAAATGCATAAAAAACTTTTATTATTTTCTATTATTTCTTATAAACATTGTAAAATTTTACAAGGCTAGCCTTGTAAAGTTTCACAGGTTAGTTACTGTAATTGTTTATTTACTTAGCTACCAAGAAGCCTGTAAAGTGACAATTATATAGAAGGTGGAAATAAATTAATTTTATAGGGAACGTACGACAAAAGATACAAAATAAAAAAAAAGAATATAAGTTTGTTTTAGTATACAGGGTGAGTCGAAATGCACGCTTCGATATCTCCTTTATTAGAAATATAGCATAAATTTATTAACTGAATTTATTCGTCTACTCAACGAGCATAACAGGGTGTTTCATTACAACTCATGCCCAGCGAAATGGAACACCCTATATTTTTACATTTTTTTAATTGTATTTTATTACCCTATACGGACATATGAATTTTGTTTTAGTTTTCCGCGACGTTGCCAAGTTATTCTGTTTTTTCTCTAAAAAAGATCAAATACACGCATTGCTTTTTAAAGATGTAAGATTTTACAAAAATCCGTCTGTCTTAAAAAGTGTCTAACTCGAAAACTACGGCTCTGGGAATTTTTTCACTAATTTTCCCGTAATGTAGAGGGTTGATATAATAGGATAACATACTTTTTGCTAAAAAATAGAGGCGGTCAATTTTTCACTATTTTACCTAAATCTGTCTGTGTTAAAAAGTGTCTAACTCAAAAACTACGGCTCTGAGAATTTTTTCACTATTTTTCCCGTAATGTAGAGGGTTGAAATAATAGGATAAGATACTTTTTGCTAAAAAATAGAGGGGGTCAATTTTTCACTATTTTACCTAAATCTGTCTGTCTTAAAAAGTGTCTAACTCAAAAACTACGGCTCTGAGAATTTTTTCACTATTTTTCCCGTAATGTAGAGGGTTGAAATAATAGGATAAGATACTTTTTGCTAAAAAATAGAGGGGGTCAATTTTTTACTATTTTACCTAAATCTGTCTGTCTTAAAAAGTGTCTAACTCAAAAACTACGGCTCTGAGAATTTTTTCACTATTTTTCCCGTAATGTAGAGGGTTGAAATAATAGGATAACATACTTTTTGCTAAAAAATAGAGGGGGTCAATTTTTCACTATTTTACCTAAATCTGTCTGTCTTAAAAAGTGTCTAACTCGAAAACTAGGGCTCTGGGAATTTTTTCACTATTTTTCCCGTAATGTAGAGGGTTGAAATAATAGGATAACATACTTTTTGCTAAAAAATAGAGGGGGTCAATTTTTCACTATTTTACCTAAATCTGTCTGTCTTAAAAAGTGTCTAACTCGAAAACTAAAGCTCTGGGAATTTTTTCACTATTTTTCCCGTAATGTAGAGGGTTGAAATAATAGGATAACATACTTTTTGCTAAAAAATAGAGGGGGTCAATTTTTCACTATTTTACCTAAATCTGTCTGTCTTAAAAAGTGTCTAACTCGAAAACTAGAGCTCTGGGAATTTTTTCACTATTTTTCCCGTAATGTAGAGGGTTGAAATAATAGGATAACATACTTTTTGCTAAAAAAATAGAGGGGGTCAATTTTTCACTATTTTACCTAAATCTGTCTGTCTTAAAAAGTGTCTAACTCGAAAACTAGGGCTCTGGGAATTTTTTCACTATTTTTCCCGTAATGTAGAGGGTTGAAATAATAGGATAACATACTTTTTGCTAAAAAATAGAGGGGGTCAATTTTTCACTATTTTACCTAAATCTGTCTGTCTTAAAAAGTGTCTAACTCGAAAACTAGAGCTCTGGGAATTTTTTCACTATTTTTCCCGTAATGTAGAGGGTTGAAATAATAGGATAACATACTTTTTGCTAAAAAATAGAGGGGGTCAATTTTTCACTATTTTACCTAAATCTGTCTGTCTTAAAAAGTGTCTAACTCGAAAACTAGGGCTCTGGGAATTTTTTCACTATTTTTCCCGTAATGTAGAGGGTTGAAATAATAGGATAACATACTTTTTGCTAAAAAATAGAGGGGGTCAATTTTTCACTATTTTACCTAAATCTGTCTGTCTTAAAAAGTGTCTAACTCGAAAACTAGGGCTCTGGGAATTTTTTCACTATTTTTCCCGTAATGTAGAGGGTTGAAATAATAGGATAACATACTTTTTGCTAAAAAATAGAGGGGGTCAATTTTTCACTATTTTACCTAAATCTGTCTGTCTTAAAAAGTGTCTAACTCGAAAACTAGAGCTCTGGGAATTTTTTCACTATTTTTCCCGTAATGTAGAGGGTTGAAATAATAGGATAACATACTTTTTGCTAAAAAATAGAGGGGGTCAATTTTTCACTATTTTACCTAAATCTGTCTGTCTTAAAAAGTGTCTAACTCGAAAACTAGGGCTCTGGGAATTTTTTCACTATTTTTCCCGTAATGTAGAGGGTTGAAATAATAGGATAACATACTTTTTGCTAAAAAATAGAGGGGGTCAATTTTTCACTATTTTACCTAAATCTGTCTGTCTTAAAAAGTGTCTAACTCGAAAACTAGGGCTCTGGGAATTTTTTCACTATTTTTCCCGTAATGTAGAGGGTTGAAATAATAGGATAACATACTTTTTGCTAAAAAATAGAGGGGGTCAATTTTTCACTATTTTACCTAAATCTGTCTGTCTTAAAAAGTGTCTAACTCGAAAACTAGGGCTCTGGGAATTTTTTCACTATTTTTCCCGTAATGTAGAGGGTTGAAATAATAGGATAACATACTTTTTGCTAAAAAATAGAGGGGGTCAATTTTTCACTATTTTACCTAAATCTGTCTGTCTTAAAAAGTGTCTAACTCGAAAACTAGGGCTCTGGGAATTTTTTCACTATTTTTCCCGTAATGTAGAGGGTTGAAATAATAGGATAACATACTTTTTGCTAAAAAATAGAGGGGGTCAATTTTTCACTATTTTACCTAAATCTGTCTGTCTTAAAAAGTGTCTAACTCGAAAACTAGGGCTCTGGGAATTTTTTCACTATTTTTCCCGTAATGTAGAGGGTTGAAATAATAGGATAACATACTTTTTGCTAAAAAATAGAGGGGGTCAATTTTTCACTATTTTACCTAAATCTGTCTGTCTTAAAAAGTGTCTAACTCGAAAACTAGGGCTCTGGGAATTTTTTCACTATTTTTCCCGTAATGTAGAGGGTTGAAATAATAGGATAACATACTTTTTGCTAAAAAATAGAGGGGGTCAATTTTTCACTATTTTACCTAAATCTGTCTGTCTTAAAAAGTGTCTAACTCGAAAACTAGGGCTCTGGGAATTTTTTCACTATTTTTCCCGTAATGTAGAGGGTTGAAATAATAGGATAACATACTTTTTGCTAAAAAATAGAGGGGGTCAATTTTTCACTATTTTACCTAAATCTGTCTGTCTTAAAAAGTGTCTAACTCGAAAACTAGAGCTCTGGGAATTTTTTCACTATTTTTCCCGTAATGTAGAGGGTTGAAATAATAGGATAACATACTTTTTGCTAAAAAATAGAGGGGGTCAATTTTTCACTATTTTACCTAAATCTGTCTGTCTTAAAAAGTGTCTAACTCGAAAACTAGGGCTCTGGGAATTTTTTCACTATTTTTCCCGTAATGTAGAGGGTTGAAATAATAGGATAACATACTTTTTGCTAAAAAATAGAGGGGGTCAATTTTTCACTATTTTACCTAAATCTGTCTGTCTTAAAAAGTGTCTAACTCGAAAACTAGGGCTCTGGGAATTTTTTCACTATTTTTCCCGTAATGTAGAGGGTTGAAATAATAGGATAACATACTTTTTGCTAAAAAATAGAGGGGGTCAATTTTTCACTATTTTACCTAAATCTGTCTGTCTTAAAAAGTGTCTAACTCGAAAACTAGGGCTCTGGGAATTTTTTCACTATTTTTCCCGTAATGTAGAGGGTTGAAATAATAGGATAACATACTTTTTGCTAAAAAATAGAGGGGGTCAATTTTTCACTATTTTACCTAAATCTGTCTGTCTTAAAAAGTGTCTAACTCGAAAACTAGGGCTCTGGGAATTTTTTCACTATTTTTCCCGTAATGTAGAGGGTTGAAATAATAGGATAACATACTTTTTGCTAAAAAATAGAGGGGGTCAATTTTTCACTATTTTACCTAAATCTGTCTGTCTTAAAAAGTGTCTAACTCGAAAACTAGGGCTCTGGGAATTTTTTCACTATTTTTCCCGTAATGTAGAGGGTTGAAATAATAGGATAACATACTTTTTGCTAAAAAATAGAGGGGGTCAATTTTTCACTATTTTACCTAAATCTGTCTGTCTTAAAAAGTGTCTAACTCGAAAACTAGGGCTCTGGGAATTTTTTCACTATTTTTCCCGTAATGTAGAGGGTTGAAATAATAGGATAACATACTTTTTGCTAAAAAATAGAGGGGGTCAATTTTTCACTATTTTACCTAAATCTGTCTGTCTTAAAAAGTGTCTAACTCGAAAACTAGGGCTCTGGGAATTTTTTCACTATTTTTCCCGTAATGTAGAGGGTTGAAATAATAGGATAACATACTTTTTGCTAAAAAATAGAGGGGGTCAATTTTTCACTATTTTACCTAAATCTGTCTGTCTTAAAAAGTGTCTAACTCGAAAACTAGGGCTCTGGGAATTTTTTCACTATTTTTCCCGTAATGTAGAGGGTTGATATAATAGGATAACATACTTTTTGCTAAAAAATAGAGGGGGTCAATTTTTCACTATTTTACCTAAATCTGTCTGTCTTAAAAAGTGTCTAACTCGAAAACTAGGGCTCTGGGAATTTTTTCACTATTTTTCCCGTAATGTAGAGGGTTGACATAATAGGATAACATACTTTTTGCTAAAAAATAGAGGGGGTCAATTTTTCACTATTTTACCTAAATCTGTCTGTCTTAAAAAGTGTCTAACTCGAAAACTAGAGCTCTGGGAATTTTTTCACTATTTTTCCCGTAATGTAGAGGGTTGAAATAATAGGATAACATACTTTTTGCTAAAAAATAGAGGGGGTCAATTTTTCATTATTTTACCTAAATCTGTCTGTCTTAAACAGTGTCTAACTCGAAAACTACGGCTCTGGGAATTTTTTCACTATTTTTCTCGTAATGTAGAGGGTTGAAATAATAGGATAACATACTTTTTGCTAAAAAATTGAGGGGGTCAATTTTTCATGATTTTACAAAAATCTGTCTGTCTTAAAAAGTGTCTAACTCGAAAATTTACATGCATTAATTATATTTTACTTGAATTTCAGAGTGCACTGCAACCTACAGCTGTCATACAGCCTCGTATGGCTCAACTAGAAACATTGGAAGCAAAGGTATAGTCCAAAAAAAAAAATTGAAAAAAAATTAAAAATAATTATTAAAATTTCAGATGGCTAGTATTGAAGTATCTTTGAGTTCTGCAACACCCCGTAGAAAAAAATGTTTACCACTATCATCTCCAAATACGAGAGGACTTCTGGTGAATAATTATAATCCTTTAGACCATCTAGAGGGCCTTAAAAATAAGTTAAAGGACAAAGAAAATATTATAAGGACAATAAAAACATCATCAACAAATCTATCAAAAAATATTAACGAAAGCGAAAAAAAACCTCTAGAAGAAAAATTACAAAAACTAAAGCTTGACATAGACAACAAAAAAATGACAATAAAAAATTTAAAATGTGCTTTAGACAAATTAGACATAACGGATAATATAGGTAAGGAAATATTTTTAAAAGTTAAATTATTTTCTGTCATAAAAGCACATACGCACTTAACCTAATATAACTTAACCTAACTCAACTTAATCTAACATAACCTAACCCAACTAGTTAGGTTAAACTAACAACCTAACCTAACACAACTTAATCTAACCTAACTTAATCTAACCTAACCTAATCTAACCTCACTTAATCTAACCTAACCTAATCTAACACAACCTAAGTTAGTTTAAATTATGAAAAGTTAGGTTGAGTTAGATTAGTTTAAGTTAAGTAAAATTAAGTTATATTGGGATAGTTAGATTAGATTAAGTTAGATTAGGTTAGTTAGGTTAGATTAAGTTACAGTTTATTTGTTTTTATAGCTATTTAATACAGAAAATGTGTACACACACATAATCTAACTTAACCTAACCCAAATTAACATAACCTAACCATACTTAAAGCAACCTAACCTAACTTATTTTATTCTAACACAACCTAACCTACTCTGATTAGATTAAGCTTGGTTGGGTCAAGTTAAGTTAGATTTTGTTAGGTTAGATTAGATTATATTAAGTTAGATTAAATTTGGTTGCGTTAGGTTAAGTTGGAATAGGAATACTTTAAACTCTTGTATAATTAGTACACAAGTGGCATAACAGTGTAATATCATATAGATAGATAGATAGATAGATAGATATATAGATAGTGAATCAACCAAAATAGTATATGACTGGAGCCAGATATGGAATCAGCATACTTTTATTAGCATACATACCCATTTTTAAACTCTAGTATAATTATTACACAAGTGGCTTAACAGTGTAATATCATATAGATAGATAGATATATAGATAGTAAATCAACCAAAATAGTATATGACTAGAGCTTCGCTATCCTAATCTAACCTAACTTAACTTCAAATTAAGTTATGTTGGGTTAGGGTAGGTTATACTGGGTTATATTAGGTTAGATATATATATATATATATATATATATATATATATATATATATATATATATATATATATATATTTGTTCACAATAAAAGTGCAACCAAAATCTAAGAGTAGTTCATAGAGCAAAAATTTTTGCGATTTTTGTTTTTAGCGTTAAAAATATATTTTTTTTCAGATATCAGAATTCAACAGGCAGAGTTAGAGTACCAATTAGGAAGGGAAGAATTGAATCTGTTAAGCCTTTTGGAAGAAATGAGAACAGTCCAAATGTCTCTCGATGAGACAGGAAATCAAAACAGGAAATTGAACCAAAATTCAACTGTTTTCCAAGTGGTATCAGATCTTGGAAATCGAGTTAAATTATTGGCATTACAAGTACCCTATAACCCTATTACACCTAGATTTGGGTGTGGAGTGAATAATAATGGCATTATTGTTGAATGGTGTGACAGAGATACACTGTTATTAAAAGGAGACAGGTAGGAATATAATTATGTATTGAGAAAATAAAGGTGGTTATTTACGCATGCGAAAATTGTAAAATGAGACGCAGACAAGTCTTGTAAGCTAACCTTACTTCAGATTAAGTTATATTGGGTTTGATTAGTTTAGATCAGGTTAAGTTAAGTTAGATTTGGTTAGGTTTGATTAGAGTAGGTTAAGTTAGGTTTGAATAGTTTTGATTTGGTATGGCTACGTTAAGTTTGGTATAGTTAGGTTAGGTTAGTTAAGATAACCTAATCTAACCTAACCTAATCTAACCTAACTGAACCTCAGATTAAGTTAGGTTAGTGTTATATTTTGAGGTGGTCAAATGAATTAGACAAATATAACAAAATAATTAATTTATTAAATATATACAATTATAACTGACACTTGTATTTATATATTTTTATTTCATTGTTTTTTTTATTTATTTCATATTTTTGGATCAGGTTGCCAACAGTTAGGTTAGATTAAATGATATTAGGTTAGGTTGAGTTATATTACGTTTGGTTAGGTTTGGTTTAGTTAGGTTTGGTTTGTCTAGGTTAAATTTGGTATAGATAGGTTAGTTTAGGTTAGGTTTAGTTTAGTTAGAGCTAGTTAGTTAGGTTACCTACTATACTATACCTAACTTTGCTTTAGATTAAGTTAGGTTAGGTTAGATTAGGTTGAGTTAGGTTGAGTTAGGTTTGGTTAAGTCAAGTTAGATTAGGTTAGTTGCCTGTCAGTGTCTTTTATACACCTTTTATATTAGTTTTCAGACGACCACATATGAAAGTAGCCATATTTACACTGTAATTAACACCAGAAAATGTAACATAGCACACGACGTGTGTTATAATAACACACTAGTGTGTTATAATAACACACTAGTGTGTTATAATAACACACTAGTGTGTTATATAACCGGATATGACGATTAGTGGTCAATAGATGGAACTTTGATAATGAAATGTAACAAAATTAAAGAAAATTTGCTTAAAACTACGATTTTAAAATTGGTAGTGAATTAATAACAAAAATAAAGAGTCAAAACGCACTGATAGTTTTATTAATTGTTCAAATAATACGTACTAGACTTCCAAATCAGTTTCCGGTTAGTGATACTTAACCTCAAACCCAAACGTCAATGCTTTCGTGAGTTGTGTTTGACATTGACACTTTTGTATAAACCCTGTTTTTATTATAATATTTTGAGGTCGTCTGAAAAATAGTGTACATAACTCGCTTGAAAGTGCATAGCAACGCTCGTGTATTAAATCACTCGCTCGTTCTTCAATCTCTACACACGCTTGCTATTTACCACTTTCCACGCTTGTTATGTAAATAACTATTTAAACATAAAAGACAATACAATGCGTAATATAATTACCTTTGCTTTCTTAGTTATACATAAATAACTATTTTATTATGTTTACAATTATTTTTTTGTAGGATAATAGAAATAAATGGAAAACTTCTCATAAGTCGAATTCCCACTTTGAATGATGTAAATCGACTATTTTCCTTGTGTCCCGAATTTTCTCAAATTGTAATTCTTCGAGGTTGTTCTGAAGAAATTTCTAAGCCATCTCCTCAAAACATAGAAGTTTCTAGTTTACGTCAAGAGTTAAACTTAGTAAGGGAACGCGCAGAAGAAATTCAAAGAACAAAAGACAGCCTAAGAAACGACAATTTGAGACTCACTCATAGAATTTCGTACTTAGAAGAACAAGTTTCCGAATTACTGGAATCTAGAAGACATAGGAAACATCATGGAAACAGAGAACAAAATATACGAGTTGATAAAAATGTCACCAAAATAAAAATCGATGATTTACAGGTACGTTTTTCATATTAAAATCCCCTTTAGTACAGCCACAGTTACAGATTGAGTATCAGCCAATAGGAATCCACATGACCGGTACTAATGCGCGTGTGAGGATATACCGGGGATCCTGAGACGCCAGCACTCAGTCCCGCTGTGCGGGGCGCCGGGGCGGTAGTGGGCCTTCGGGCCTCCGCCCCGCCTGGTGGTCTGGCCAGACCGCCTTCCAGGGCATCTGCTGCCCTGAAGGTGGTCTAGTTCAGCCGGCTGGGAATTGGAGCACGCGAAGCGTGTGCTCTAATTCTAGGTTTGGTGAAACTAGAGCACATTTTGCAGCAATGAAGCTCTGGATTGTGCTCTGGTTTCAGTGGGTCAAGAATTAGAGCACTCAGAAATGTTTGCTCTAATTCTAGGCCTGCTGAAAGCAGAGCACATTCTGGAGCAGATTTAGCTGCTCTGGAATGTGCTCTGGTTTCAGTGGGTCAGGAATTAGAGCACTCAAAAGTGTTTGCTCTAATTCTAGGCCTGCTGAAACCAGAGCACATTCTAGAGCAGATTTAGCTGCTCTGGATTGTGCTCTGGTTTCAATAGGTCAAGAATTAGAGCATTCTAAAGTATTTGCTCTAGTATTTTTTTTTTTTAAAGTTTTAATATTGGTCATTATATTTTGCACCCAAGAAAATATAGAAATGTTTACGTTTGTGTGAAACATCTGTCTAAAGGAAGTTTTTATTCAAATTGAATTGCAAGATACATGTTTACAAACTGCATCAATGTTTTGATAATTATGCATTTTTATACACAAATTACGCAAATAACTTTTGAACATAAAGTAGTAAATAATTTTTTATTTAAAGATATATCTAAAGAACAAGATCAAAAAGTATTTAAATTTGAAAGTACAAATTAGAAAACATATGCTTCAAGTTTGAAGTACGCGTTTATTGTTAGGCTTTTGTTTATATTATTTTATACAAATGTTAGAAGATAGTTTAAGGATTTTATAAATGTTTTATATTCAACAATCGATCGACGAGTTTTAAAAATATCTTGTTTTGAAATTTTTGAACGGTCCCCATTTTATTATTTGATGAAATAGAAAATAATTCTAAATAGAAATATTTTAGAGAACCGAAAGCAAATGCTAAAAGTTTTTGTATTTTTAAAATATTCCTTAAAATGAAAGAGTAATGACAATTTTTCGAAAAACAATGAACGCCAATAACTATGGGGCTCCAAATCAAAAATTTGATTTAAGAAAGGTTGCTTGTTTCAATGAGTTCTAACTGCCATTTTCGGGTGTTACAACTTAGCATTAACATCCTGTGTATACGTTGTCCTGTCCTTTAATTAACTAACATTTTTTTTTAACTCCTGATTTTTTTATTTTTTTTTTATATTTATTTATATTTTTTTTTAATTTTTTTTTTTTAATTTTAGGTATACCAAAAAGGAGGCGTAAAGGCATACCTCGCAAAAAACGAACCCGAAACTCCAAAACGTATACCAAGTAGCCCTTGTATAAACTTAAGAGACGAAACAAGTTCAAATTTCGAATACGACACTTATCAAAAGCGTCCCGACGCTCGCAGCGTCAAATCCCTCGAGTTAGACGCGTCTCCCACCCAAACTTGGGTGCGAAAAAGCCTGGACTATACTTCAGAACCCGTCACACCCATTTCTGGGTTTAGAAAAAGACCTACACCACCGAAAAAACCAATAAGATTGAGTTTACATCGAGCACAAAGTTTACAGAGTGTTGAAAATGAATTAACAACTCCTCAAGTTCAAATAGAAGCTCAATGTAGAAAAAGAACTAGAGAGAAATCTATAAATGGTTTAAGATGGACAACAAATGGAATACAGACGCATAAAACTTATAATAAATGGTGTTGAATGGCTATTTATTTAATAAGAACATACAGGGTGGCCCAGTGAAAATTATCAGTAAAGAGCGGATTCTATGCAATTGCATGTGTTGTTTATATTAGGCATATCAACAAACTGTTTTCATATGTTCACGTTTCATCAAAAATTAATGACAAAAATCAAAAAAAAAGAATGCATATCTTGCATTTAATCATACTTTATTGCATATTTTGATTTTTTTGCATATTAGTGCATATTTTAAAAGTTTTTTCAAAAACAAAACTTAATTTTTGACAATTTTTTTTAAACAGTATATTACAAGAAATATAATTTTGATCGTACTTTTAACAAGTGAGCATTTATATAAAATGTACTCATTGAACCATTACAATCATATTTAATTTCTCGTCAGAACAAAAAAAAAAGTTTCTATCAGTGTTTTAGAACTGTTTAGAACTTAAGTAATACTTATTTTGTAAGTAAGAAGTAAATAATATCTAAAATTCGTATGTTTGGAACTATAACAACAATTAGTAATGCCGAAAAAAATGTATTAAAAATATGAGCAGCATATAGCAACTTTCTCGTTAACGATGACTTTTTTTTGGTTTTTGTTTCAAAAAAGAGCTTTTGTAAATTTCAATATGAATATGAATTCGAGATTTTTTTATTTTTGTTAGAATTACCTGTGATATTTATTGTCTTTATACATTTCATGAAATGTTCCAAATAAAACACTGCATGTAAAAATAGAAACAAGAAAATGATAGTAAAACGAGCCTGGTGACATTAGTTTTTTTGTATATTTTTATTGTAAAGTGCATGTTTATAACTATTTTGCATATATCATGCATATTTTGATGATTTTTTAATGCATATTGCATGCATATTTTGACACTTTTTTAGTGCATATAATCCGCTCTTTAATCATGATTGACACCCTTTTCCATTTAAAATTTTTGAGGTGCAACCCCCATTTTAGGGTTAAAGTTATGCCATTGGAAATCCATTCAGGTGTCCCCCTTTATACAAAAAATGAAGTGTTCCAGCGTTTTTTGTAAAATTAATGTTAAGTGTCCAAAAATTGCGCTGATAATTTTCATTGGGTCACCCTGTATGTTATAAGTACATAATGTAGGTCTTTATTGGCGAGTCCTACAGTTTATGAGGTAAATAAATAGGGCAAGTCAATAAAGCCTAATTATGTGCGAATTGCCTACAAATGTACGATTGCGAAAATCGGTTTCTCTAAAAAAAATGTTCATGATTTTAGAAGAATGAATCAAGTGTGCATTTCTATTTGAATATGAATTTGTTTGTTTTGTCAATGTCAAAATTTTGTTTGAAGATGCAAGCGTGTCGGTCTCAGAGTTCTAATAATGAAATATAATAAAGATTCACTATTTCCTCAAGAAAGCTTATATACGAAGAGACATACAATGCGAATCGGAAATGGTGTTCTAGTAAGAATGTTGAAAGAACTTCTGAAAATTACTTTATTTTACTAGTACTATAAAGAGGTACTTTATGGCCGAAAAACTCTGATATAAATCAAACTTTAACGTGCAGTCGTACATAAATGTATTTATTATTTATGAAGTCGCAATTTTGTATAGCTAGTCGTATATATTTATAATGTATAGATTATTTAATATACCACAAATATATTTATGTATTTTCACAGAAAAAATATTTAAGAAAATAAAAAATAAAAAAAATGTACACACATACACACAGATGTAAAATGTATTTTTTTCTAATTTTAAATAACCTTAAATGTTTATATACCATGTAAAAAATATTTACAGAATCGAAATCTACAGCTCTAGGATTTTTCAATATTTTTCTCGTAATGTAGAGGGTTGAAATATTAGGATAACGTACTTTTCGCTCAAAAATGAAGGGGGTCAATTTTTGAAGATTTTAAGACAAATTGACTGTCTTAAAAAGTGTCTATATCGAAAACTACAGCTCTGGAAAAAGTCGTCTATTTGAAAATTGCTTTTAAAATATATGAATACTCAAGTGGCCAGTATAGTAGTTACTAGACTCCTCAATAGATGGCACATGCATTCACTTTTCGCGTTAAATTGAAAAGTTGGCTTCGAAAACCAAATAATTGGAACAGACAAGTCGTCTACTTGAAAACTGCATTTAAAATATATGAATACTCAGCTGGCCGTACAGTAGTTTCTAGAATGCTTAATAGATGGCATATGCATTCACTTTATGAAATAAACTGACATAATTTGAAATAGGTACATCCCTTAAAATTACATAACCTACACCCCTTAAAATTACAAATCTATTTATACAACATTTTACAAAAATATGTTTGTTTTAAAAAGTTCTAAGTCGAAAACTACGGCTTTGGGAATTTTTACACAATTTTTCCCGTAATGTAGAGGGTTGAAATAATAGGAAACATACTTTTTGCTTAGAAATAGAGGGGGTAAATTTTTCAAGATTTTACGAATTGATATTATTGCAGTTTATATTATATATAATCTATAATACTAACCATTTAATTTATTAGCTCACGAAACAGCATTTATAAATTAAACTGCTACAATTTCTCGACATAAATCTAGAACTCAAAACACATTTAAAACATTCAGAAAACGCTGAAAAAAAACACATATATGGAATTCAAAAGTTCTTAAAATACAGAACTCTGAAACTTAAGAAAAAAAACATCCTAAATTCTTAAAACTAGTCGACTCAGTTCTCATACTGAGTTCCTCAGAAGCCTTTTGCTTTTTGAGGAGGAACTTAAAACTAACGGCCTTATGCCGAACTTAAGACTATAAAATAGAAAGGCTCGCGAACTTCTAAGATCCTTGTGTCTTAGAACCAGGGCATGTAACCGAAAAAAATACTGGTTAACGGTTAACCCTTATAGAGAATGTTATAATAATACCGGTTTTAGTTCGAAAACCGGTTTTTAAAAATTGGAAACTGGTTTAAACTGGTTAATATATCGGGTAAAAAAATAATTATAAATATTTAATTTAAAAAAATAATAAAATAATTAATTAAAAAAAATAAAAAAAATACATTTGAACAAAATATAACAAATAAAAGAATGCAATTTAATAACAAATATTCTCAAAAATTCCCGTAATTCAGAAAAACGTAGGTCACTTTTCAATTTTAAACTTGCCTGTGTTAAAGGCCGTATTTATTTGGGATTTTTTAAGTAATCTTAACGGCCAAAGAGACCTACATTTATGACCAATAAAATGTTAATTGTAAAAACTGTCATGACTCATGTTCAAATACAAATAGAAAACACAGATATAAAAAAATATTAAATTTTTTTTTGCTAAATGAAAAATAAAGGTTAATGTTTGCTAAAACCGGTTTATTTTTTTTGTTAACCGGTATTTTTGGCCTGAAAAATATCGCAATTTTCGTTGAAAATATAGATTACCGGTTTTTATTAACCGGTTTTTTAATCGGTTACATGCCCCAACAAACGACCTATCCAAGGGGGTCTAAACGACCCATCGCGGATCATTCTAACATTACGCGAACTAAGATCCTTTTGTCTTAGAACGTTTAAACGACCTAAAAACTAAAACAATTGAAACGACCGCGACTGTTTCTAAGTTCCTTATGTCTTAGAACAAGTAAATCAAACGACCCTATCAAACGACCCGACCTACTCAGGGGGGGCTGAATGACCCGGCGCAGGTCATTCTGACATTATGTTTGTGTGTGTTGTGTCTACGTGGGTGAGTAACAAGTACCGACCTGTCAGTCACCCCCCGTTTGCTCTAACAATACCTAGTGCAATGCCCGAAGGCTAGGTCATTGCAGAGGTCACAGGGTCACTCACCAATGACCCGAGGTCAAAGGCGGGTTTGGATGATGCAAGCATCAGAGCCGCTAAAACATACAAATATATACAACATAACATGTCACAATAACACAATTGAAATGTGTAAACAGTGTAGCACACCACAAATTAAATATACAATGGGGAAGTTTAGCGTATTTTTTTTATTTTTACCTCCCGCCTGTCAATATACCCTGATTTAAGGTTAACAATGGCATACATATTAAAAGCGGGATGATATGAACAGCTGTGGGTTTTAGCGCAAGCATACGACGTGCCATCTACCGATACAATTTAAAATTATAATAATTTACAACAAAATACTGTTCAAATTAACTCTAAATTACATGATAATTTTAATTATTTTTCAATTTTCGCATCATATTATTATAGAAATTATAATTTAAACCAAAATTAGAAAGATTGCTCTCAAAAGTTATATTCTACATTCTATTTCACCCAAAGATGCCTAGATTTCTCAAAAAAATTTATACAAAAATGACGTGAGTGTGGCTCGCGGAGAACGTATCGTCTATCTTAACCAGCGCTGGGTTCCCATGGCAACAGAGAAGCGTGTGGTGTAATGCCTCAAGATACAACCTACGTTCAACAAGTCTCACCATCCCTTCTGCGCAAGCGCATAACTCACTTGTGACGTCAGAGTAGCTCGAAGATAAATCATTAATTATAAATAATTGGCAACATAATTTTAACTTTCAATTACATTTTAAGTTATAATTATTCATATACTTACAACTAAAAGGTATTTCACATGTAATTTCAACCACGCTAAACTTCCCCATTAGTATAACATGTAACAATATCATCCCAATATAATGTGACCGATACGCGGATTGTAATATACCCGTGTTTGTGTTTTGTTTAGGAAGGGCTAGATGTTTGGATTTTTTGTACCACTCGGTAAAATAATGAGTTTTTAATGAATTTTAAAGGGCTTAGAACACGATTTTAATATTTTTTTCGTATCCATGGTATGTAAAATTAGATTAAATTTTTATAAACTGTAATATATTGTTCAATGTTTCAGTAAATAGAGGGAATCATTTTTTGAAGATTTTACGAAAATCTGACTGTCTTAAAAAGAGCCTAACTCAAAAACTATGACCCTGGGAATTTTTTGACTATTTTTCCCGTAATGTAGAGGGTTGAATTAATAGGATAACATACTTTTTGTTTAAAAATAGAGGGGGTAAATTTTTCAAGGTTCTATGAAAATCTGTCTGTCTTAAAAAGTGTCTACCTTAGAAACTAGGGCTCTGGGATTTTTTTCACTATTTCTCCTGTAATATAGAGAGATGAATTAATAGGATAACATACTTTTTGTTAAAAAAAATAAAGGGGTAATGTTTTTAAGAACTTACGAAAATCTGAGGTGGTCAATTTTTCAAATTATTAGGACAATCTGACTGTCTTAAAAAGTATCTAACTCGAAAACTACGACTCTGGAAATACATAATTTAAATACGCTATATTTAAATTGTAAATCCTTACACTTTTTTTAGTTAACTTGACTTGAGTTTCTATACAATGTGACAGTTTTACAGTTTTTATTATGAACCATGGTTAATAATATTGTGAAAATATTATAAAATATTTTTATCCAAACAAACTAGCCCTCCCAATATGGCCCTAAAACGAAATATTCTTTCAGCCCATGGTCCTCTGGATCGGGGTGTGTCCAACCCTGAAATTCGGTCCTCATGCCGATTACATAACAAGTAACATTACATACCAGTTACATAACAAGTTACGTAATAATATTACATAACAAGTTACGTAACAATTACATATTACATAACAAGTAACGTAATAATTACATAACAAGTTACGTAATATAATTACATAACAAGTTACGCAATGACCTCTGCAAACTGCCGGTCCCTCGGCGTCCCACGAAATCTCGCGTTGTCCGGGTCCTGGGTCCCGGCCTATCGACCCAGACTATTTGTTGGGTTATACGCGAGCTAAACGCGAACTAAGGACCTGGGTCTTATACCCAGAATGTGGGAAAACGAAACGACCCCATGTGTAACTTAAAACTAACTGCTAAACAATGAACTGAACGTTTTAAGAAATATGTTTTCAGGAGTGAAATTATTTATTTTACTAGGGTAGCAAGAAAGTTTCTGCAAATTTCTAATGAAAAACAATTTTTCAAGACTAATTTTATTATTGTTTTATATACCGTGAGTTTAAGCTAAGATAGGAAATATGCATATATATAGGTACAATATTTACCAATGAAGAAAAAATTTAAATGGTTATACGATACAATAGTTTCCCATAATGTAGAAGGTTGAACTAATAGGATAACATAATTTTCGCTACAAAATAGAGGGGTTAAATTTTTCAAGATTTTACGAAAAACTGATTGTCTTAAAAAGTGTCTAACTCGAAAACTACGGCTTTGGGAATTTTTTGACTATTTTTCCCGTAATGTAGAGGGTTGAAATAATAGGATAACATACTTTTTGCTAAAAAATAGAGGGGGTAAATTTTTCAAGATTTTACGAAAACCTGACTGTCTTAAAAAGTGTCTAACTCAAAAACTAAGGCTCTGGGAATTTTTTGATTATTTTTCTCGTAATGTAGAGGGTTGAAATATTAGGATAACATACTTTTCGCTAGAAAATAGAGGGGTTAAATTTTTCAAGATTTTACGAAAAACTGACTGTCTTAAAAAGTGTCTAACTCGAAAACTACGGCTCTGGGAATTACATTTTTTGTGATGATTTTATTTTTCATAATCTGCAAAAACTTTCAGTACTACCCATTTTAGAACAAAATGGAAACATATTGTATACTTTAAAAAATCTTTAAGTACCAAATTAATTATTGAAAAAACTCTTAATAGAACTTCTAATTATAAATGAGATTTATGTAAATATGTATTTATGTAAAACATGCAATATTATTTCATTATTATTTCAATGCCAAAAAGGCCAAATATACATTCACTCACAGAAAAAAACAAGGTTTCAGACATACAAATCCTATTTTTTTATTACAATTCTAAATATTTCATGTCACAAACATACAAACACACAACATTCACTGAATTTACAAGTATTTCAATTATTTCCATTTTTTTAAAACAGTTCATTGAATTTGCAGCAAACTTTTAGCAAAGTTTACTCTAAATTACTCTAGTGTACTCTAAATTAAAAAATTGCAAGAATACACTTAAGTCTTAAAAGTGTATAAAGTGTATTCTGAACATTATGTGTAAAAAAATACAAAAAACTTGAATTGATCTAAATTACTCTAGTTTGCTCTAAATGCTCTAAAAGTCAAAACACTTTGCTAAAAGTTTCTCATACCTTTAAGGGGAAACCCCGAATTAAATACCAGAATATCCACAGCTAATCCTGGAGGAACACAGCTCAGCAACATTCAGCAACACTCTGGAATATTCAGGAACTTTTAGAAACATTCAGGAACACAGGAACACGGCTATTTGCTCAGGAACACGATGCTGTAACAAACAAAAAACAAAAACATAAGTACAACAAAAAAAACATTCAATATTTTATATAGTTAATTAAAAGAGAAAAAAAATATAATTCACATCTATAAATTTAATATTTATAATTAATACCTAAAAAAACAATAACAATTTTGTTAAAAACAATAACCTAATACTTATAATTATTATTTATAATGTAAAAATTATTTAACTTTTCGTATATTATATATATTTATTTTATATTATTAAAAAAAAAACAATAAAACAATAAAGAAACATACCACTTTTAATAAAAATTTAAGCGTCCATTTTAAATAATAACCGTTAAAAACAAAACACATTCGCTTCTAGTATGAAAATTATTTAATTTTATGCAAATATATTTATATATTTATACTTTACAGTTTTTAACGAAAATTAAATAAAAAAATACACAAAACACTTCATATGTTAAGTTTAAGTAAAAAAGTTTTTAATGCAACAATTATTTAGGCCATTTTTTCAACGAATTAACAATTTTAATACATGTTTCACCTTTTAAAAAGTCATTTAACATATGTAATATGTAACAGTCTTATAAATTTTAAAGAAAAACAAAAGAAACAAAAAGAAAACATGTCAGAAACTGTTAAAAACAAAACACATTCACTTGAAGTTGTATACAATTAACAATCAAGATTTCTAAATCTTGTTTTTATAATTAAAATTATTTTTTCTTGCGAAAACATAGCAATAGGTTATAATTTTAAAGGAAAAAGCAATAAAACAATAAAAACATAATTATTTGGCACAAAATAATTCATATTACAGTGGCTCAAAGTGAAACTCGGACAATATAAACAAATGACGAATTATTAATAAAAACAAACAAAAACGAAAAAATTAAATTAAATAAATGTATATTCTTGTTCATGAAAATATTTAAGTATATTCACAAAAGAAAAATATTAATACTATAAATATAAATCAAATTACAATAAAAGTGTGCTCAAAGTAAAACTCGGACACATAAATATTTCTGAGTCTAATATTTTGTTGGTAATCCTTTGTTCCGTTTAATAGCTGCTAACCTTTTTGGCATAGATCTGACTAAGTTTTCACAATAGGAAGATTCAATATTTTTCCATTCTTCTAAGAGCGCCTTCTTTAATTCGTTTTTGGAAGAAATATGATGATTTTTTAATTTTCCTTCTAAATAACTCCATAAATTTTCAATTACATTAATATCAGGAGATTGGGGTGGCGTTTCTATTACATGGGGACAGTTATAAAGTAACCACATACGAACTTTTTGGGCCTTATGTTTAGGATCATTATCTTGGTAAAAACGGAAACAGTCAGTTATGCCCAATTTTTCTGTACTTTGGCGTAAATTTGAACGTAGTATATCTAAATACATATTTTGATCCATAATACCATCAATTATATGCAGATTTCCTGTACCAGCTGCTGACATACAACCCCAAACCATAACAGAACCGCCTCCATGTTTTATTGTAGGACGCAAATTTTTTTCACGCAACTCTTCGTTAGGTTTTCTCCAAACATATATCTTACCATCAGATCCAAAAAGATTGAATTTACTCTAATCAGTAAATAAAACATTTTTCCAAAACGAAAATTCCTCATTTTTGTATTTATTTGCGAACTCGATTCTTTTAATTTTATTTTGTTTGCTGACGTATGGTTTGTTTCTAGCAACTCTGCCATTAAACTGATGCTTCCGTAAAATATTCCTTATAGTTTCTGGATGGGCTGTTTTATTTAAATATTTTTGAACCTCATTTGCCAATTTAGGAGCACTTAATTGCGGATTTTGTTTAATTTTCCTTACAATCCATCGTTCATCTGCGTCCGTGAATATCTTTCGCGAACTTTGTTTCTGCTTATTTTCAATTCTATTACAGTTTTTAAAACGTTTTATAATATCATGGACGGTAGAATGACTTCGGTCAACTATTTTTCCTATTTCTCGAACAGTTTTTCCACTTTTATGATGCATTAATATTAACTTTCTTATTTCAAGAGTTGTTTGACCACGCTGTCGCCCCATGTTTTAAATTTCAATAAACTGACACAAAAACAATACAACAATTTAAAAGCAAAACACAACTGGCAAATTCCCTGAAATATGTATGAACAAGAATCAAATAAATTGTTAAATCATGTGCACTGTCCGAGATTTACTTTGAGCTCATTGCCGTAGTTATTTTACATTTGATTTATTTCTACTATTTATAACAAAGTTAAATTGTTCTTTCATATACATTTAACTAAGTACTATTTACTTAATACGTACATATATTCATTTTATTTAAATTGTTCTTTTTTGTTTATTTCTTATGAACTAATGTGCATTATTTGTTAACGTCCGAGTTTCATTTTGAGCCACTGTATGTCTACTTTCATAGAAAATTTAATACGAAAAACGTTCAATATATTATACAGTGTACAAATAATAATGAACAACTATATTATCATTTTTAAACTCAATTATAATGTATAAACAAGTCTGTTATTAAATATATATATTTTTCTATTAAACCAATACAAGTTTACTAAAATAGTAATGTATAATGGAAGACTTACATTGTTGTTTCAATGAATAACACTATATACAATGTTTTCTACTATTTCTAAGTGTGCAAACACAAAATAACTATGAACGAACACTATTTTAACTATTTTAACTATTTTTTACACTATTTCTATTGTATTTCTCAATAAAAACGATGTTTAGTAACAGAAATGACACAACCTACTACAAACCGCGCGAACATGAATAGATTTGTTTGTCATGCGCATTAACGCCAAGCTTAGTTCAGCACTTGTCTCATAGATGTCACAAGGGGTATTAAAAATATGTAAAAATATGAATTATATAAATATAAGTTTGAATATAAATGTTATACGATGTATAAATCAATATTAAACAATTTAACTTTTTATATATATAATAAATACGAGTTTTATTTAAATTATTTGCAAATTGTTGTTTTTATTTTTACATTTTTGATGTTTACAATTTTTTTTTGAAAAACTATTAGACCTAGGACAATAATTTTTTTGGGTTGCATAGCCTGTAGTTTTGGCTGTACACAAATAATTCTTTGTTGAAATATCTTTAACGGTACATGTTATACGAATTTTTTTGTTAAATTATTTCTAATATTGTTTTTATTTTTACATTTTTGATTTTGCAATTTTTTTTCTCAAAAACTATTAGAAGTAGGGCATTAATTTTTACTGTGTTATATAGCCTGTAGTTTAGACTGTACACAAGTAAATTTTTGGTGAAGTAACTTTAACGGTACATGTTATACGAATTTTTTTGTTAAATTATTTCTAATATTGTTTTCATGTTTACATTTTTGATTTTGCAAATTTTTTTCTCAAAAACTATTAGACATAGGTTATTAATTTTTATTGTGTTGCATACCCTGTACTTTTGGCTATACAAAAATAAATTTTTGTTGAAATTGCTTTAATGGTACATGTTATACGAATTTATTTTGTTAAATTGTTTGAAATATTGTTTTCATCATTATCAATTTTGATTTTTACAATTTTTTTTCTGAAAAACTCTTAAACGTAGGGTAATAATTTTTACTGTGTTGCATACCCTGTTTTTGTTGAAATAACTTTAACGATACATGTTATACAATTTTTTTTGTTAAATTATTTCTAATATTGTTTTCATGTTTACATTTTTGATTTTGCAAATTTTTTTCTCAAAAACTATTAGAAGTAGGGTATTAATTTTTACTGTGTTGTATAGCCTGTAGTTTTGACTGTAAACAAGTAAATTTTTGTTGAAATATCTTTAACGGTACAGGCTGTACGTTTTTTTTAGTTAAATTCATTGTAATATTGTTCTAATTTTTACTATATTTGATTTTTACAATTTTTTTCTGAAAAACTATTAGACGTAGGATATTAATTTTTATTGTGTTGCATACCCTGTAATTTTGGCTGTATTAATGTTAATTTTTATTAAAATTACTTTAATAGTACAGGTTGTACAATTTTGCTGAAATTTTTTGTATTTTTTAAATATTCCTTAAAATAAGGGAGTAATAACAATTCAAAAAACATAACAACGCCAATAATGATCTGGGGCTCCAATCACAAATTTGATCTAAGAAAAGATGTTTGTTTTGAGTTCTATTGCCCTTTTCGGGTTTTACTTAGTATTAATATGTATAAAAAATAAAAAACACAGACACTACAAAAATTTATTTTTAAATCGTTTACAATTAATCCAAAGTATTTAATAATAAGTCATCATCATCCAAACTGGAAAGGCTTGGAAAAAAGTTAATTTGATGTCTACTAGAAATCCTAGATGAAAAACTAGATTTTTCGCTAGGTACTAGGTTCGAACCTGGTACCTCAGAAAAATCATCATAGTCAGTATTGTCTGTAATCATGTTTATTACAGATTCATAACACTTTATTGATTTTTCGTCTACTGAGGTTTTCGAAACGTCAGTAAAATTGCGTGCTTGTAAAATTTCAGTTATAACTGGTGATGTTATTATAGGGTTACTTTTAACCGTAGTTATGTCTAGTTTAGGGTCGCTGTATTCGCTAATCGTTTCTGAAATGGTAGACCATGAGTTGTCATGGGTATTTGATTGTAAATCATGATTTTCTTGCGATTTTTCCATAATTTCTTCGTAATTTTCGTCAAAATGACTAACATCATCTTTTATATTTTCAAGTGAATCGTCTTTTACGTTTTTCCCATCAATTTGAACTTCAATAGAGTATTCTGATGAACTAAGCAACATATTTTGATGTTGAATTATCTCTCTTGACTCAATGGGAGACAGTTTTGATAAAAATTTTCGAAATTCTGGGCTGCCACTAACAATTCCAGATGTATTTAAACTTGTGTTTGATGATATATGTCTTTTTTTTAAACTTTGAACAGTTTTTTCCAAATTGTTTAACTTTTGTTGAACTAATTCGACTCCAGTGATTCCTTGAGTTGTTCTATAAAATATTTACAATCTTATTTTACATATACCGGGTGTCCCAGCTCGACCGACACATGGGAGTTTTACATGGGAAATCAGTTAATTATGAATAGTATCTCCCCAGTGCAATTAACTTGAAATTTTGTATACTTATCGGAGAATATTAATTCTATGGATCACACTTATTTGAAATATGCAATTTCGTCTGCAGGGCGAGGTTTATTAAATTTAAAATCTAATATTTTCGTTCAAAATCAGACAGCCATGGAAATAAAAGAAAATATTTATCTGACAGTTTAGTGAAGTATCACTGATTTTAATTCTTATTCCCTGTATTTTAATATTATTTAAGTTGAATTTAGTTTCTTTTTGTTAAATAATATACTAATATTACAAAAATATAAATATCTACAATGGCATGTCATTAACTGTCAGAACTGTCACATAGATATTTTCTTTTATTTCCATGGCTGACTGATTTTGAATGAAAATGTTAGATTTTAAAATTTAATAAATCTCGCCCTGCAGACGAAATTGCATATTTCAAATAAGTGTGATCCATAGAATTAATATTCTATTGTATATGTATTTTGTATATTATACGTACTTTGGCAAAAAACTTTTTGCATCTGAGTATATGTCCGGATGTATTTCGCTTTTTTTAAGTTCCGGACATAAGTTTACAGTGTAATTCTTCGTAGTGTCGCAACAAAATTCTTCCGACCTTGACGACAAAATGAAATTTGTCTTCAAACATTTTCTTAAGTTCGAAGTTCTACAAAACATTGTTATAAATATTTTATAATAAAAATAAGATTGCTTATATTTTAAGTAAAGAAAATTTATATCTTAACAATATGAATCATGGTTGAAATTAAATTCTCATATTGAGATTTGAATTAATATTTCTGGCGATCTATTATAAATATTTATCAACTTTTATACAGGGTGTTAATTTCAAACAATATATTTTTAAAACTAGATCGATTTTTGAAAATAAATCATTTATAAAAGCTTTAAACTATCTATTAACATTTGTCTGAAACATCTGTCTAAACGAAGTTTTTATTCAAATTGAATTGCAAGATACATTTTTAGAAACTGCAACAATGTTTTGATATTTATGCATTTTTGTACACAAATTATGCAAATAACTTTTGAAGATAAAGTAGTAAATAATTTCTTTTTGTAAATAAATATCTAAAGAACAAGATCAAAAAGTATTTAAATTTGAATGTACAAATTAGAAAACATATGCTTCAAGTTTGAAGTAGGCGTTTATTGTTACATTTTTGTTTTTATTATTTTATACAAATGTTAGAAGATAGTTTAAGGATTTTATAAATATTTTATTTTCAAAAATTGATCGACTGGTTTTAAAATAGTTTTGAAATTTTTGATCAGTCGCCATTTTGTTATTTGATAAAATTGAAAATAATTTAGAGAACCGAAAGCAAATACAAAGTTTTTGTATTTTTAAAATATTCCTTAAAATAAGGTAGTAATAACGATTTTTCAAAAAACAAAAGCCAATAACTATAAACTGGGGCTCCAAAAAAAATTTGATGTAAGAAAAGTTGCCGTTTTCCGGTGTTACAACTTAGTATTAACACCCTGTATATTAAAACGATTGTAAAGATATAAACAATTCATATTTTAAGGTATATTGACAATATTTTAAAGTATGTATGAAATATTTACCTTTTTATATAAATTAAAGCAGTTAAACTCAAAACCATCGCTACAGTTTTCCAAAATGTTAAACAGGGTGGATTTTTTTTCGTTTTATTTGAAAGTTCTTCAGAAAATTCATTGTAGTATCCTTGATCGTTGTATGAAGTTTTATAAAAAATATCTTGAATGCATAAAGAAATCCAGAACACAAATCCAAAAAATATTAACCAACGCCATAATATTCCATACATTTTACAAAAATTTTTTTGATTCTGTCAACTGACAATATTGTCATTTATTTATTTATAGAAACCCTTGTTAGACAAAACAATAATTTAATCAATGACAACTTAAAAATATTTTTAAACAGTTTTCAATATTTGTAACTAAATTTTAGTAATTTCTAATTACAGTTAAATATAAAAAGTTACAATTTTTAGATTTTTACTGTAAAATTTTTCGTATACAGCTGAAATAATCCAAAATTACTCATTTTTGGATCCAAAATTTTGGTTTTTGATTGTTGACACCCTTTATAACCAAATTTTGGGTCAGGTTTGGGTTTTTTACCCATTTTAAGGTGTGACAAATTTTTAAATGTGCTATACAATATGTTTAGAGCCTTTTCAACCCATTTTCGGGTATAAAATGCAATACATAATCGTGTTAAACTTATTTTTTTTAGTGATGTACACCTAAATCATTGTTAAGCACTTTAAACCCATTTTTGGGTGTGAAATAACCCTAATATACCCATTTTTGGGTAAAATTTATTGATTTTTTTGAAAAAACCAAATTGATAGTCGCCTATGCGCTGATTTCAAATTTTCAAACCGAATTTAATTATCTCTTCCCATTCCTGAGATATTTGGCCTCAAAGTTGCACCTCAAAAAAGTGTGTTTTTTCACTATATCTCAAAAATGGGTAAAGATACAGTCTCAACGATTATACCAGGCGATTCTACGCGCAAAGTTACATAAAGAAATGTTTTCTTCGCATATACGTTCTTTGGAACGATTTGGTGAAAAATGAGAAAAACGAAAAAAACAGGAATTTCAATTTTTCGCTCGAGAACTTTTTTTCCTGAAAATTTTTTATATTCTGGACTTAAGTTAATACAGATGTGCTGTTTCCAAATTTTCAAACCGATTTCAATTATCTCTTACCGTTCTCGAGATATTTGCATTTAAAGTTAGTCCTGAAAAAATCAGTTTTTCAGGAATAGTCCTGAAATGGGTCGAGATACGACCTCGACGACCTCACCAATCGATTCTACAGGCAAAATTAGATTTTTGTACCAATTTTCAGATTAATATTCCAATGGATACAATTTTTATAGCGAAAAAACGAAAATGGCCAAAAATCGCAAAAAATCGCAAGGGGTTCATCAGGCGTTTTTTCGACTTTTGCGATTTTCGTTTTTTCGCTCTAAAAATTGTATCCATTGGAATATTAATCTGAAAATTGGTACAAAAATCTAATTTTGCCTGTAGAATCGATTGATGAGGTCGCCGAGGTCGTATCTCGACCCATTTCATGGATATTCCTGAAAAACGATTTTTTTCAGTTCCAACTTTGAACCCAAATATCTCGATAACGGTAAGAGATAATTGAAATCGGTTTGAAAATTTGAAATCAGCGCATTTGTATTTACTTAAGTCCAGAAAATGAAAAGATTTGGACCCAAAAAGTTCCCCAGCGAAAAACTGAAATTCCGGTTTTTTTCGTTTTTCTCATTTTTCACCAAATCGTTCTAAAGAACGTATATGCGAAGAAAACATTTCTTTATGTAACTTTGCGCGTAGAATCGACTGGTGTAATCGTTGAGACTGTATCTCTACAAATTTTAGAGATATGGTCAAAAAACACACTTTTTTGGGGTGCAACTTTGAGGCCAAATATCTCAGGAATGGGAAGAGATAATTAAATTCAGTTTGAAAATTTGGAATCAGCGCATCGGCGACTATCAATTTGGTTTTTTCAAAAAAATCAAAAAAATTTACCCAAAAATGGGTATATTCGGGTTATTTCATACCCTAAAATGGGTTTAAAGTGCTAAACAATGATTTAGGTGTTCATAATTAAAAAAATAAGTTTAACACGATTATGTATTGCATTTTATACCCAAAAATGGGTTGAAAAGTGTCCCAACATATGGTACAGTATATTTTGAAATTTGTCACACCTTAAAATTGGTAAAAAGGATCCCAAACCTGACCCAAAATTGGGTTGTAAAGGGTTGTCAACAATCACTCAATCTGAATTTTTCTCAAAACCAAAATTTTTGACCCAAAAATGGGTATTTTTGGATTTTTTCGGCTGTAAAATCAAAATTTTAAGGTGCATATCTAAACATTGTTAGTTTTCATGGTCAACTATAATTGGAAATTACTTGGAGATGAGAAAAGATATTAATTTTTATTTGGTTATTATGTGGAATATATTTGCGAATATAGATAACAATTATCAAAACAAAATTTCCAAATATAAGTACTTCCGGTCATCATTTCCGTTGTAGGCCAAGGTCCGTGGTCCAATTAACAACTATCAATTGTTTTACAGACATCCTTTTGTTTAGATAAAGTTCATTTGTCCTAATTATTTGTTTATTAACTGTTTCTTATATTATTATTTCCATCTTCTATATAATTGTCACTTTACAAGCTTCTTGGTATGATTAGTACACAAGTGGCTTAACAGTGTAATATAATATAGATAGGTAGATATATAGACAGTTAATCAACCAAAATAGTATATGACTAGCTTGTCAAATATTACAATGCTCATAAAAAATAGAAAATAATGAAAGTTTTTTATGCATTTTATTATAAATATTACAAACTTAATTTAATTAGCTTTATGTGAGTAATTACACCCATTTATAGTACATTTTGATTCACTGGCGAAACTCATTTGACGACGTCTAGCTATAAATTGTTCTACCACCGCCAACTACCTTTGATTTCAAAATAGAGTAAATCTTTTTTTGAAGAATAAAGTAAATTAATAAAAAAAAACGCTATGAAGGTGGAAATAAAATTTTGTACGCGGTACGCGTGCAATTGAACTTTACTGGGCTCACTGGATTATGAGAGCCCGCTCCTTCGTCGCTCGCCTCACAAATTTCCAGCTCGCCCTGTAAAGATTAACTTACACCGCTATTTTTCCCGTAATGTAGAGGGTTGAAATAATAGGATAACATAGTTTTGTAATGTAGAGGGTCGAAATAATAGGATAATATACTTATATAATCTCGTAAATAATACAGTCACAGATGTAAAAGAAATAATAAAAGTTAATATATAAGACACAAACTAATAACACTTTAAAAGTACACAACTTAAGTGAACTATTACTCAAAATCATGCCCGTTGTATTCTTCAAAATGTTCCATGTCGATTATCTTTTGTTTTCTGCTAAAATATTTCAGAAGTAACTCGTGTTTGGTATCAAATGAAAGGGTTATTTGATGAGGGCTGGCGTTTAGAAATAACAAAAATATTCCATGTTAATTGTCTATTATTTAGCAAAAAGTTGTCAGAAGTATGTCGTGTTTGGTATCAAATGATAGCTTTGGACAAGAACAAGCTTACAGAAATTAAATTAGCCCTCAAATATAATATATATAAAATGAAATTTAACAATAATGATTATGAAAATACAAATATTATACTTTTCACATTTAATTTGATAAATATTGTATTTATAATGAAAATAATATCACAAAAATTATGTTTATCAATTAAAATATTTTTTCTTGATTAATTTTACCGGCATCTGTCTTTGTCTAACAGATATATTCCATGTTTTAAATGGAGGGAGTCATTTTGATAACATTTTATATAAAAAACAAGACCTACATAATTTTAGCAATTAGTTCTTTTAAAACTAAAGTGCTTAAGTGTTCAAAATGAAACCAAACATAAAAATAAGAATATTCATTTTATTGTTTATAAATATAAACGTGATTGTTGCAACGTATCAGAGGTATTTTAAATGTTTTTGTTAAAATAATTGTACTAAAAAAATTGTTTTAGCAATTTGCCTGACCATTATCCAAAATTTTTAAAGACAGGACCGTATGCTCAAAATTTTGCAAAATCAAGCTATAGCTCTGGGCAGAGGTAAATTTTTTTTAAAAATATATTGAAAAGTTTTTTTATGAAAATAATTTTCAGTCCCGGAACGAAAACTTTTACAAAAACTTTTTCTAAGACACATGTTAAATCCAGTCGGCAAACTTATGGGGGTTATGGGGCTTCGAACACCAAGACCTTAGGATCATACGCTTCACATTCAGGTAAGTTTAATTTTTTTTTTCTCAAACATAAATTCATAAAAATTTGGCTAATACACTACTAGTAGAATAGATGAGAAATATGATTTTAGGGATTCATTTTACTGTGTGTCTGTATGACCGTATATGTGTGTAATTATATTCTAGAATCTCCTAGAATCTTCCAGAGTCTATAAAATTGCCTACAATACATGTAAAAAATATAATATTTGGTATTTAAGACTTATATTCAAATGTGATGAACTGATTAGATTTTGACTACAATTGGTTAACCGGAAGTAGTACTTTACTTGAAGCTTTAAACAGTTTTTCCTAAAATATACTATACAAGAGTGCTTTGGATAGAAAACAATTCATTTTCTTCTTAAAACTGACAGTTTAAGAACATAAAATTTAACAAAAAATAATCAAACAATGTTAGACAGAACTATATTTCTATGTTTTCTAATCATAGCATTCTTTTTTCAGCCAGATATAAATAAAATACATATAAATCTAACATACATTTTTCGCAATTATTTTGTTATATTAGTATGTGATATGTTTATATCGCTGAATTCAGAAAAAATTACTCTATCGAATAACCTAAAAATAAACATATGTTCCCATTTAAAATAAGAAAGTTTTGTCCCGTATTTTGAGAACCACTGGTTGAAAAAAAAAATGTTTTTGCTCTTTGTATTAGTCTTGTAAAATGGCGTTTCTGTGCTAATTTAAGCAACCTCGTAGCTCTTATAGTTCTCGAGATAGCAATGGTGGCACGCTTAAATGGAACACCCTGTATTACTAATATGTTGGACACATTAGATTTTTTGTAAATTTTACTGAATTATGCTATTAAAATGAAGTAATTTACCAAATGCATAACTTTTTTGGAACACCCAGTATGTGTAAGAAAATTCTAGAATAAAACAATAACTTGGAATATATGTGTGAGAAAATCTAGATAAAAACAATTAATTAGCCAATATCTTAATTAATAACCGGAAGTGGTTTCTAGGCGGATGTCAAGGCACGCCCCGTCCCCCAATGAACGCGAACATCCGGTGTTCGCTGAACACCTGCAACACTACATGTCTTTCCGGTTTCCGCTTTCCGGATGGTCAAACTCGACTCTCATTGGCTTGCAAGAATAACATTTGGTCTGTCGTCAAACCTGATTGGCTAGGCGTTTCAGTTGGTGACACATATGACGTCATACCTGCGTCTTGTGAGCCAATTTGTGATCCTCCTTGTGAAAATAATGGGATTTGCTACGAACCGAATAAATGCAACTGTCCTGATAATTATAGTGGGATAAGATGTCAGGATCATAGGAAGCCTTGTTTGAATTATCCTACGTTGCCTATGAATGCTAGACGTACTTGTAGGTTAGTGGAACATTCTGTATAGACTGCGTGTAACGGTCATTTTGTGGCGCCAAATTCAAACTGAAACCCTAACTCGCCTCTGCCGATTTATACGCCCATGTTATTCTTATGGGAATCAAAATATGCTATCTTTAAACTGCTACAAAGTATTATAAAATGCAAATCTTAACTATTTAACTTGATAAATACTAATGTCTAATGTTTTATCTATCTTCTAATGTAATATACACACCCAAAAAACATAATATTAGTTAATAAACTGCAATTTAAACAGTAGATGCAATTTTCTGAAAACGTATGTCGTAGCTGTCTTAGTATTCAGTTGAACTTGTCACTTTAACTTGGCAAGTAACGACATATGTTACTGTTTGCATTTCTACTTTCTTTAAAATCAATTTTTTCTTAATTTATTCTTTCATTTGTACTTTTTCTGTACGGAAAGCAAAAAGTAATGTTTTAGAATATAAAAAAACCCTTTGTTATAAATAAGAATCGCCAAAATGCTTTAATACCGTGAATTGAAAATGTACTTCATAAGAAATGCAACTCAGATTTGAATTAGGATTTCGCGCCAAATGTAAATCTTAACCTCACTAACGTAGTATATTGTACGCTTATGATAGGTTAAGGGAAAGTATAGTTATTTTCAGACGACCACATATGAAAGTAGCCATATTTACACTCTAATTAACACCAGAAAATGTAACATAGCACACGGCGTATGTTATAATAACACACTAGTGTGTTATATAACCGGATATGACGATTAGTGGTTAATAGATGGAACTTTGAAAATGAAATGTAACAAAATTAATGAAAATTTGCTTAAAACTACGATTTCAAAATTGGTAGTGAATTAATAACAAAAATAAAGAGTCAAAATGTACTGATTTGGGCAACGTCAATGTCAATTTCAAAGCATGTCAGACGTTTCAAATAAGATATGTTGTCATGGTAATACATGTCAACTGCCCGTTATAATTTTTATTTCCACCTTCTATATAATTGTCACTTTACAGGCTTCTTAGTAGCTATGTATATTAACAATTACAGTAACTAACCTGTAAAACTCTACAAGGCTAGCCTTGTAAAATTTTACAATGCTTAAAAAATTATAGAAAATAATAAAAGTTTTCTATGCATTTTATTATAAATATTACAAAATTAATTTAATTAGGTTTATGTGTGTAATTATTTACACTTGTAGCACATTTTGATTCACTGGCAAAACTCATTTGACAACGTCTAGCTATAAATTGTTCTACCACCGCCAACTACCAATTCCAAAATAGAGTAAATTTTTTTTGAAGAATAAATTAATAAAAAAAACCTTATAAAGTTGGAAATAAAATTTGTACGTGGCACTTGTGCAATTAATCTTTACTGGGCTCACTGGATTATAAGAGCGCGATCCTTCGTCGCTCGCCTCACAAATTTCCAGCTCGCCCTGTAAAGATTAACTTACACCGCAGGCCACGTAAATAACTATTATAGTTTTTTTTTCATTTAATTCGTCAATGGTTATATAGCCCATTATTTTTTCGCTAAAGACGTATCTACAAAAATTTTGTAGAACTTACAATATTAAACTTTATGTTTTTCGTTATTTATATTTTATTTTAATCATTAAACCATTAACATTATTTTTATTTCTAGTACAACGCACTGTACAGTAACATGTCTAAAAGGCCACAATTTTCCTGATGGCTCAGCCATTGCAAATTTGAAATGCCTGGAAGGATCGTGGCTACCTACTAGGGAAGATTGGACCCATCTACCTGATTGTATGCCTAACTGCAACCCTCCATGTCTAAATGGAGGAAACTGTCTTAGTATGAATACCTGTCAGTGCCCTCAAGATTTTCGGGGACCTCAATGTCAATATAGTAAGTACCACTTCCTAATATCTACCCTTTAGAAGTGAATAGGGAAGTTTAGCGTATTTTTTTTTTATTTTATCAAGATTGCCTTCAAATTGATATTCTACATTTTATTTCACCTAAAGATGCCTAGATTTCTCAAAAATTTTTATACAAAAATGACGTCATTGTGGCTCGCGGAGAACGTATCGTCTATCTTACCCAGCGCTGGGTTCCCATGGCAACAGAGAAGCGTGTGGTGTAATGCAATACAACCTACGTTCAAAAAGTCAGGTCTCACCATCCCTTCTGCGCAAGCGCATAACTCACTTGTGACGTCAGTGTTGCTCGAAAATAAATAATTAATTTTAAATAATGGGCAACATAATTTTAACTTTCAGTAACATTTTAAGTTATAATTATGCATATACTTACGACTAAAAGATATTTCACATGTAATTTCAACCACGCTAAACTTCCCCATTCGTAGTAGAAATTAGTAGATGTATATTACCCTCTATAATTGAATGCATTGTAGAAACTAGTAGATGCATATCACACACCAATAGCAACCCTCTATAATTGAATGCATTGTAGAAAGTAGTAGATGCATATCACCCACCAATAGCAACCCTCTATAATTGAGTGTATTGTAGAAAGTAGTAGATGCATATCACCCACCAATAGCAACCCTCTATAATTGAATGCATTGTAGAAAGTAGTAGATGCATATCACCCACCAATAGCAACCCTTTATAATTCCATGCATTGTAGAAAGTAGTAGATGCATATCACCCACCAATAGCAACCCTCTATAATTGAATGCATTGTAGAAAGTAGTAGATGCATATCACCCACCAATAGCAACCCTCTATAATTGAATGCATTGTAGAAAGTAGTAGATGCATATCACCCACCAATAGCAACCCTCTATAATTGAATGCATTGTAGAAAGTAGTAGATGCATATCACCCACCAATAGCAACCCTCTATAATTGAATGCATTGTAGAAAGTAGTAGATGCATATCACCCACCAATAGCAACCCTCTATAATTGAGTGTATTGTAGAAAGTAGTAGATGCATATCACCCACCAATAGCAACCCTCTATAATTGAATGCATTGTAGAAAGTAGTAGATGCATATCACCCACCAATAGCAACCCTCTATAATTGAGTGTATTGTAGAAAGTAGTAGATGCATATCACCCACCAATAGCAACCCTCTATAATTGAATGCATTGTAGAAAGTAGTAGATGCATATCACCCACCAATAGCAACCCTCTATAATTGAATGCATTGTAGAAAGTAGTAGATGCATATCACCCACCAATAGCAACTCTCTATAATTGAATGCACTGTAGAAAGTAGTAGATGCATATCACCCACCAATAGCAACCCTCTATAATTGAATGCATTGTAGAAAGTAGTAGATGCATATCACCCACCAATAGCAACCCTCTATAATTGAGTGTATTGTAGAAAGTAGTAGATGCATATCACCCACCAATAGCAACCCTCTATAATTGAATGCATTGTAGAAAGTAGTAGATGCATATCACCCACCAATAGCAACCCTCTATAATTGAGTGTATTGTAGAAAGTAGTAGATGCATATCACCCACCAATAGCAACCCTCTATAATTGAGTGTATTGTAGAAAGTAGTAGATGCATATCACCCACCAATAGCAACCCTCTATAATTGAGTGTATTGTAGAAAGTAGTAGATGCATATCACCCACCAATAGCAACCCTCTATAATTGAATGCATTGTAGAAAGTAGTAGATGCATATCACCCACCAATAGCAACCCTTTATAATTGAGTGTATTGTAGAAAGTAGTAGATGCATATCACCCACTAATAGCAACCCTCTATAATTGAGTGTATTGTAGAAAGTAGTAGATGCATATCACCCACCAATAGCAACCCTCTATAATTGAGTGTATTGTAGAAAGTAGTAGATGCATATCACCCACCAATAGCAACCCTATATAATTGAGTGTATTGTAGAAAGTAGTAGATGCATATCACCCACCAATAGCAACCCTCTATAATTGAGTGTATTGTAGAAAGTAGTAGATGCATATCACCCACCAATAGCAACCCTCTATAATTGAATGCATTGTAGAAAGTAGTAGATGCATATCACCCACCAATAGCAACCCTTTATAATTGAATGCATTGTAGAAAGTAGTAGATGCATATCACCCACCAATAGCAACCCTCTATAATTGAATGCATTGTAAAAAGTAGTAGATGCATATCACCCACCAATAGCAACCCTCTATAATTGAGTGTATTGTAGAAAGTAGTAGATGCATATCACCCACCAATAGCAACCCTCTATAATTGAGTGTATTGTAGAAAGTAGTAGATGCATATCACCCACCAATAGCAACCCTCTATAATTGAGTGTATTGTAGAAAGTAGTAGATGCATATCACCCACCAATAGCAACCCTCTATAATTGAATGCATTGTAGAAAGTAGTAGATGCATATCACCCACCAATAGCAACCCTTTATAATTGAATGCATTGTAGAAAGTAGTAGATGCATATCACCCACTAATAGCAACCCTCTATAATTGAATGCATTGTAGAAAGTAGTAGATGCATATCACCCACCAATAGCAACCCTCTATAATTGAGTGTATTGTAGAAAGTAGTAGATGCATATCACCCACCAATAGCAACCCTCTATAATTGAGTGTATTGTAGAAAGTAGTAGATGCATATCACCCACCAATAGCAACCCTCTATAATTGAATGCATTGTAGAAAGTAGTAGATGCATATCACCCACCAATAGCAACCCTCTATAATTGAGTGTATTGTAGAAAGTAGTAGATGCATATCACCCACCAATAGCAACCCTCTATAATTGAGTGTATTGTAGAAAGTAGTAGATGCATATCACCCACCAATAGCAACCCTCTATAATTGAGTGTATTGTAGAAAGTAGTAGATGCATATCACCCACCAATAGCAACCCTCTATAATTGAATGCATTGTAGAAAGTAGTAGATGCATATCACCCACCAATAGCAACCCTTTATAATTGAATGCATTGTAGAAAGTAGTAGATGCATATCACCCACTAATAGCAACCCTCTATAATTGAATGCATTGTAGAAAGTAGTAGATGCATATCACCCACCAATAGCAACCCTCTATAATTGAGTGTATTGTAGAAAGTAGTAGATGCATATCACCCACCAATAGCAACCCTCTATAATTGAGTGTATTGTAGAAAGTAGTAGATGCATATCACCCAGCAATAGCAACCCTCTATAATTGAGTGTATTGTAGAAAGTAGTAGATGCATATCACCCACCAATAGCAACCCTCTATAATTGAATGCATTGTAGAAAGTAGTAGATGCATATCACCCACCAATAGCAACCCTCTATAATTGAATGCATTGTAGAAAGTAGTAGATGCATATCACCCACTAATAGCAACCCTCTATAATTGAGTGTATTGTAGAAAGTAGTAGATGCATATCACCCAGCAATAGCAACCCTCTATAATTGAAAGCATTGTAGAAAGTAGTAGATGCATATCACCCACCAATAGCAACCCTCTATAATTGAGTGTATTGTAGAAAGTAGTAGATGCATATCACCCACCAATAGCAACCCTCTATAATTGAGTGTATTGTAGAAAGTAGTAGATGCATATCACCCACCAATAGCAACCCTCTATAATTGAGTGTATTGTAGAAAGTAGTAGATGCATATCACCCACCAATAGCAACCCTCTATAATTGAATGCATTGTAGAAAGTAGTAGATGCATATCACCCACCAATAGCAACCCTTTATAATTGAATGCATTGTAGAAAGTAGTAGATGCATATCACCCACTAATAGCAACCCTCTATAATTGAATGCATTGTAGAAAGTAGTAGATGCATATCACCCACCAATAGCAACCCTCTATAATTGAGTGTATTGTAGAAAGTAGTAGATGCATATCACCCACCAATAGCAACCCTCTATAATTGAGTGTATTGTAGAAAGTAGTAGATGCATATCACCCACCAATAGCAACCCTCTATAATTGAATGCATTGTAGAAAGTGGTAGATGCATATCACCCACCAATAGCAACCCTCTATAATTGAGTGTATTGTAGAAAGTAGTAGATGCATATCACCCACCAATAGCAACCCTTTATAATTGAGTGTATTGTAGAAAGTAGTAGATGCATATCACCCACTAATAGCAACCCTCTATAATTGAGTGTATTGTAGAAAGTAGTAGATGCATATCACCCACCAATAGCAACCCTCTATAATTGAATGCATTGTAGAAAGTAGTAGATGCATATCACCCACCAATAGCAACCCTCTATAATTGAGTGTATTGTAGAAAGTAGTAGATGCATATCACCCACCAATAGCAACCCTCTATAATTGAGTGTATTGTAGAAAGTAGTAGATGCATATCACCCACCAATAGCAACCCTCTATAATTGAATGCATTGTAGAAAGTAGTAGATGCATATCACCCACCAATAGCAACCCTCTATAATTGAGTGTATTGTAGAAAGTAGTAGATGCATATCACCCACCAATAGCAACCCTCTATAATTGAGTGTATTGTAGAAAGTAGTAGATGCATATCACCCACCAATAGCAACCCTCTATAATTGAGTGTATTGTAGAAAGTAGTAGATGCATATCACCCACCAATAGCAACCCTCTATAATTGAATGCATTGTAGAAAGTAGTAGTTGCTTGGCAGATATAATATACAGGGTGTTTGGCCAAAACGGATATCTATACAGGGTGTTTATTTTAAATGGGCCACCATTGCTATCTCGAGAACTATAAGAGCTACGAGGTCATTAAATTAGCAAATAATTTCTGTTTTACAACTTTATTAACGTAAGACAAACATATTTTTTAAATCAGTTGTTTTCAAAATACGGGTCCCAACTTTTTTATTAATCTCTGTTATTTTATAGAAGTTGTGGTAGTCATTTTGAACACCTAATAAAATGATACTTGAGTTTCTGTCATTTATTTCTACCTATTTGATTTCAGTTTTGAACACCTGATAAAATTTGTTTTAAACGATATTTCTTTGGAACTAATGATCGGATTTGAAAAATAAAAAACTGTTGAAAAGAAAATTGAAAGGCCTTTCGAACTGTACTATGTTTGACACCCTTTTTCATTTAAAATTTTTGAGCTGCAGTCCACCCCCATTTTAGGGTTGAAGTTATGCCATTGTAATTCCATTCAGGTGTCCCCCTTTATACTGAAATTGACGTGTTCGAGTGTTTTTTACTTGATGTTAAGTGGCCAAAAATTGCGCTGATAATTTTTATTGGGCCAGCTTGTATAATTATATACATGTTTATATAATTGAAACATATTTTTCAGGAGCTGATACATGCAACGTACAAAAACTAGGATTTAATGGCGGATATAATTGTTCAGGAAACCAAGAATCATTTAGTTGTTCCCTAAACTGTCCTATCGGCATACAATTTGAATTTAGCCCAGCACAATTCTACACTTGCCGTTTCGACACTGGCATATTTCATCCTCAACCTATTCCTCAATGCATATTTAACTCTAACATCGAAGTATTTCAATTGGAACATTCTAACGATACATTTTATTCCCATGAATTCGAACACATCAAAAAATCTAATTTATATTCAAGTCTGAATCACCAAATTGGAATCAAAACCTTGAGAAATAAGTAAGATACATTATTATTTCGAAATCAAAATGCACAGTATATACAGGGTGTTCCATTTAAGCGTGCCACCATTGCTATCTCGAGAACTATAAGAGCTACGAGGTTGGTTAAATTAGCAAAGAACCACCATTTTACAACACTAATACAATGAGCAAAAAAAATTTTTTTTTCGACCAGTGGTTCTCAAAATACGGAACACAACTTTCTTATTTTAAATGGGAACATATATTTATTTTTAGGTTATTTGATAGAGTATTTTGTTCTGAATCAGCGATATAAACATATCATATACTAATATAACAAAATAATTGCGAAAAATGTATGTTATATTTATATGTATTTTATTTATATCTAATTTTAATTTTTTATTTATATCTAATTTAAATTTTAATAATCAACCGCGATCAAAAACATTTATATAATTCAAATAAACTACAACGCGTAATTTGATTCTATATAAACTCTAAATTCTTACTTTCCTAATTTACAAATAATTTTGAAAACCTTTATACATCGATCTACAAATCAATATTAATCCACACAGAATATAATAAAAACTACTTACAAATTTACACCACGATGAGAGAGCCTTTACACACAGTAAAACAACTAATTGGTTATTTCACTAAGAAATACCAAAATATGTCTGACGATTCAGTCAAAACATCCACAACAGTCGAATATTACAACAAGAGAGAGAGATTTCAAACTTTGGAGGGCCATTTAATGGTAAAAATTAAGAAGTTCTCAACCTATGTTTATCCGGCTCTTCTCATCCCCTAAGTATGAACTATGTTAAAAATAACCCAACTATTGATGTCCACCGAGGGCATCACTAGAAACGGACAGTTATGTCTTTGAAAATAACATCTGGAGTACTGCACTAACAAAAATTTGGGATAATAGATGCCCAAAATAACTCTCATTTAACTCTGTATATACGTTTCATTTTGATTTCGAAGTATTTTTTATTAAAAAAAAAATAAAAAAAATTATATAACGACCCCAAAATATATCTAAAATTACGTAATATTTCAGCACTCTGAAAACAATTGAGAATAATTTACCAAGACCAGGCCTGTGTTCCTATTGGTCAGCTCAACATATAAAAACATTTGACGGAGCTGTATACAGCGCCATCTCTGATTGTGCCCATGTACTTGTGCGAGATAAAGAGGAAAATAGTTTTTCAATAGTTGTTGCACCTAATAATGCTTGTCGACAATCCAAAATGGCTTCAGAATGTTCAAGAACTATTTATTTATACTTAGGAGAAAAAGAATACATTTTAAAAAATTCTGAAACTGGTAACCCTGTTTTATACGGCCCTGGAGAAAAAAAATTACCACTTCCGGGTGCTGTTTCCGGTTTAAGAACGATTATGCAAGCACATCACATAATCTTAGTTTTGGATACTTTAGGTGTAGCAATTAAATGGGATACGAAAAACTTAATACAGGTAAAAAAAAACATTTTTTTTATAAATTGTTATAATTTTTTTTAAAGATTTCAGTAGGCGAGTCATTCTGGAATCGAACCCAAGGTCTTTGTGGTACACTAGACGGGTATAAAACAAATGATTTACAGACAAAAGATGGCCAAGATGCCAAAACAATTGCCAGTTTTGTTGATAATTGGAAACTAAATATTCTTGATGGTAAATAATTTTTTAAAACATATTTTGCAGAAAAATATAATAGTATATTATTTAACAAGCATAATATGTAGGCTATATTACACGAGGATGTAATTAAAAATACGAGCGATAGCGAGTATATTTAATCATGCGAGTGTAATGTAGCCATATTATGCGAGTCAAATACTATACTTTATCTACAACTAACAGGCATATAAAAAATCTGATATTATTTTTAAATATTCAGTTAGGTGTATGTAGTTCATATATATCTTAACAGATGGCACCACGGTAGTACTTAAATGTCAAAATAACTATTCAAATTGTATTTATTATACTTTTATAATCATTTATATTGATATTTATGATAAAAAATATATTATTAATAAATTAACAGTTTATTAAAATGTTATGTGTTAAATTATATGCTTTATTTATTACAGAAAAGTGTAGCGTGTAATATAACATTTCATACTACACTTGTGTAATATGAGTAGTATATTATATGTAGTATCACACGTATAATGTACCCATATTTCAATAGTTGTAGATAAAAAATATTATAGGACTCCATTCCTGAAAACTAATTCTTACAATTTTCAGATGTGTGTCTAAGCCCTGTAAGAGACACTTTCAGTTGTTCTTTAGTCAGTAAAACATTAGCCAGTCGAGCCCACCAATACTGCAATCAAATTCTAAATGACAAAAGATTTTCGAAGTGTTTTGATGTAGTAGACGCATCACAATTTTTAGAAGCTTGTCAATCTGATTTTTGTAATTGTGGCGACCCAGGTTCGAATCCAGGCTTGTGTAGTTGTCAAACAATTGAAGTGTTTGCAGAAGAATGCAAGAAACAATTGAAAAGTGGAGATGTTTTACAGTGGAGGGATGAAGAAACTTGTGGTATGTTATGTATTTTTTAAATGTTGCTTAATTTTTGGGGTTTTATATAATTTATTTTCACCTTCTATATAATTGTCACTTTACTGGCTTCTTGGTAGCTAATAAATAAACAATTACAGTATCTTACCTGTAAAACTTTACAAGGCTAGCTATAAATTTAAAAATTATTTGTTGCTAACTAATTAGAATTATGATATATTATTATTTTTTAAAATTATCAGCGCCATCTAACTAACATTAATTGAACTACCTAAACCATAGACATTACCTAGACTAGATTAGACTGCACAAAAACCATAGACATTGTATAGAGTGTTGCATTAGGGTGTTTTTCAAAAAATATCATTTGTGGCATGTTTATGCATTTATTTCCACCTTCTATATAATTGTCACTTTACAGGCTTCTTGGTAGCTAAGTAAACAAACAATTACAGTAACTAACCTGTAAAAATTTACAAGGCTAGCCTTGTAAAATTTTACAATGCTCATAAAAATTATTGAAAATAATGAAAGTTTTTTATGCATTTTATTATAAATATCACAAACTTAATTTAATTAGGTTTATGTGAGTAATTATACACATTTATAGTACATTTTGATTCTCTGGCGAAACTCATTAGACAACGTCTAGTTATAAATTGTTCTACCACCGCCAACTACCAATTCCAAAATAGAGTAAATTTTTTTTAAGAATAAAGTAAATTAAAAAAAAAACGCTATGAAGGTGGAAATAAAATTTTGTACGCAGCACGCGTGTAATTAATCTTTACTGGGCTCACTGGATTATTATTATATTACACACACAAACTATCATTTACTATTTGAAATTAACTTAAAATATAAACGTCAGTTTTTAAATTTCTAAATTTTTATATTGTTTAAAAACCATCACATATGTTTTGAGTGTGTTTATATTTAAAATCTAAATCGTAAATAAAAAATTTGTAAATTAAATACATCATAAACCAGTCTTTATATCTTGCAAGTAATTATTCTTGAACCTTCTAGAGCCTCGTTTTCTGGAATTACATAATTTTTGTGGTCTTACGTAATTTTACTACTTTTACTGCTTAAAACCAAGTACTTTAATTGTTGCGGGACAAGTTTTACTTGCATTTTAGTAGTGCAAGCATTGAACATATCATTACATGATAATATTTTCAGCAATGCAATGTTCTGGAGAAAGGGTTTATGTTTTGAGTGTGTTTATATTGAAAATCTAAATCGTACATTAAAAATTTGTAAATTAAATACATCATAAACCAGTCTTTATATCTTGCAAGTAATTATTCTTGAACCTTCTAGAGTACATTTTTTGGAATTGCATAATTTTTGGGGTCTTACGTGATTTACTACTTTTACTGTTTAAAACCAAGTACTTTAATTGTTGTGGGATTGGTTTTACTTGCATTTTAATAATGCAAACATTGAGTATATCATTACATGTTAATATTTTCAGCAATGCAAAGTTCTGGAGAAAGGGTTTATGTTTTGAGTGTGTTTATATTGAAAATTTAAATCGTAAATAAAAAGTTTGTAAATTAAATACATCATAAACCAGTCTTTATATCTTGCAAGTAATTATTCTCGAACTTTCTAGAGCCTCTTTTTCTTGAATTACATAATTTTTAGAGTCTTACGTAATTTTACTACTTTTACTGTTTAAAACCAAGTACTTTAATTGTTGCGGGACAAGTTTTACTTGCATTTTAGTAGTGCAAACATTGAATATATCGTTACATGTTAATATTTTCAGCAATGCAATTTTCTAAAGGCAGAGTTTATGTTTTGAGTGTGTTTATATTTAAAATCTAAATCGTAAATTAAAAATTTCCAAATGAAATACATCATAAACCAGTCTTTATATCTTGAAAGTAATTATTCTTGAACGTTCTAGAGTATCTTTTTCTTGAATTGTATAATTTTTGGAGTCTTACGTAATTTACTACTTTTACTGTTTAAAACCAAGTACTTTTACATGTTTGGGGACAAGTTTTACTTGCATTTTAGTAGTGCAAACATTGAATATATTATTACATGATAATATTTTCAGCAATGCAATGTTCTGGAGGGAGGGTTTATGTACCCTGTTCATATTCAAGCTTACAGCCAACATGTGGTTCTGAAATTTCCGAAGAAACCCAACCTTTAAACCCTAATTCTCAATGCATCGAGGGCTGTTTTTGCCCTAAGGGTTTCGTACTGCATGCAGGGCAGTGTATCAACCCTTCAATGTGCCCTTGTACCCTAAGGGGCAGAGAATTTAAGCCAGGAACGCAAGTAAATGAAATGTGGTGTTAAAATTTGATTATTTTTATTGATAAAAAGATGTACAAGTATGTTTGGAAAAATATTGTTATGTAAAGGGTCGAAATAATAGGATAATATATTTTTTTTTAAATAGAGGGGGTTGATTTTTGAAGTTTTTCCAAAAATCTGTCTGTCTTAAAAAGTGTCTAAATTGAAGACTACTGCCTTAGGATTTTTTTTACTATTTTTCCCGTAATGTAGAGGGATGATATAATAGGATAACTTACTTTTTACTAAAAAAAGAGGTGGTGAATTTTTGAGTTTTTACGAAAATCTGTCTATCTTAAAAAGTGTCTAACTCAAAAACTATCGGTCTGGGAATTTTTTCACTATTTTTCCCGAAATCTAAAAACTTGAATTTGTAAGTCTATACATACTTTTTGTAGAAAATAGAGGTTTTAATTTTTTCGCCAATTTAAGAACATTTATTCAACTTAAAAAGGGCCTAACTCAAAAACTATTAATCTAGGATTTTTTTCACTATTTTTCCCGCAATGTAGAGACTTGAAATAATAGGACAACATACTTTTCCTTTTAAAATAAAGGGGGTAAATTTTTGAAGTTTTTCCAAAAATCTGTCTGTCTTAAAAAGTGTTTAACTCAAAAACTATGGGTCTGGGAATTTTTTCACTATTTTTCCCGTAATCTAGAGGGTTGAAATAATAGGATAACATACTTTTACTAAAAAATAGAGGTTATAAATTTGAAATATGAATACTCAAGTGGCTTGTATAGTAGTTACTACACTCCTCAATAGATGGCACATGCATTCACTTTTCGCATTAAATTGAAAACTTGCCTTCTAAAATGAAATAATTGGAACAGACAAGTCGTCTACTTGAAATTTACATTTAAAATATATGAATATTCAGCTGGCTAGTACAGTAGTTTCTAGAATGCTTAATAGATGGTATATGCATTCAGTTTTTAAAATAAACTGGCATAATTTGAAATAGGTACATCCTTAAAATTACATAACACATACCCCTTAAAATTAAACAATTATTTATACAAAATTTTACAAAAATATGTCTGTCTTAAAAAGTGTCTAACTCCAAAACTACGACCCAGGGAATTTATAACTATTTTCCGATAATTCAGAGGGTTGAAATAATAGGATAACATACTTGTCCTTAAATAATAGAGGTGGTGAATTTTTTGACTAAATTTTTTCTAAAATCTCTGTCTTAAAATTTTATGTCACAAACATTATTTTTAATAATCGAACTATCAATGAAAATAATCAAGATTTTTAACTTATTTTGTGTTAATTTGTTGGAATAATATATTACAATTAAAATTTCAGATACCCAAAGAATGTAATACTTGTACTTGCGAATCAGGAAAGTGGATATGCACTCAAATAGAATGTGGTAGTCGATGTTCAGCTATTGGTGATCCTCATTATGAAACATTTGACGGAAAACGATACGATTTCATGGGTCAATGTCGTTATTATCTAGTAAGTCTTTAATACTACTATGAAATAATCAAATTTATCCACAACTGTCAAGTAATATATTTAGAATTCATTTTTTAATCAATTAATTCGTTACTGTTGCTAATTGAATAATATTGACAGTTCGATGAAATAATATTATTTATTTCCACTTTCTATATAATTGTCACTTTACAGGCTTCTTGGTAGCTAAGGAAATAAACAATTACAGTAACTAACTTGTAAATTATAAGCGCCATCTAACGAACATTAATTGAACTACTTAAACCATAGACATTACCTAGACTAGATTAGACTGCACAAAAACCATAGACATTGTATAGAGTGTTGCATTAGGGTTTTTCAAAAAATAATCATTTGTGGCATGTTTATGCATTTATTTCCACCTTCTATATAATTGTCACTTTACAGGCTTCTCGGTAGCTAAGTAAATAAACAATTACAGTAACTAACCTGTAAAAATTTACAAGGCTAGCCTTGTAAAATTTTACAATGCTCATAAAAAAATATAGAAAATAATGAAAGTTCTTTTATGCATTTTATTATAAATATTACAAACTTAATTTAATTAGGTTTATGTGAGTAATTATACACAATTATAGTACATTTTGATTCACTGGCGAAACTCATTTGACAACGTCTAGCTATAAATTGTTCTACCACCGCCAACTACCAATTCCAAAATAAAGTAAATCTTTTTTTGAAGAATAAAGTAAACTAATAAAAAAAAGTTATGAAGGTGGAAATAAAATTTTGTACACCGCACACGTGCAATTAATCTTTACTGGGTTCACTGGAAATTTTTCTAAATTTATTCTTTTATTTGTACTTTTTCTGTACGGAAAGCAAAGAGCAATGTTTTAGAATATAAAAAAACCCTACGTTATAATTAAGAATGGCCAAAATGCTCTAATAACGTGAATTGAAAATGTACTCCCATAAGAAATGCATACACTCAGATTTGAATTAGGGTTTCGCGCCAAATGTAAATCTTAACCTCACTAACGTGGTCTATATACTATTAATCATTATTTTTCTAGGTAAAGTCATCTAATTTCTCCATAGAAGCAGAAAACGTAGCTTGTGCTGGCAGTATATCTCAAAATATGAATTTTCCTGTAAATATAGCTTCTGGTCTACCAAGTTGTACTCGTTCAGTTACAATAAAAACTTCCACCAATCACATTATCAGATTAAAACAAAATCAAGAAGTGATTGTTGACGGATATGACGTCACAAGGCTGCCGTATGTTGTTGGAGAAGATGGTGACGTCATCAGAGTTGCGTCGTCTTTGTTTATTGTTGTTGAATTGGAAAATGGCGTCGAGGTAACTGTCTTACAAAATATCGGTCTGGGAATTTTTTCACTATTTTTCCCGTAATTTAGAGGGTTGAAATAATAGGATAACATATTTTTCGATAAAAAATAGAGGGAGTCAATTTTTCAAGATTTTATGAAAATCTGTCTGTCTTAAAAAGTATCTAACTCGAAAACTACAGCTCTGAGAATTTTTTCACTATTTTTCTTGTAATGTAGAGGGTTCAAATAATAGGATAACATACTTTTCTCTAAAAAAATATAGGAATCAATTTTTCATCTATGCCGTTCATTGAAAAATATATAGATAGGCAAGCTTATGAGAAAATTCGTTTCACCACATAACTGTGTGTCTAGTTGCATTTGAGTTAATATAAGGCGTTTCTGTCAAACATAAAAAAAGCAAACGTCAAATAATAATACAAATTAGTTCTATTTTAAAATATACCAATGAATGAAAGAACCATTTTAAAAGATTAAAAAAAATTCAGTAAATATGTAAAACATCATTATTTCTCTGATATTTTTGACTGTTTAATTCCGCAAAGTAGTTGATGGAATCATGAACGAGATGGCTCTGTCAAATCAGATTCCAAAACAGTGGTACGCAAAAACATACAGGCTTGCCTATCTATATATTTTTCAATCAATGTCCAAGCTTAAGCTATTTGGAACACCCTGTATACCGGGTGTCCCAGTTTGACCGACACATGAGAGTTTTACATAGGAAATCAGTTAATTATGAATAGTATCTCCCCAGTGCAAGATATTAACTTGAAATTTTGTATGCTTATTGGGGAATATTATTTCTACGGATTACAGTTATTTGAAATATGTAATTTAGTCTGCAAGACGAGATTTATTAAATTATAAAATCTAACATTTTCGTTCAAAATCAGTCAGCCATGGAAATAAAAGAAAATATCTATGTGACAGTTCTGACAGTTAATGACATGCCATTGTAGATATTTATATTTTTGTAATATTGGTATATTATTTAACAAAAATAAACTAAATTCAACTTAAATAATATTAAAATACAGGAAATAAAAATTAAAATCAGTGATACTTCACTAAACTGTCAGATAAATATTTTCATTTATTTCCATGGCTGTCTGATTTTGAACGGAAATATTAGATTTTAAATTTAATAAATCTCGCCCTGCAGACGAAATTGCATATTTCATATAAGTGTGATCCATAGAATTAATATTCTCCGATAAGCAAACAAAATTTGAAGTTAATGTCTTGCACTGGGGAGATACTATTCATAATTAACTGATTTCCCATGTCAAACTCTCATGTGTCGGTCGAGCTTATACACCCGGTACAATAATACACCCATTTTAAGGTTTGGTGGGACGGCGTATCAAGAGTATATATAGACGCCCCACCCAGTCTAAGGGGACATACTAGAGGCTTATGTGGAACTTTCAACACCAACCAAAAAGATGATTTTCTCACACCAGAAGGCGATGTTGAAAATGATCCAATTATTTTTGCAAATCAATGGAAAGTGGACGAAAATTGTAAAGATACTACACCAAGTTTAAAGAATAATCACCCATGTGAAGTGAATATTCACAACAAACAAAAAGCCGAGAAGTATTGTTCGATTCTACAGTCAAAGATATTTGCAAGTAAGTTGTTAATGCACAGTTAGTTCTTGCAGTTGATTCTTACGTAATTTTTATCTTGCATTTTTATAACTAGTGTATTATTTAACAAGCATAATATGTAGGCTATATTACACGAGGATGTAATTAAAAATAAGAGCGGTAGCTAGTATATTTAATCATCCGAGTGTAATGTAGCCATATTATGCGAGTCAAATACTATACTTTATCTACAACTATCAGGCATATAAAAATCTGATATTATTTGTTAAATATTCAGTTAGGTGTGAGTGGTTCATATATAGCTTAACAGATGGCGCCACAGTAGCACTTAAATGTCAAAATAACTATTCAAATTGTATTTATTATACTTTTATAATCATTTATATTGATATTTATAATAAAAAATATATTATTAATAAATTAACAGTTTATTAAAATGTTATGTGTTAAATTATATGCTCTACTTATTACAGAAAAGTGTAGCGTGTAATATAACATTTCATATTACACTTGTGTAATATGAGTAGTATATTATATGTAGTATCAGACGTATAATGTACCCATATTTCAATAGTTGTAGATAAAGATATTTATCTATTATCTATTAATATACCTAGGTTATTTGGTTATAAGTATTAGGACTAGCCGTTAAAACATTCGTGGTTTGTTCAATAGTATACCAATATAGGAAACTGAAGATTTTAATAATTTTATCCAGAGCAGCCAAATCTGTTCTAGAATGTGCTCTAGTTTTAGTAGATCAAGAATTACATGATTCTTAAATGTTTGCTCTAATCCTAGATTTGCTGAAACCAGAGTACTTTCTGGAGCAATGAAGCTCTGGATTGTGCTCTGGTTTCAGTGGGTCAGGAATTAGAACACTCAAAAGTGTTTGCTCTAATTCTTGACCCACTAAAACCAGAACATAATCCAAAGCAGGTAAATCTGCTCCAGAATGTGCTCTGGTTTCAACAGACCTAGATTTAGAGCAAACACTTCTCAGTGCTCTAATTCTTGGCCTACTAAAACCAGAGCATAATCCAGAGCAGCCAAATCTGTTCCAGAATGTGTTCTGGTTTCAGCAGGCCTAGAATTAGAGCAAACATTTCAGAGTGCTCAAATTCTTGGTCCACTAAAACCAGAGCACAATCCAGAGTAGCCAAATGTGCTCCAGAATGTGTTCTGGTTCCAGCAGGCCTAGAATTAGAGCAAACATTTCAGAGTGCTCTAATTCTTGACCCACTGAAACCAGAGCACAATCCAGAGCTTTACTGCTCCAGAATGTGCTCTGGTTTCAGCAGCTCTAGAATTAGAGCAAACATTTCAGAGTGCTCTAATTCTTGGTCCACTAAAACCAGAGCACAATCTAGGGCTTCATTGCTCCAGAATGTGCTCTAGTTTCAGCAAACCAAGATTTAGAGCACACACTTAAGAGTGCTCCAATTCCCGGCCGGCTGAACTAGACCACCTTCAGGGCAGCAGATGCCCTGGAAGGCGGTCTAGTCAGACCACCAGGCGGGGCGGAGGCCCGAAGGCCCACTACCGCCCCGGCGCCCCGCACAGCGGGACTGAGTGCTGGCGTCTCAGGATCCCCGGTATATCCTCACACGCGCATTAGTACCGGTCATGTGGATTCCTATAGGCTGATATTCAATCTGTAATTGTGGCTGTACTAGTGGGAATTTTAAAATGAAAATTTGTATACATAGGTAATTTGATGCGAGGAATTTGCTGGTGATATTTTTAAGGGTGTAACTCACACCCATTTTAGGGTAGAAGTCAGTTATTAAAAACTCTTTTAATAAACTACAAAACAATTATGATTGATTACGTAAGGATCATATTTTAAAACATTTTTAGTGCATATAATCCGCTCTTTATTTATAATTAATCAACATTTTTTTTAGAATGTCACTGGCTATTGGATCCAAAACCGTTTTACGAAAACTGTCTTTATGACATGTGCTCTTGTGAAACCAAAACTTCAGAATGCCTTTGTGCAACATTGGGAGCTTATGGTACATCTTGTGCTGCTTTGGGAGCTGGCGTTCCTTGGCGAATAGACGTGCCAGAATGTGCTATTCAATGCCCTGTTGGTCAAACTTACCAATTTTGTGGCAATAGTTGTACTAGAACTTGTAAAGATATTTCAACTCGAAACAATTGCAGAAGTCCATGTGTTGAAGGTTGTAATTGTCGAGATATGGAAGCATTGAACGATAATAATGAATGTATACCTATTTCTGAATGTGGTTGTTACGAAAATGGAGTTAGATTTCCTCCAAAGTACAAAGAAATACGTCAAAATATAGTTCAAGAGTTATGTACTTGCTTGAATGGCATTTGGACTTGTCGTGTAGCAACAAAAGACGAAATAAAAGAGTACCCCTTACAAAATGATCGACAATCAATATGCCAACTTGACAAAAACCAAGAATTTACAACATGCGAACCGGGGGAACCAATAACTTGTAAAAACATGCACCAAAACTCCATCTTTGAGACGAGTGCTGCCATCTGTCGTCCTGGTTGTAAATGCAAACCCGGATATGTCCTTTTGGACTCCTTTACCGGAAGTGGTAACTGCGTTAAACCGGAAGAGTGTCCTTGTCATCACGGAGGACAAAGTTATAAAGAAAATCAAACTATTTTAAATGATTGTAACAAATGTATTTGCGAATTAGGACAGTGGAATTGTGAGAAAAAATTGTGTAGTGGTACCTGCTCCACTTGGGGAGATAGCCACTTCACCACTTTTGACGACAAGGACTTTGATTATCAAGGACAATGTGATTACGTATTTACGAAAGGATCCTTAGGACAACATGATAGTTTTGAAGTTATTGTTCAAAATGTACCGTGTGGTACTTTAGGTAATAATTACACAACTTTCTTGCATGCTTATTAATGATATACATTTTTTGCTGCACTTTTTTTTACTATTAACATAATAGAATAACATACTTTTTGCTAAAAAATAAAAAAAAATTGAGTGTCTTAAAAAGTGCCTAACTCAAAAACGACAGCTCTGGGAATTTGTTCACTATTTTTCCCATAATGTAGAGGGTTAAAATAATAGGATAACATATTTTTCTTTAAAAAATAGAGGAGGTAAATTTTTGAAGATTTTACGAAAATCTGTCTGTCTTAAAAAGTATCTAACTCGATAAATACGACTCTGGGAATTTTTTCACTATTTTTCCCGTAATGTAGAGGGTCGAATTAGGGGGGCTACATATTTTTTGTAAAAAAATATAGATCTTTAATTTTTCACGTTTTAACGAAATTCTGCGTAACTTAAAATGTACATAACTCAAAAACTATCGGTCTGGGAATTTTTTCACTATTTTTCCCGTAATCTAGAGGGTTGAAATAATAGGATAACATATTTTTCCTTAAGAAATAGAGGAGGTAAATTTTTGAAGATTTTTTGAAAATCTGTCTGTCTTAAAAAGTGCGTAACTCAAAAACTACGGTTCTGAGAATTTTTTCATTATTTTTCCCGTAATCTAGAGGGTTGAAATAATAGGATAACATACTTTTCGCTAAAAAATAGAGGGGGTCAATTTTCGAAGATTTTAAGACAAATTGACTGTCTTAAAAAGTGTCTAAGTCAAAAACTACGGCTCTGAGAAAAGTCGTCTATTTGAAAATTGCTTTTAAAATATATGAATACTCAAGTGGCCAGTATAGTAGTTATTACACTTCTCAATAGATGGCACATGCATTCACTTTTCGCATTAAATTGTAAATTTCGCTTCGAAAACGAAATAATTGGAACAGACAAGTCGTCTACTTGAAAATTGCATTTCAAATATTTAAATACTCAGCTGGCCAGTACAGTAGTTTCTAGAAAGCTTAATAGATGGCATATGCATTCACTTTTTAAAATAAACTGACAATTTGAAATAGGTACATCCCTTAAAATTACATAATATATACCCCTTCAAATTACAAAACAATTTATCCAAATTTTACAAAAATATGACTGTTTTAAAAAGTGTCTAACTCAAAAACTACGGCTCTGGGAATGTATCATTATTTTTCCAGTAACGCAGAGGGTTGAATTAGGGGAAGTACATACATTTCATAAAAAAAATAGAGGATTAATTTTTCACGTTTTTATGAAAATCTGCCTAAATTAAAAAGTGCCTACGCAAAAACTTTTACTTTGGCAATTTTTTCACAATTTTTCCGGTAATGTAGACAGTATTATAGTTTTGTACATAGGTACAAAAACACTCTGTATAGTGGTCGTAGAAGAAATATATTTCTCACAATATATTTTGACAGCTGTCAATATTGTCAATCATTTACTCAATTTATTTACAATATTTTTGCCAAAGCGAGTTGTACACTATACTTTTACTACGACCACGATATTATTTCGATTATATTACTAGATATGTAAGTTCAGCTATGATTTCAAACTATATTTTTTCAGGAGTAAGTTGTACGAAAGCTATAACTATAACAATATCAGGAGACACTTTAGTCTTACAAAAAGACAAACCAATTCCCGATATAAAACTTCTTAAACGAATGACGTTACGTCAGACAAATCTTTACGTAATTATCGAAGCTCAAAGTTTAGGAATTACTTTAATTTGGGATAAAGGAACTAAATTGAGTGTAAAAGTTGACCCACGATGGCAAAATCGGCTTAAGGGGTTATGTGGCAATTACAATCAAGATCCAACCGATGATTTTCAAACCCCCAGTGGAGGGTTTATAGAAATAAACCCCATAATCTTTGGGGATTCTTGGCAAATAGATAAATATTGCCAAAAAGGAATAGAAATTACAGATACATGTGCTTTACGACCTGAGCGAAAAGCATGGGCATTGAAAAAATGTGGAATTCTGAAATCGGAATTGTTTAGGCCGTGTCATACAGCTGTACAAGTTGACAGGTAAGAATAGTTATTATTAGTTTGTTGACATGGATATACCATGACAACATATCTTATTTGAAACATCTGACATCCTTTGACATTGACATTGCCCAAATGCAATGAATTTTAATAAACATAAATATATTGCGATGCAAATGCCCATAAAACATTGTACAATGCTCTACCGTTAGCTGAAGTTTACAGCCTCACACAGATAACAGGCTCGCCCGTTACCTTTCTGTGCTCACCTGTACATTTCTGTATATCGGTCTTGCAATGTAATAGTTATTTACATAACAAGCGTGGAAAGTGGTAAATAGCAAGCGTGTGTAGAGATTGAAGAACGAGAGATTTAATACACGAGCGTTGCTCTGCACTTTCAAGCGAGTTATGTACACTATTTTTCAGACGACCACAAAATATAATAAAAACAGGGTTTATACAAAAGTGTCAATGTCAAACTCACGAAAGCATTGACGTTTAGGTTTGAGGTTAAGTATCACTAGTTAACCGGAAACTGATTTGGAAGTCTAGTGCGTATTATTTGAACAATTAATAAAACTATCAGTACATTTTGATTCTTTTTTTTTTGTTATTAATTCACTACCAATTTTAAAATTGTAGTTTTAAGCAAATTTTCATTAATTTTGTTACATTTCATTATCAAAGTTCCATCTATTGACCACTAATCATCATATCCGGTTATATAACACACTAGTGTGTTATTATAACACACGCTGTGTGCTGTGTTACATTTTCTGGTGTTAATTACAGTGTAAATATGGCTACTTTCATATGTGGTCGTCTGAAATAGTTATTTACATTGCTAGACGGTAATAATAGTATATTATTTAACAAGCATAATATGTAGCCATATTATGCGAGTCAAATACTATACTTTATCTACAACTATCAGGCATATAAAAAATCTGATATTATTTGTTAAATATTCAGTTAGGTATGAGTAGTTCATATATAGCTTAACAGATGGCGCCACAGTAGCACTTAAATGTCAAAATAACTATTCAAATTGTATTTATTATACTTTTATAATCATTTATATTGATATTTATAATAAAAAATATATTATTAATAAATTAACAGTTTATAAAATGTTATGTGTTAAAATATATACTCTATTTATTATAGAAAAGTGTAGCGTGTAATATAACATTTCATATTACACTTGTGTAATATGAGTAGTATATTATATGTAGTATCACACGTATAATGTACCCATATTTCAATAGTTGTAGATAAACAAAATTCTATGTTTTCTATGTACTATATGCTAACTTCTTATAATTTTTTTTAGGTTCTTAGAAAGATGTGTTTTCGACACTTGTGCATGCGATAAAGGAGGTGATTGCGAATGTCTATGTACAGCTTTATCTGCCTACGCGCAAGAATGTAACGAAAAAGGAATTCATATTAAATGGCGAAGTCAAAATTTATGCCGTAAGTATATCTTATACATATTAGAAACCTTAATATATGGAATTAACATGGGAACACTTATTTACATATCAAGTTTGAAATAGTTATTTTCCGTATCCATGGTATGTAATTGACAAATTGTTTACTTCATTTGAGGTTAACAATGGCAGGTAAGTATTAAAAGCGGGATGATATGAACAGCTGTGGATTTTAGCGGTGCAAGCATACGACGTGCCATCTACCGATACAATTTAAAATTATAATATTTGGTTACAACAACTACATGATAATTTTAATTATTTTTCAATTTTCGCATAAATTTATTATAGAATTATCATTTAAACCAAAATTAGACATTTATAATGTGAGTTTTTTTGGAAAAACTGTTTAAAGCTTGAAGTAAAGTACTATTTTCGGATAACCAATTGTAGTCAAAATCTAATCAGTTCATCATATTAGAATATAAGTCTTAAATACCAAATATTATATTTTTTACATGTATCGTATTGGAGTTATCGTGGACGAAAAATCGTCACAGACACACAGACAGACACACAAACACGGACATACAGACAGACATCACGGGAAAAATAGCAAAATCGTATTATAGAGACCCTAATTCGTGCTCATATGTTGAAAACTCACACTCGAGAGACCAGAAACAATATCTCCCTTATCTATATATTGATAGGCGGGAGGTAAAAAGTGCCATTTTCCATAATAACCCTTAATGGTTAGCCTCTTAAAAGGAACACCCTGTATAGTGTAAAAAAGTGCCACTTTTCATATTATTTACCAGTTAATTCCTTATTTGAAGGTTTTTATAGAATTTACTAGTATTAAACCCGAATGTACCCCTTGTAATTTAAATTTTTTTTAGCAATGCAATGTGACGAACGATGTTCAACCTATTCCCCTTGTATTTCAACATGTCCTGTTGAAACCTGTGACAATATTATCACCCACCCAAAATTGGGTTTTGGGTGTAAGGATGATACATGCATTGAAGGATGCCTACCCAAACAATGTCCTGATGGTCAAATATATTTAAATAGTAGTACTATAGAGTGTGTACCCAAAAACACTTGTAAGCCAATTTGCATGGAATTTGATGGCAAAATTTATTCAGAAGGAGATTTAATTGAAGAGGATGAATGTCATAAATGTTTTTGTAGTAACTTTAAAAAAATTTGTTCAGGAAAACCTTGTCAGAAAAATGTTACTATAGTACCCCACGATCAACAATTAAAATGCAAAAGTGGATGGACTTCTTGGATCAATTCAGACAGATCAAAATCAAAAAAAGGAAAAAAAGTTGATGTTGAACCCCTACCATCACCAATCATTCTCAACTCTTTTGATGAAGGGGGTAGGTGTACCCCTGAAAAAATGACTGACATCCAATGTCGCACCGCAATTGGCCATATAGACTTCAAAGCTACCAATTTAGATGTCGAATGTTCTTTAGAACATGGTCTAATATGCAGAAAAACCAAAACTGACCTTTGCCCAGATTTTGAAATTAGGGTACTTTGTCAATGCGACCAAATTCCAAAATTACCTCAAGTAGAAGCTACTTTTTGTGATGACAACTCTTATAGAAAACACGATTATGACTGTCATTTGTTTTACCAGTGTTCCAACAATCAACTCGTTGAGAAAACTTGTGGTCCAAATATGTTCTTCAATCCAGAAACTCAAATTTGCGATTGGCCTGAATCTGTCTTGAATATAAGGCCAAATTGTTCAACTTTGGAAACTAATTTGCAAAATAAACCTATTTTTGTGCCACAAGTTGAAAGTTTTGAAGAAAGTTTAAATGACAGTATATGCCCACCAAATTATGTATATAGTCAATGTGGTACTGAATGTAATAGACTATGCTTGTATTATGACTACGTAGTCAAATCAAAAGGGCATTGTCTAACTGGTAGTACTTGTGAAAAAGGTTGTGTATCTCAATCTAGAAAACTAGCTTGTCCAGTTGGTTATTTATGGAGAGATAATACTACATGTGTTGAAATTAAAGAATGTTTATGTGTTTCAAATAATGGCCTTCCTGTTTCACCTGGAACTTTACATAAAGAATCCGATTGCTTAATATGTCAATGCATTGACAATCACTATATCTGTGAAGATCTTTGTACAACAACTACCCCTAAATTTGAAACCACCCCTTCATTTTTCACTGAAGAGTTGCCCTTATTCGAAACAACCCCTGAAAACTGCCCCCCAAATAATCTTCATAGCATTTTTCTTTCAAATCCTCAAATTGTAGAAACAAACTTTATTTCTTCATCAAAAATAAACGAATATCATCAACCCTGGTTTGCGGAAATGCATGCAAAACTTCCGGCTTTGAGTGCCGGAAGTTGGCAACCGGAAGTTGACACACCGGAAGAATATATACAAGTTGATTTGACACATCCGGAACCAGTATACGAGATTGTAATAATGGGACACCCTATTTATGATTTTTACGTAACGAGTTTTTACGTAATGTATACTTTGGATCAAAATCCAACAAATTTTAGATATGCTAAAACAAAATCCGGACAACCACAACTATTTAGAGGTAATTTAGACCATGTAACACCGATTAAAAATGCATTTGAAATACCATTCGAAGCCAGACATGTCAAAATAGTTCCAAAAACATGGCACAATCACATTGCCCTTCGTTTTGACTTAATTGGTTGTTCAGAAGATGTAACAACCATTCAACCAATTATAACCACAACACCAATTTCTGAACTATGTGATGAACCAATGGGAATTGAGCAAGAAATACTACCGGAAGAATTAATTAAAGTTAGTTCAGAAAAAATACCAAATTTAGAATACTACGGATTGAAGTTAAACGGGTCTCATAGTTGGCAACCCCTTACAAACTCACCAAATGAGTTTGTCTTGTTTAATTTTACATCTCCTAAACAACTAACTGGCTTAAAAACACAAGGAGGAAAATTAGGATGGGTACAATCTTATAAAATAAAGTATAGTCATGACAATATGATATTTACACCAATTTTAGACGATTTTGGTACCGAAAAACTGTTTCCAGGCAATTTTGACCAAAATACAATCTACAAAAATATGTTCTCTCGACCAATAAGAGCACAGTACCTAAAAATAATACCTAAAAAGTGGACCAACAACATTCAAATGCGTGTGGAACCTATTGGTTGTTTCGAACCTTACCCAACGAACCCACCAGCAGTAGTAATATTACCAGAAATAGATGAACCCATTCTAGGGTGTAACCACTGTCCAGGTACCCCCCCACCGGTCTCAGAAACCTTAAATAAAGTTTGTGTCTGCGATGGGCAAAAATATTTCGATGGGAACTCTTGCATAAACAGATATGAGTGCCCGTGTAAAGTAAATGAGCTTACTTACAAAGTTGGTACAGTTTTCGAAACAACTGACTGTCAGGAATGTTTGTGTGTAATTGGTGGTACTTCCCAATGCAGTCCCAAAAAGTGCCCCCCCTGTGATAAAGGTCTTCGGTCAGTTTTGGGTTCAAATTGTGATTGTCTCTGCGAACCCTGTCCAATTGGACAAATTTTATGTCCAACTTCAAATATTTGCATCAAACTTGAACAATGGTGTGATGGAATTATGGATTGTTCAGATGACGAAAACAATTGCGAATCATCAACAATTGAACCGTTGATCACCACAAAAAAATATGAACATCAACAATGCCCTGCTGTAGTTTGTCCGAAAGGGTTTAAGATCGTCTTAAAAAAAAAAGAACAACAGGATGTTTCGCCTATGTTTCAAATGTATGGCGGACGAAAACAAAAACTATCGACCAATCAAATCACAGCTAAATATTTTGGTACAAAAGGCAGAACAATTGCACAACGGGTTCACACTAAAACTTTACCAAGAAAACCAGTTAAGAATCCACAAAGAAATAAACAAAATTGTGTAGAATTCATTTGTCAGCCAGAAAAATCTGGAGAATGTCCAGAACCAAAATGTCCACCTGGTTATTCAATTGTTTATGACAAACAAGAAACGATGGAAATATGCCAAACATACGAATGCAAACCTCCAAATATAAAAGACGATATATGTAACATTACAGGCCGAAATTTCAAAACATTTGATAATTTTGAATATAAATACGAAATTTGTAACCATATCTTGGCAAGAGACTTAGCTACAGAAGAATGGGATTTATTGTTAACTAAAAAGTGTGACGAAATTTGTATCAAAATTTTAACAATTCGCCATGGAAATCAAATCATAAAAATATACCCTGATTTAAGCATCGAGTTCAACGGATATAAATACACAGCTGAACAAACTAGCAAAATCGGTGCGAAAAACTTAGCATTCACTGTCTCAAAAATGGGCCACACATTACTATTCGTTTCAAACCATTATGGATTTTGGGTTATGTTCAACACGCAATCAAATATTAAAATAGGAATCACAGAAAAACTCGCAGGACAAATTGACGGGCTATGTGGTTTCTACGACCATAATCCACGAAACGATAAACGAAAACCAAATGGAGGTCAGGCCAAAACCACAACGCAATTTGGTGATAGTTGGTTGGTACAATCAGACCAACCAGAATGTGAGACTAAAACTTGTAGTTTACAAATACAAAATCAAGCGTTCAAAATGTGTGAAAAAGTCAAAAATCAAATTCTTGCTCCATGTCATCATGCCATTGAAGACATTGATGCGTGAGTTCATGATTGAAAAATATATAGATAGGCAAGCTTATGAAAAAAATTGTTTCTCCTACAAAAGACATAAATATAATAATTCCAAAACTATATAGTATGTTATTTAACAAGCATAATATGTAGGCTATATTACACGAGGATGTAATTAAAAATACGAGCGGTAGCGAGTATATTTAATCATCCGCGTGTAATGTAGCCATATTATGCGAGTCAAATACTATACTTTATCTACAACTATCAGGCATATAAAAAATCTGATTTTTTTTGTTAAATATTCAGTTAGGTGTGGTAGTTCATATATAGCTTAACAGATGGCGCCACAGTAGCACTTAAATGTCAAAATAACTATTTCAAATTCACAAAATAATCATTTATATTGATATTTATAATAAAAAATATATTATTAATAAATTAACAGTTTATTAAAATGTTATGTGTTAAAATATATGCTCTATTTATTACAGAAAAGTATAGCGTGTAATATAACATTTCATATTACACTTGTGTAATATATGTAGTATCACACGTATAATGTACCCATATTTCAATAGTTGTAGATAAAGTAAATTTTTATACTTTGCATTAACAATTATTATATCGAAAACAGTAATATTAAATATTGATATAGTTTTGGTATTTTTCTTTGAAAAATTAGTAAGAAATAGAGGTAGTCAATTTTTAAAAATTTTGCAAAAAACTATCTATTGGCGTCTATTTGAAAATTGCTTTAAAAATAAATGAATACTCAAGTGTCTAGTATAGTAGTTACTAGACTCCTCAATAGATGGCACATGCATTCACTTTTCGCATTAAATTGAAAAGTTGGCTTCGAAAACGAAATCATTGGAACAGACAAGTCGTCTACTTGAAAATTGCATTTAAAATATAGGAATACGCAGTTGGCCAGTACAGTAGTTTCTAGAATGCTTAATAGATGGCATATGCATTCACTTTCTATAATAAACTGATATAATTTGATATAGGTACATTCCTTAAAATTACATAACATATGCCCATTAAAATTACATAACAATTTTTCAAGATTTTACAAAAATATGACAGTCTTAAAAAGTGTCTAAGTCGAAAACTACAGCTCTGGGAATTTTTTAACTATTTGAGTCGTAATGTAGAGGGTTGAAATAATAGAATAACATACGTTATTAATTAATATTCATTATTATGCATATATTATATTTTTTAAACTAAATTGTTTCACCTACATAACTGTGTGTGTGGTTGCATTTGAGTTAATATCAGGCGTTTCTGTCAAATATAAAAAAGAGCAAACGTCAAATAATAATACAAATTAGTTCTATTTTAAAATATACCAATGAATGAAAGAACCATTTTAATAGATACCAAAAAATTCAGTAAATATGTAAAACATCTTTATTTATCTGATATTTTTGTCTAATTCCGCAAAGTAGTTGATGGAATCATGAACGAGATGGCTCTGTCGAATCTGATTCCGTAACAACGGCACGCAAAAACATACAGGCTTGCCTATCTATATATTTTTTAATCATCGATTCAAATTACTATAGATGGTACTTACGTAATCAATCATAAAAAGGGATTAAAAAATTGTTAAATTTTAAAAAGCTCACTAATATTATTCTATATTAATTTTTCTTTATTGAATATACAGCCAAATGTTTCTCATTTTGAATACTTGGTTTAATTCTTGGCTTGCTGAAACCAGAGCACATTTTGGAGCAGATTTAGCTGCTCTGGATTGTGCTCTGTTTTCAGTGGGTCAAGAATTAGAGCATTCTGAAATGAATGCTCTAATTCTAGATCTGCTGAAACCAGAGCACATTCAGGAGCAGATTTAGCTGCTCTGGATTGTACTCTGATTTAAGTGGGTCAAGAATTAGAGCATTCTAAAGTGTTTGCTCTAATTCTAGGCCTGCTGAAACCAGAACACATTCTGGAGCAGATTTATCTGCTCTGAATTATGCTCCAGAATGTGCTCTAATTTCAGCAGGCCTACAATTAGAGCAAACACTTTTGAGTGCTCTAATTCCTAACCCACTGAAACCAGAGCACAATCCAGAGCTTCATTGCTCCAGAATGTGCTCTAGTTTCAGCAGACCTAAAATTAGAGCAAACACTTTTGAGTGCTCTAATTCTTGACCCACTGAAACTAGAGCACAATCCAGAGCTTCATTGCTCCAGAATGTGCTCTGGTTTCAGCAGACCAAGAATTAGAGCACCCACTGAAGCGTGCTCTAATTCCCGGCCGGCTGAACTAGACCACCTTCAGGGCAGCAGATGCCCTGGAAGGCGGTCTGGCCAGACCACCAGGCGGGGCGGAGGCCCGAAGGCCCACTACCGCCCCGGCGCCCCGCACAGCGGGACTGAGTGCTGGCGTCTCAGGATCCCCGGTATATCCTCACACGCGCATTATCACCGGTCATGTGGATTCCTATTGGCTGATATTCAATCTGTAATTGTGGCTATACTAGTGGGAATTTTAAAATGAAAATTTGTATACATAGGTAATTTGATGCAAGGAATTCATTGGTGATATTTTTAAGGGTGTAACTCACACCCATTTTAGGGTAGAAGTCAGTTATTAAAAACTTTTTAATAAATTACAAAACAATTATGATTGATTACGTAAGGATCAACTTTTAGAAACAGACTCTAATTATTTTGATCTCTAGATGGATTTCTCGTTGCTTGGAAACAACATGTCAATGTCTAGAACAAAAGACCAACTCATCACATGATCTAGAAACCACTTGTGGATGTAATGTTCTAGAATCTTTTGTAGTAGATTGTGTCACGGCTCGTCCAAATGTAGCTTTAGAAGATTGGCGGATGACTTTAGAATGCCGTAAGTCTAATTCAAGCTTTATATTATATATACGATGATATGTATATGTGTATGTTAGTTTAGGATTAAGTAATGTGTTTCATACAATATTTTTTCTACTTCCGTTTGAAAAAATAGAGGGGATCAATTTTTCAAGATTTTGCAAAAATCTGTCTGTCTTAAAAATTGCCTAACTCGAAAACTACAGCTCTGAGAATTTTTTTACTATTTTTCCTGTAATCTAGAGGGTTGATATAATATGACAACATACTTTTTGTTAAAAAATAGAGGGCGTCAATTTTTCAAGATTTTACGAAAATCTGTTTGTCTTAAAAAGTGTCTAACTCAGAAATTATGGCCCTGGGATTTTTTTAGTATTTTTCCCGTAATGTAGAGGGTTGAAATAATAGGATAATATACTTTTCGTTAAAAAATAGAGGGGGTCAATTTTTCAAGATTTTGCAAAAATCTGACTGTCTTAAAAAGTGTCTTGAAAATTGCTTTTAAAATATATGAATACTCAAGTGGCCAGTACAGTAGTTACTACACTCCTCAATAGATGGCACATGCGTTCACTTTTCGCATTAAATTGAAAATTTCGCTTCGAAAACGAAATAATTGGAACAGACAAGTCGTTTACCTGAAAATTGCATTTAAAATATATAAATACTCAGCTGGCCAGTACAGTAGTTTCTATAATGCTTAATAGATGGCATATGCAGTCACTTTTTAAAATGAACAGACAATTTGAAATAGGTACATCCCCTAAAATTACATAACATGTACCCCTTAAAATAAGAAAACAATTTATATAAGTTTTTACAAAAATATCTGTCACTGAAATTCGTATGTTTGGAACTATAACAATAATTAGTAATGCCGAAAAAAATGTATTAAAAATATGAGCAGCATATAGCAACTTTCTCGTTAAAGATGACTTTTTTGGTTTTTGTTTTAAAAAAGAGCTTTTGTAAATTTCAATATAAATATGAATTCGAGATTTTTTTATTTTTGTTAGAATTACCTGTGATATTTATTGTCTTTATACATTTCATAAAATGTTCCAAATAAAACACTGCATGTAAAAATAGAAATAAGAAAATGATTTCAGTGAAACGAGCCTGACATTAGTTTTTTTGCATATTTTTATTGTAAAGTGCATATTTATAACTTTTTTGCATATATCTTGCATATTTTGATGATTTTTTAATGCATATTGCATGCATATTTTCACACTTTTTTAGTGCATATAATCCGCTCTTTAATTATGAGAAATAGGCGGGAAAGCTAGAGAATCCATAACTGTAATATACAAATTGTATTTATGGGCATTTGAAATTAGTGAGACTACATACGGTTTTACGAAGAACTAGTCATATACGTTTTATTCTCTTCACTAGCTATATTGTTCGACATTGTATCTTGCACACCTTTTTTAATGCATATAATCCGCTCTTTAATTATAACATATTGAACATCTTTTCAGCAAGCAACTGTCCTCCAAACATGGTACCAAATGACTGCTACCGACGAAGATGTGAATTAAGTTGTTCCAATTTGGCGGAAGTTGACTCCTGTCCTATTTTACCCAATTTATGTTTTCCTGGATGTTACTGTCCCCCTGGGTTGGTTAGAAAAGGCGTAGATAAATGTGTTCCTCCTAAGGAATGTCGTGATTGCGAGTGCAACATTCTTCCACACTTAGAATTTGTTACTTATGATGGCAAAACATACAATGCGAACACAAACTGTACTTATGTTATGGCGAGAGATAAAACTCAAGAAAAAAATAGCGAATTTGAAGTTTATGTCACAAATGACAATTGTCCGAATAATCCACAAAAATTGTGCACTAGTGCGATAAACTTAATCGTAAATAATCACAGAATTGAAGTCACTAGAAATAAAAATTCACTGGAAGATTTTGTTGTACATATTGACGACTACAAAATAGATAAACTTCCTTTTGATAATGGATGGATTCAAGTTACAAAAATGGTCCAACGTCATATAAATATAATCATTCCAAAATTACAGGTACGTTTTTATAGTTTGCATTAACAATTATTATATGGAAAACAGTTTAATAATATAAAATATTGTTACACAGTTTTGGTATTTTTGTTTAAAAAATTGGTAAAAAGTAGAGGGGGTCATTTTTTCAAGATTTTGCAAAAATTTGACTGTCTTAAAAGCAGGGCATGTAACCGAAAAAAATACTGGTTAACGGTTAACCCTTACAGAGAACGTTATAATAATACCGGTTTTAGTTCGAAAACCGGTTTTTAAAAATTGGCAACCGGTTTAAACCGGTTAATATATCTGTTAAAAAATAATTAAAAATTAATTACAAAAATTTGATTTAAAAAAATTACCATCTGAGAAAAATATAACAATTAAAAAAAGCAATTTAATTAATGAATATTCACAAAAAACCGTAATATCTTTAGAAAAACGTAGGTCACTTTTCAATTTTAAACTTGCCTGTGTTGACAAAGGCCGTATTTATTTTACTTTTTATGTAACCTTAACGGCCAAAGAGACCTACATTTATGACTCTCCAATAAAATGTTAATTGTAAAAACTGTCATGACTCATGTTCAAATACAAATAGAAAACACATATAAAAAAATATTAAATTTTTTTCTCGCTAAATGATATTAAAATAAAGGTAAAAGTTCGCTAAAACCGGTTAATTTTTTTTGGTTAACGATTACCGGTATTTTCGCCCTGAAAAATATTGATTAAAATTACGATTAAAGTTCGCAATTTTCGTTCAAAATATCGGTTACCGGTTTTTATTAACCGGTTACATGCCCTGGTTTGCATTAACAATTATTATATCGAAAACAGTTTAATACTATAAAATATTATTAAAAAGTTTTTGGTGTTCTTGTTGTAAAATAGGTAAAAAATAGAGGGGGTCAATTTTTGAAGATTTTAAGACAAATTGACTGTCTTAAAAAATGTCTAAGTCAAAAACTACGGCTCTGGGAAAAGTCGTCTATTTGAAAATTGCTTTTAAAATATATCAATACTCAAGTGTCCAGTATATTAGTTACTACACTCCTCAATAGATGGCACATGCGTTTACTTTTCGCATTAAATTAAAAATTTCTCTTCGAAACCGAAATAATTGGAACAGACAAGTCGTCTACTTGAAAATTCCATTTAAAATATATGAATACTCAGCTGGCCAGTACAGTAGTTAGTAGAATGCTCAATAGATGGCACATGCATTCACTTTTCGCAATAAATTGAAAATTTCTCTTCGAAAACGAAATAATTGGAACAGACAAGTCGTCTACTTAAAATTTGTATTTAAAATATATAAATACTCAGCTGGCCAGTACAGTAGTTAGTAGAATGCTTAATAGATGGCATATGCATTCACTTTTTATAATAAACTGTCATAATTTGATATAGGTACATCCCTTAAAAATACATAACCTATGCCCATTAAAATTACATAACAATTTTTTCAAATTTTACAAAAATATGACTGTCTGAAAAAGTGTCTAACTCGAAAACTACAGCTCTGGGATTTTTTTCACTATTTTTCCCGTAATGTAGAGGGTTGAAGTAATAGAATAACATACGTTATTAATTAATATTCATTATTATGCATATACTATATTTTTTAAACTAATTTCTCTAGAAAAAATTAATCTTAATAGTTTATATTATATTTTAATTTAATATTTTGGAAACAAAATACAAAAAATAACTGTTTCCTTCCGTTTTCGATACAGTATTTGAAATTTGACGCATGGGAATTTCAAGTATGAATTGAATTAAATTATTTTGAACAAACTAAGTTTAAAACTAAATATTTAATGTACTAAAAAATTTATTTTTATAAAAGGTAATGTGTTGGATACATCAAATTTTTTCATTGCATTGGGCAATGTCAAAAGGGCATTTGTTCAAAGGTTTCTCGCATTTTTTTTTTTAAATTTTGTATATGGACTACTATATCTGAGTAACTTTTTTTTTAAATTTTATCTCAAAAACGATGTAGAATGTTTTTTTACAAATAAATAACGTAAAACACTATTTTTGTAAAATCTACGAAAAAAATAAATAAAAGCTTTTTATAATTTTAGGTCGAACTTCGTTCATATTTTCCTACTTTAGGAGCCAGTTTAAGAGTGCCATCTCTTAGCTACCAAGGCAAACTAGAGGGCATTTGTGGGGACTGTGATCGCAATCCTGAAAATGATGTTTTAGATCCAAATGGAATCCCAATTTTGGATGCAAAGAAATTTTTGGAATCTTGGAAGGTACTTGTAAAATTAACTCACATTAGCGAATGAGGTCTTTAATGGTTTTTTTCTTTTATCTTTAATCGATAGAATAATGAAAAATATTAGACCCGTATTTTTTTAATTTTTTTTTTAATATTTAATAATGAAAAAACTGCAATTAAAAATGATGTGCGTGAAAACGCGGCTGAATTCCCCCACTTCCCCTCTTGTCTAGTGACGTATCAGGGTTCTTGCCCAACTTCACTTCGTTTCAAACGTCAAATATAATTTTAACTTCCAAACTTACAAATTGAATAATCTTGTGCAAATATAGTGGCACACAAAGCCTTACAATGCTTTCAATCACGCACTGTCCACTTTACAAACTTTCAAACAAGCCACCAGCCCCTTCCATGCGTGGATAACTTCACTCCAAATAAAAATTATATTTCCAGAAATAAATTTGTGTTATATTATTACCTTTAATATATATAAACATTTGACCTGAAATTTTAATTTACATATTTTTTCTTTTCTAATTTTTATGTCTTATCAAAAAACAAATATGTCTTTCAAAAGAACCTACACACGTCACAACATGGCTGACTTTTTGCAACTTTTTAAAAGTATGATTTAAATCGATTTTATGTAACATAAGATGTAAAAAAAATAGTATATTATTTAACAAGCATAATATGTAGGCTATATTACATGAGGATGTAATTAAAAATACGAGCGGTAGCGAGTATATTTAATCATCCGAGTGTAATGTAGCCATATTATGCGAGTCAAATACTATACTTTATCTACAACTAACAGGCATATAAAAAATCTGACATTATTTGTTAAATATTCAGTTAGGTGTGAGTAGTTCATATATAGCTTAACAGATGGCGCCACAGTAGCACTTAAATGTCAAAATAACTATACAAATTGTATTTATTATACTTTTATAATCATTTCTATTGATATTTATAATAAAAAATATATTATTAATAAATTAAGAGTTTATTAAAATGGTATGTGTTAAATTATATGCCTTATTTATTACAGAAAAGTGTAGCGTGTAATATAACATTTCATATTACACTTGTGTAATATGAGTAGTATATTATATGTAGTATCACACGTATAATATACCCATATTTCAATAGTTGTAGATAAAAAAAATTAAATCATACAGAGCGATAAAATAGACTTTGTAGGTTCGATTTAAGAAATTAAAAGGTTTACTTAATTTTTTTGAAAGACCTCATTGTACTTCAAACATTTTTTAGGCCCCAAGACCTGGACAAAATGATTCCAACACTCTATGCGAAGAAGAACAAGTGAAAGAATGTCCTGAACTGAAAGGACCTGATGGAAAAGATCCTTGTTTAACAATTTTAGATCCTGATAGGTTTGGAAAATGTCATATGTTATTAGATCCTTCAATATTTTTGTCAACTTGTTACCATGAGACTTGTAACAGTAAGTAAAATATAATAAAAATAAATTCATTTTGATTCCAATGCAATAAAAATTGTGATCGGTTTTTGCCGATCGTGTACAATTTACTACATTGCTTGCTTTTAAACTAACACTTGTAAAATGCATTCTTCATTTTGTTTTGAATGCAATAAAAACATTTATAAAATATGATTTATCTAACCAGGTGATCAGTTTTTGCCGATCATGTACATTTGCGTATACATGTAACACTTATTAAAAGGCCTTCTTCATTTTGTTTTAAATGCCATGTATAAATTATAAATAATTTTGTTAGATTCATATACCGAGATGATTGGTTTTCGCCGATCGTTTATAATTGCTACTACAATGCTTACATTCTAAGATATAACACTTAAGAAAATGCATTCTTCATTTTATTTTGAATACAATGTATAAACATATAAAGATGTATATATCGAACTGATCGGTTTTTGCCGATCGTTTACAATATTTTTGCACTTAAAGATATCTCTTATTAAAATGCATTCTTCATTTTGTTTTGAATGGAATGTATAAAATTATAAAGAATTTTGTTAGACTTATATACCGAACTGATCGGTTTTTGCCGATCGTGTACAATTGCCACTACATTCTATACGCCTAAATATGTAACACTTATTAAAATGCATTCCTCATTTTATTTTCAATGCAATGAATACATTTATAATATTATATTTATGTACCAAACTGATCAGTTTTTGCCGATCGTGTACATTTGCTACTACATTCTATACGATTAAAGATGTAATACTTGTTAAAATGCATTCTTTACTTTATTTTGATTGCAATAAATACGTTAATAAAATTAGATTTATCTGCAGAACAGATCAGATTTTGCCGATCGTGTACAATTGCCACTACATTGCTTGCATTTAAAGATGTAACACTTATTAAAATGCATTCTTTACTTTATTTTAAATGCAATGAATACATTTATAAAAATATTTATCTTCTAAGATGATCAGTTTTTGCCGATCGTGTCCTTTTGCTACTACAATGCTTACATTTAAAGATGTAACACTTGTTAAAATGCATTCTTCATTTTGTTTTGAACACAATGAATACAATACAGACTGTTTTAAGATTTATCTATAGAACTGATCGGTTTTGGCCGATCGTGTCCACCTTCTAATATATTATATTTATTTCAGATAAACCAGAAAGTGCTTGCAGTAGTATAGAAACATACGCAATGGGATGTAGAGCATTAGGAGTGTGTTTAGACCACCATACCGACTTATGCCCCCCTAAAAAATGCCCCCCCGAAGCAGAGTACCTTCTATGTGGCCCCCCCTGTCCAAAAACCTGCGAAAACCCAACCGGTTGCACAAAGGGAGTGCCGAAAGAAGGCTGTTTCTGCCCAGAAGGCCTCGTATTGAAGAATAACTCACAATGTGTTCCAGAAAAACAGTGTTATCCCTGTGATAATCTGGGACATTTTGCGGGCGATAGTTGGCAGCCTGATTCGTGTACCAAATGTACATGTGACGTCACTTCCCGCTCTGTTAAATGTGAAACAACTGCCTGTCCTGCTATGGAGACTGTTTGTGAATCAGGGTTTGATTCAGTGAAAATAAAAACAGCTAATGAGTGTTGTGAAAAATTCATTTGTGGTATGTTTTTGTTATATTTTAAACAGGGCATGTAACCGGTTAAAAAAACCGGTTAATAAAAACCGGTAACCGATATTTTCAACGAAAATTGCGAACTTTAACCGTAATTTTAACCAATATTTTTCAGGCCGAAATACCGGTAACCGTTAACCAAAAAAAAATAAACCGGTTTTAGCGAACATTAACCTTTATTTTAATATCATTTAGCGAGAAAAATTTTTAACATTTTTTTTTATATCTGTGTTTTCTATTTGTATTTGAACATGAGTCATGACAGTTTTTACAATTAACATTTTATTGGAGAGTCATAAATCTAGGTAGTCTCTTTGACCGTTAAGGTTACTTAAAAAGTCCCAAATAAATACGGCCTTTGTCAACACAGGCAAGTTTAAAATTGAAAAGTGACCTGCGTTTTTTTGAAGATATTACCGGAATTTTTGTGAATATTCATTAATTAAATTGCTTTTTTTAATTATTATATTTTTCTCAGATGATAATTTTTTATTATTTTTATTAATTATTCTGTAATTTTTTTTAATCAAATTTTTATAATTACTTTTTTTTTAATTAATTTACTCCAAGTTTCAAAAACCGGTTTTCGAACTAAAACCTTTATTATTATAACGTTCTCTATAAGGGTTAACCGTTAACCAATATTTTTTTCGGTTACATGCCCCGATTTTAAATATTTTTTTTAATTTTTTTTTAATTTTTTTTTTATTCTAGTTAAAGCTAACACAACAAAGAAGAATTGTACAGATCCACAACCATTAAACTGTGGTCCAAATCAACAAAGAAAATTGGAGTCCAGACCAGATGGTTGTTTGGCTTTTGTTTGTCGTATGTATTCATATTATACTATCTTTTGTTTCAATATACCAATTTTATTAAAAGACACTTAGTTATATTATTCTTTACAAATTAAAAAAAAATTACAACAATTATTTGCATAGTTCATGTCTTAAAAAGTGTCTAACTCAAAAACTAGGGACCTGGGATTTTTTTCACTATTTTTCCTGTAATGTAGAGGGTTGAAATAATAGGATAACATACTTTTTGCTTAAAAATAAAAGTGATAAATTTTTCAAGATTTTATAATAATCTGTCTGGCTTAAAAATTGTCTTAGTCAAAAACTAAGGCTCTGGGAAAAGTCGTCTATTTGAAAATTGCTTTTAAAATGTATGAATACTCAAGTGGCCAGTGCAGTAGTTTTTATAATGGTCAATAGATGGCACATGCGTTCACTTTTCGTATTAAATTGAAAAGTTGGCTTCGAAAACGAAATAATTGGAACAGACAAGGGGTAGGCTCCTAGCAACCTAAAAATTGTATACCTACATTTACAATTAATGAATTATATATTTGCCTAATCTTCAAATTGATAACTATTTCATATGAACTTCTTCAAATCTTGAGTTACGCTTTTCTCAACACCGCATACGATGCCTTTGATATAAAGCATTCTACGCGCTTGTACTTTTACTCATACACGAACCTATGCATTTTGCTAACAATTTTTCATCAAACTCATTAGCATATTCAATGTTTGTTCACCGTTACATTAATTTGATGGTTTAGTTACTTTTTATTTTTATATTGGTATTAAACAGTTCTTATTCGTGTTAATAGATGTCGCTGGAGAGTACAGAAATGTCAAAATTAAATGTTTTAAATTTATATTTAATAATATATTAAACTTTAGTGTAGGTATTTTAAAATCAATTAAATAATATTATAAATAAATATATAAAAAATATGTTACCAACGTGTTTTTAAACCTAAGATATAAAAATCTAGGTTAGAAAAATCAGTTTTTGATTAATATCAAAAATTATAATATGCAATGTATATTTATCCTAATGCATGTTAAACAAAATATATTTTTTACTAAATTATAATCTTTATTACTGTATAATTATAATTATAAATAAAATTCAACAGACAAAATTAATAAATATATATATATATTGTTTCTTGATTTATAGGTAATAAAAACATTTCCTTGCATTTTGGTATTGCTGACAGGAACAAACTGTGAACATGTTTATTAGCTCTAAATCACTAACTCTTTGAGGAAGATTTGAATCGCATCACTAGGTCCATTTTATAAATCTATTGAAAACAGTAGCCATTACATGCATAGTCCAATACCATTTAATATTGTTAAATTAGTAAGCTAAATCAGAAAAAGTAACCCCAATCAACGTAACATCTACCAACATGAAGCATATCATAAATTTACTTTGGAAAAACTAAACGTTACATAACACCAATGAGTAAATAATCTATGTCTTTTCCTTTTCGTTGTCTTTTGTACAATTCGAAGATATACATTCATTATGTTTGGCTGACTTCCCCAGATAGCGCAATTATATATGAACAATGAATATTCCTTAGGAATATTTGGATATTCTAGGAACAATCTGTTTGTGTTCTGTAATATTCACAGAAATTCCAGCAGATGTCTGTAATTGTATAATCTCCAACTTTTAAGAAATATTTGTATGTTCAGATACTTAGAATAAAAAGTATCTAGCTTTAACAAATTTATGTAAGTATCTTTTAAAAGTATCATTACTTCTTGTTATAATAAATATTGATATTTTTCCTCCATGACATCTATTTAAAATTCCTGATCTTTTTGGCCAGAAAAAAGGCAACAAAAGACGAATTTACTTCTTTGTTTCTACATACGGAGTGCAACAACTTATATTATTTATAACTATTAAACTACAGCAATATGAAATATAAAAATACAAATGAAAAAAAAAATCATTGTTATGTATAAAACAATCAGTTTACTATAGCAACGAAGGAAAAGAAATCACTGTTTCATAATGAACAATTAGTTTATTATTGTTTGTCACATCATATGATATAATATAATTCAGTTCATTACTATATATGTACATTTACAAAGTATTAAAACAGTATTCATTCACTTTCACACATGTTTAGAAATTGTAAAACAAGTAGAAATACATACTTTGTAACTTTTAAAACTTGTAATATATGTTTAAAATATTGGAATACGATTGAACTATGTATTTAGATAATAATAAATAAAAATCTAGCAATGTTTTCACTCTGTGTTTATAAGAGAACATATATTTAAATTACATGTGACAGCTGCTAACTGTAAAGGTTATGGCCAACCTTGGTTCTCAAAAAGATCCTAACAATATAAAATTGTTATTTTAAAAGATGTTTGTTAATTTATTTAAAAATACTGGTACCTATCTGTAAGATAAGAGAAAGGAATAAGAGAAATTATTTTTCATTATCATATAATGCATGTTTATAAATAAAAGTATGATGTGAATATATGAACAGTATTATTTTTGTGGAGTTATAATATATATATATATATATATATATATATATATATATATAAAAGTTAAAAATTTGATGGTGTGTGTTGTGTATGTTATGTAATAAATATTAAAATATTATTGTCATATGGTTTCAATAGTTCAATTAATGCTCGTAAGATGGCGCTGATATTTTAAAAAGGACTAATATCTCGTAAATCTAATTAGTTAGCAACAAATAATTTTTAAATTTATGTATTATTTGTAAATATGAATATTTAATGAGCTGTAATAAAAAAGACAATTTTGACATGTTTCATGTTTTATCTCGAGAAAAGTCCATTAAAAATATATTATTTCTGCTTGACATCTAAGTTGAAATTTTAATAACAAAATGTTGTTTTAAGCATAAACAATCACGGTGAAAATGCTTAATCCCTATTTCTGGACCATAAATAATAATAAATAAATGGGCAGCAACAAACTAAACGTTGTAAAAAGAGAGAAAATTGACAAAAACAGGTAATGACACTTGTAGGTTATATTAATAAATTTTGTTTAAGTACATTCATCTACTTTAAACATTTGTTTATTATATATGGTTTACAGGTATTTGTAATTTATTTATATTGTAATAAAGGATTTTCAAGATTCAATAAAGATAAACACAAACACATCATATTTGTTGCAAGTATTGTGTATAACTCTTTATTTATAGTAATATAGTACACACATTGCATGTTTATACATATTTATTAAACAGTCTAGTCAATTTTATATGCTGTACTTCAGGTTACTTGTAAAATCCTTCCGCATGTATGACTGCTATCTGTAACATAATTAACACTATTAGCATTCATTGCTAAACTATCTTCCACATATACATCTGTAATTGTCATAAACATTCCACACTTGTCATCCGAACACTGTTCTCCAGGTTCTTGGAATTAACAATAAACACTTTAATTGTTGTCTCCAAATACATATTATCCTGTTGCATATCTTTCCTTGTTTGTTTAACAAATGACATAAACAAAAACGTGGTTTGCATCTAACCTAAAACCATAAGACAGTGTTATTCACTTATTATACCATATTAAATATACTCACATTTACCCAAAGTACCTACCACAATACATAGTTTATTGTTATATACCATTAAACATCCTCGTAATTAGTTAATAAGTAAATATGAAGTAGTTTTATTGTAAAATTACAAAACATGGTAAAATTTTCTGAACTGCAATTGTTTGGTTTTGACGTTTATTTGAATTGCCGCCTAGTATCGCTAGTTGTCACTAATATGCGTGTCGCTTTGAAATTATTACAAATAAATAGTATACATTACAACAAATATTTCCAGGTATAACACATAGTAGCACCCTCCGTAGAAGGGTGTGAAAAAATATTATAAATAATTTATATGTATATTATAATTTTAGCATTGTACTTAAATTATATAAGACAAGGATTTAAAGTAATTTACTTTATTTATAATATTATTTTATTGATTTTGAATTATCTACATTAAAGTTTAATATTTTATTAATTACAAATTTTAAATGTTTAAATTTGACGTTTCTTTGCTCTTCAGCGTCATCTATTAACAGCAATAAGAACTATTTAATACCAATATAAAATTAAAAGTAACTAAACCATCAAATTAATGTAGAGGTGAACAAACATTCTCTGTATTCAAGACTTTGATCAAAAATTGTTAGCAAAATGCATAAGATCGTATACGAGCAAGATTACAGGCGCGTAAGGAACTTCTACTTGAAGACTACATATACGGTGTTGAAAAATGCAGAAGTCAATGTTTGAAGAAGTTCATATAATATTATATTGTATTTTGAAGATTCGACAAGTGCATAATTCAATGCCTAAGCAGGGCAGTGTAAAATTATTTGAATGTTTCATGCACTCCCCAGACAAGTCGTCTACTTGAAATTTGCATTTAAAATATATGAATACTCAGCTGGCCAGTATAGTAGTTACTAGAATGCTCAATAGATGGCACATGCGTTCACTTTTTGCATTAAATTGAAAAGTTTGCTTCGAAAACGAAATAAGTGGAACAGACAAGTCGTCTATTTGAAAATTGCATTTAAAATATATAAATACTCAGCTGGCCAGTACAGTAGTTTCTAGAATGCTTAATAGATGGCATAGGCATTCACTTTTTAAAATAAACTGACATAATTTGATATAGGTACATCCCCTATAATTACATAACATATACCCCTTAAAATTACCAAACAATTTATGCAAATTTTACAAAAATATGACTGTCTCAAAAAGTATCTAACTCGAAAACTATTGCTCTAGGAATTTTTTCACTATTTTTTCCGTAATGTAGATAGTGGAAATAATAGGATAACATACTTTTTACATAAAAATAGAGATGGTACATTTTTCAAGTTTTTACGAAAATCTGTCCGTCTTAAAAAGTGTTTAACTCAAAAACTAAGGCCCTGGGATTTCTTTTATTATTTTTCCCGTAATTTAGAGGGTTGAAATAATAGGATAACATATATTTCGCCAAAAAATAAAATGTTTTAATTTTTTTACATTTTTACGAAAATTTATCTAACTTAAAAAGTGCCTAACTCGTAAAATAAAGCCCTAAAATTTCCAAATAATAATTTTATAATTTTACTTGTAAAGTAATGAGATTAATATCCAAACTAAAATTTCCAATTTCTCAAATCAAATAAAGGTACAAGTTTTAAAAAAAATTAACACCCATTTTTTTTTAGAATGTATACCCAAAGAAGAATGTCCAGAACTAAATATGGACCAACCAATCCCAGATTTGGGTTATGAGTGGTTCAAAAACGACAGTGGTTGTTGTCCAACTTTGGAAAAAATCTGCAAAGTGGAAAAATGTCCCCCAGAACCAAAATGTAACAAATTTTATACATTAGAAACACATGAGACCGATTGCTGTCCAGATTATAAATGTGAACCACCCACAAATGGGTGTATTTTCACACCCAGTTACACTGCCTCTGAACTGGGTGGTGAGAGAGCTTTATCGAACTTAGAAAGCACGCCGAAGCTTTTGAAAGAAGATGAACTTTACAATGATGGACCCTGTCGTACTTGTAAATGTGTTAAGAATGAAAACACAAACTTGTTCTCAACATCTTGCACTGTTTCTGACTGTTCTAAACAGTCAGAGCTTACAGATAATAAAGACTTTGTTTTGGAAGAAGTTTGGACGAAGGGACAATGTTGTGCAAGATTTAGAAAGACAGCGTGTCGGTACGTATTAAACAGGGTGGCCCATTGAAAATTATCAGCAAAATTTCTGGACACTTAAAGTAAAAAACGCTCGAACACGTCAATTTTTAATAAAGGGGTACACCTGAATGAATTTACAATGGCATAACTTCAACCCTAAAATGGGGGTGGTTCACACCACAAAAATTTTAAATGGAAAAGGGTGTCAAACATGACACACTCGAAATTTCAATTTTGTTTTTAACAGTTTTCAAATCTAATTAGAGAGAAATATCGTTTAAAATTATATCAGGTGTTCAAAATTGCAATCAAGTGGGCTTATATGACAGAAACTAAATTTTTTTGACAAAGGCCAACAATATCGCCAAACATGACACAGTTCGAAAGGCCTTTCAATTATCTTTTCAACAGTTTTTTTTCAAATCCGATCATTAGAGAGAAATTTCGTTTAAAACAAATTTCAAAATTGTAATCAAGTAGGCTTAAACAAATGACAGAAACTAAATAAACAATTCATTTGACAATGGCCAGCAAGATCGCCAGATCTATCACCGTTAGATTTCTTTTTGTGGGGTTATTTGAAGTGTAAAGTTTATGCCACGCTACCCGAATCTTTATTTTACGGCAACGTATCGTAACTGATTGTCAGATTACTCCACAAATGTTGCAGAACGTACGACATTTTGAGCAAAATCTCTATTATTGTAGGGAAGTTGGTGGTAGTCTGAACACCTAATAAACTGATACATGAGTTTCTGTCATTTAAGTCCACTTCATTGCAATTTTGAACACCTGATAAAATTTGTTTTAAATGATATTTATCTCTAATGATTGGATTTGAAAACTGTTGAAAAGAGAATTGAAATTTCGAACTGTGTCATGTTTGACACCCTTTTCCATTTAAAATTTTAGAGGTGGTCTACACCACCTTCATTTTAGGGTTGAAGTTATGCCATTGGAAATCCATTCAGGTGTCCCCCTTTATACTAAAATTGACGTGTTCGAGTGTTTTTTGCTTGATGTGACCAAAAATTGCGCTGATAAAGGGGAAGTTTAGCGTGGTTGAAATTACATGTGAAATATCTTTTAGTCGTAAGTATATGAATAATTATAACTTAAAATGTAATTGAAAGTTAAAATTATGTTGCCAATTATTTATAATTAAAGATTTATTTGCGAGCCACACTGGCGTCACAGGTGAGTTATGCGCTTGCGCAGAAGGGATGGTGAGACCTGACTTTTTGAACGTAGGTTGTATTGCATTACACCACACGCTTCTCTGTTGCCATGGGAACCCAGCGCTAGTTAAGATAGACGATACGTTCTCCGCGAGCCACTCTCACGTCATTTTTGTATAAAAATTTTTGAGAAATCTAGGATCTTTGGGTGAAATAAAATGTAGAATATCACTTTTGAAGGCAATCTTGATAAAATAAAAAAAATTAAAAAAATACGTTAAACTTCCCCATTTAAGCCTACTTGATTGCAATTTTGAACACCTGATAGAATTTGTTTTAAACGATATTTTTACTGTTGAAAAGAGAATTGAAAGGCCTTTTGAACTGTATCATGTTTGACACCCTTTTCCATTTAAATTGTTTAAGTGGGTGGTTCACACCCCCATTTTAGGGTTGAAAATGCCATTGAAAATCCATTCAGTGTCCCCCTTTATAAAATTGACGTGTTCGAGTGTTTTTTGACTGATGTTAAGTGGCCAAAAATTGCGCTGATTATTTTCAATACGCTAAACTTCCCCATTTTCATTGGACCAAACGTAGTGTTTGTTGTTTAGACACATTTAACAGATTTTTTTTTTAAATTTCGTTGCCATTTATAATTATTTTGACTTTTCCCCCTAGATTCAACTCTGGAATTCGAGCCCCAGGAGAGAAATGGCCTTCCGACCCCATAAACACCCCTTGTACAATCCTGGAATGCCTGAAAGGCTCTACAGACTTAGACGACGTCTCAATTGTCAAACACGAAGTCACGTGTGACGAAGCCTGTACCCCCGGAAACACGTACATTCCCCCCAAAACAGGAAGTGGCGAATGTTGTGGCAGTTGTAAACAAACTGCCTGCGTTGTAGAGGGGCTTGAAAAGCCTATTAACAGCCAATGGTTAAGCAATGATTTTTGTACTGAGTATAAATGTATCGAGGAAAATGGGACGATTTTCACACAGAAAAAAGATGTGATTTGTGACAAACCGAGTGAGGAGTTACAAAAGGTAAAAAAAATTACGCAACTTTTTTTTGTTTGAGTTTTTTTGGCTACAGTTCAGGTTGTTTATAAATATCTTAAAATAATGAGAAAGAGGTAAAATAATTGTTAAAAAATATAGGCTTTAAGGTACCCTCAAAATTACGCAACTTTTTTTTGTTTAAGAGTTTTTTTGGGTACAGTTCAGGTTGTTTATTATTATCTAAAAACAATTAAAACAATAGGAAAGAGGTGAAATAAATAAGGGACTACGTACTTTTTACCAAAAAATAGAGGGATTTAATTTTTCGAGTTGTTACAAAAATTTGTCTAACTTAAAAAAATGTCTAACTCGAAAACTACGGCTCTGGGATTTTTTTCACTATTTTTCCTGTAATGTAGAGGGTTGAAATAATAGGTTAACATATTTTTCATTAAAAAATAAATGGCTCTGTCGAATCTGATTCCAAAACAGCGGTACGAAAAAACATACAGGCTTGCCTATCTATATATTTTTCAAGCAACGGTTATATTCAACATACTTGGGAAATAATCCAAAAATACCATAATGTAGAGGGTCGAATTAGTTACAAATTAAAGGGTGTATTTTTTACGTTTTTACCTAACTTAAAAAGGGCCTAACTCTAAAACTATTGCTCTGTGAATTTTTTCTAAAATATATGAATACTTGTGTTCAGTATATTAGTTACTAGACTCCTCAATAGATGGCACATGCGTTCACTTTTCGCATTAAATAGAAACTTGGCTTCGAAAACGAAATCATTGGTCCAGACAAGTCGTCTACTTGAAAATTGCATTTAAAATATATGAATATTCAAATGGCCAGTATAGTAGTTACTAGACTCCTCAATAGATGGCACATGCATTCACTTTTCGCGTTAAATTGAAAATTTCGCTTCGAAAACGAAATAATTGGAACAGACAAGTCGTCTACTTGAAAACTCCATTTAAAATATATGAATACTCAGCTGGCCAGTACAGTAGTTTCTAGAATGCTTAATAGATGGCATATGCATTCACTTTTTAAAATAAACTGACATAATTTCATATAGGTACATCCCTTAAAATTACATAACATATACCCCTTAAAATTACAAAACTATTTATCCAAATTTTACAAAAATATTACTGTCTTAAAATGTATCTAAGGCCGTATTTATTTGGGAAATATGAATATAACCCTAAACTGATCCTAAACTTACCTGTGTTGGTACCAAATAAACAACTAAATTTTATAGTTGGTGAAAATTTGAAATGGTAAATTTTAGTGATTTATTAATATATTTACTTAAGTTTTTTGTTTTAACCTATAAAAGATATAACTTCTGACAGATATAGAAAGAGAAGCAATGTGTAAACAAACATAGAAAAAAGGTTTAACTCACCAACCCAGCAAAATAGCTGGGTGAGTTGGGTCAGTTCGAGATCAGTTCTGGGTTACTTCAAATGTGCCAAGTAAACAGAATTAATCTACCAGGTTACTTAAAATGTCCCAAATAAATACGGCCTAACTCGAAAACTACGGCTCTGGAATTTTTCTCAATATTTTTCCTGTAATGTAGAGAGTTGAAATAATAAAACCCCTCTTTATGCACAACCACCTTCACCTTCACTATCTACTTCTACTTCCAGCAATACATCTACTCATACACCCCCCACCCAACCTCCTGCTGCGGAGCCTACACCCCCGTGTCGTGCCTGGTGGACGGCACCGCCTACCACGTGGGCTCCACGTGGCCAGACCCAGCAGGGGACCCGTGCGTGACGGTGTCGTGTCTGCACACCGAGACCGGCAACCTGGTGCAGCAGAGGGTGCAGGAGAGGTGCAATACTGAGTGTAGGACGGGGTGGAAGTACCGGGAGTCAGGTGGGTTGATAGTGGATAAGTACTCATGATCTCGTCCCACTGTTTAATAAGAAATAGAAGATAAGGGTTGGTGAGTACTCATGATCTGGTCCCACTGTTGAATAGGGGATAGATGTTAAGGGTTGTTACTCATGATCTGGTCCCACTGTTTAATAAGGAATTGATGTTACGGGTTGTTACTCATGATCTGGTCCCACTGTTGAATAGGGGATAGATGTTAAGGGTTGTTACTCATGATCTGGTCCCACTCATGATATCATCCCCTTCTGGAACTCTGAAGCGGTAAAGTACGTTACGAGTGTATAAAGTTACCGGGTTTCCTTACGTTACGTTTTCCAGATTTTAAAATAATCTGACTGTCTTAAAAAGTGTCGTATGTTGAATAAGGAATAGAAGTTAAAGATTGCTGAATACTCATGATCTCGTCCCCATACGATCCCTGTAGCGATATAATACATTACGGGGACATAACGTTATCGGATTTCGTTACGTTACATTTTTTATTCCTGTTCAAGATTTTACGAGAATTTGATTGTCTTAAAAAGTATTTAACTAACGGCCCTGGGATTTTTTTCACTAGTTTTCAAGTAATGTAGAGGATCAAAATATGGAAACTACATAATACTCGTAAAAAAGGAATACAAGTTAACAATTGTTTTCCAGTCCTGTTTCCAATAGAGGGCTTTAATTTTTCGAGTTTTTACGAAAATCTGTCTAAATTAAAAAAGACCTAATTCGGAAACTACAGGTGTGGGATTTTTTCACCATTTTTCCCGTAATGTAGAGGGGTGAAATAATAGGATAAAATATTTCTCGCTAAACAATAGAGAGGGTCAATTGTTGAAGATATTAGGACAATCTGATTGTCTTAAAAAGTGTCTAACGCAAAAACTATGACTCTGGGATTTTTTTCTCTATTTTTTCCGTAATGTAGAAGGTTGAAATAATAGGATAAGATATTTTTCGCTAGAAAATCGAGGGGGTCATTTTTTCAAGATTTTACGAAAGTCTGTCCGTCTTAAAACTTGTCTAAGTCAAAAACTATTACTCTGGGAATTTTTTCACTATTTTTCTTGAAATGTAGAGGGATGATATAATATAACAGTAACCGGGAACCTGGTGCAGCAGAAAGTGTAGGAGATGTGCAATACTGAGTGTAGGACGGGGTGAAAGTATCGGGAGTCAGGTGGGTTGATAAGGGGTATGGGGTGTGTGCTCATGATCTGGTCCCTTTTCTGGACCCATAAAGCGGTAAAGTACGTTACCAGTATGTAACGTTACCGGGTTTCTTTACATCACGTTTACCAGATTGATTGGGTTAATAAGGGGTGAAAGAGAAGGGGAAAGGGGTGGATGGTAAGGGATAAGGGGTGGATGGTAAGGGGTGAGTGATGAGTGCTCATGATCTGGGCCCATATACTCGACCTCTGAAGCGGTAACGTTACCGGGTTTCCATACGTTACGTTTTCCATAATTTACAATAATACTCATGATCTGGTCCCACTGTTGAGACGTATACATTTTATCTTCCGAAACATTTAACATTGAATATTTTATCTAATTATAAATATGTCAATTGCATGGGCAATAAAATGAGTGAAAGATAAAATTACAATATTTTAAAAATCAAACGTTGGCGAAGATAAAAAGAAGACAAGGGTTGTTAAATACTCATGATCTGGTCCTACTCATGATCTCGTCCCCTTTCTGAACCTCTGAAGCGGTAAAATGCATTACGGGTATATAAGGTTATCAGGTATCGTTACTTTATATTTTCCATTCCTTTTTTAATAGAGGACTTTAATTTTTCGTCCTTTTACAAAAAAATTTCTAAGTTAAAAAGGACCTAACTTAGAAACTACTGCTCTGGGTATTTTTTTTACTATTTTTCCGTACTTTAAAGGGTTGAAATAAAAGAATAACATACTTTTTGCTACTAAAATAGAGGAATCAATTTTAAGACAATCTGATTGTTTTAAAAAGTGTCTAACTTAAAAACTACGGCTCTGGGAATTTTTTCATAATTTTTCCCGTAATTTAAAGGGTTGAAATAATGGGATAACATACTTTTTGTAGAAAATAGAGGTTTCTATTTTTTCACCAATTCAAAAAAATTTATCCAACTTGAAAAGAGCCTAACTCAAAAACTATTAGTCTGGGAAATTTTTCACTATTTTTCCCATAATGTAGAGGGTCGAATTAGGGGGATTACATTATTTTTGTAGAAAATAGAGGTTTTTATTTTTTCACAAATTTAAGAAAATCTATCCAACTTAAAAATGGCCTACCTCAAAAACTATCAGTCTGGGAATTTTTTCACTATTTTTCCTGTAATCTAGAGAGTCAGATTAGTAAGTCTACATATTTTTTTGTAGAAAATAGAGGTTTTTATTTTTTCACTAATTTAAGAAAATCTATCCAACTTAAAAAGAGCCTACCTCAAAAACTATCGCTCAGGAAATTTTTTCACTATTTTTCCCGTAATGTAGAGGATCGAAATAGTGGAACTACATACATAAAGGTTGATGAGTACTCATGATTTCGTCCCAATTTTGAACCCACGAAGCGATAAGACATTAAAATATCAATAAATAATAAATACTCATGATCTGGTCCCACTTATGATCTCTCTTTACTCAAACCCCATTGTTTGAAAACCGATTTGCCTTAACATTTACATCACAGAATACTTAAAAAATATTACTTTCTAAAAGTACTCGCTTTAAAATTAGATAAAAAAAATATTTAAGTAAAAAAAGTAAAATTTATGATTAAATTTTATTTTTCAGGATCGCCAGACATTTGTTGTGGGAACTGCGTTCAAGTCTCCTGTATTTCAAACAACACAGAGTACCTTCCAGGAGATACATGGACATCCAGTGATGGCTGCACGTCATTCGAGTGCACCCGAAGTCCAGATAGCACTCTGAGTGTTCGTACTTACTCTCAAAGCTGTCCTGATGTTACAAATTGTCCAGAAAATAGGATATTTAACGATGGATGCTGTTTGAAATGCAACTTAACTATTGAGGACTTAAAAGGTATTTACTTCTTTTCTATGGTAATAGATGGCGTTAGTGAGGTTAAGATTTACATTTGGCGCGAAAACGTAATTCAAATCTGAGTTGCATTTCTTATGTACATACATTTTCAATTCACGATATTAAAGCATTTTGGCGATTCTTAATTATAATCAAGGCATGTAACCGAAAAAAATACTGGTTAACGGTTAACCCTTATAGAGAATGTTATAATAATAACGGTTTTAGTTCGAAAACCGGTTTTTGAAAATTGGAAACCGGTTTACACCGGTTAATATAAATGTTAATTGTAAAAACTGTCATGACTCATGTTCAAATACAAATAAATACAGTTATAAAAAAATAATCTCGCTATATGATATTAAAATAAAGGTTGATGTTCGCTAAAACCGGTTTATTTTTTTGGTTAACGGTTACCGGTATTTTTGGCCTGAAAAATATCGGTTAAAATTACGGTTAAAGTTCGCAATTTTCGTTCAAAATATCGGTTACCGGTTTTTTTTAACCGGTTTTTTTAACCGGTTACATGCCCTGATTATAACATAGGGTTTTTTTATATTCTAAAACATTACTCTTTGCTTTCCATACAGATGAAGTACAAATAAAGGAATAAATAAAAAAAAATTGATTTTAAAGAAAGTAGTATCGCAAATAGTAACATATGTCGTTACTTGCCAAGTTAAAGTGACAGGTTCAACTGAATACTAAGACAGCTACGACATACGTTTTCAGAAATTTGCACCTACTGTTTAAATTGAAGTTTATTAAACAATATTATGTTTTTGGGTGTGTATATTACATGAGAAGATAGATAAAACATTAGAGATTAGTATTTATAAGGTTTAATATTTAAGATTTGCATTTTATAATACTTTGTAGCAGTTTAAAGATAGCATATTTTTATTCCCGAATAACATGGGCGTATAAATCGGCAGAGGCGAGTTAGGGTTTCAGTTTGAATTTGGCGCCACAAAATGACCGTTACACTAATGCAGTCTATTTCATTTGATACCAAACACGACTTACTTCTGACAACTGCCTCAAAAGACAAAAAGACGATCAAATATTGCAATTTTTAAAAATTAATAATAAATATATATTACTGAACCTTTTTAGTATATAGGATAATTTCAATCACACTACGATCACACATTGAGAAGAACTGTCAAACTAACCTCAAAATAATAAATTAAAACTATTACAACCCAATAAAACTATATTAGGTACAATATTTCTTGTATATTTCTTCATTAGACGTCATATTTTAAATTAATTATTATTTTGCTTTATTTATACTACCAATATAATTTCGATAAAAATTTCTTAACAGTGCGATATGGTGTACTTTACACACGACCGCCGTAAAGTTTCACTTACATAACCTGTACGTTGTACAATAATGGTTATTTACTGTAGTGATCGTAAAAAAAATATACATACATTTCAATATTTGTTAATTTTAACATTACAATTTATCCTTGTATTATTAATCTTTAATTTGAACAAAAATAATATTTCTTTTATTTATGATGTTTCACCGTGTTTTTTCAGAAAAAAAAATATGTTTCAGGAGCCTATTATGTAATGGTGTACTTTACACACAGTCTTTCGTAATGTAACACTTACATAACCTATGTTTTACAATAATGGTCGTAGAAGAAATGTAAAAACTAAGCACTTAGCTAATTATTATAATAATAAAAAGTAAAAAATTGGTTTAAAATTATGTAGTTATTAAAAAATTAATTTTTTGGAGAAGAAATCTTAGTTTTTGTCTTCTTTCAAAATTTTACGTCACAATATTTTTACAAATAATAAATTTAAAAATCAGTGACACAATATCTTAAATATTATAAATATTAATTTACTGAATACACCTTTTATATTTTATATGTTCGTGTGTTCCTTTGCAGTTAGCTGTGAACCAGTGCCAATATCAATAGAACAAACCATAGGCTTGATAACTCAAATCAACAAGGAACATGGCCAATGTAAAAACTTGGATTCCATTAGTAACTTCACAGAATGTCGTGGTCAATGTCCTTCAGGAACATTTTTCAATCAAAGTATTAAAAAAATAATAAATATGTTTCAATTTTTTATGTGATTTTTTTTTTAGAGAGCGCATCGCACGACAATTCATGCAGGTGCTGTTCAGCGACAAAATACACAGGAATACAAATAGAAATGATTTGTGTGGATGGTTATAAGTACAAGAAAACTGTTCCTGTTCCTTCGGAATGTTCCTGCGAAATTTGCGGTGCAAATGAAACGAAAAAAGGTGTAAAAGGATAATTATTTTGTAATTTATATTATATTAATAAATAAGTTTAGCATTCAAATGTTTTTATTATTAAATTCTAATTTAAAATTTCATTAATTTTTTCCCGTAATGTAGAGGGTTGAAATAATAGGATAACATACTTTTCGCTAAAAAGTAGAGAGGGTAAATTTTTCATGATTTTAAGTCAAACTGACTGTCTTGAAAAATGTCCAAGATAAAAACTAAATCTCTGAGAAAAGTCATCTATTTGAAAATTGCTTTTAAAATATATGAATACTCAAGTGGCCAGTATAGTAGTTACAACATTCCTCAATAGATGGCACATGCGTTCACTTTTCGCGATAAATTGAAAAGTTGGCTTCGAAAACGAAATAATTGGAACAGACAAGTCGTCTACTTGAAATTTGCATTTAAAATATATGAATATTCAGCTGGTCAGTACAGTAGTTACTAGAATGCTCAATAGATGGCATAGGCGTTCACTTTTCGCATTAATTTAAAAAGTTGGCTTCGAAAACGAAATAATTGGAACAGACAAGTCGTCTACTTAAAATATGCATTTAAAATATACAAATACTCAGCTGGCCAGTACAGTAGTTACTAGACTCCTCAATAGATGGCACATGCATTCACTTTTCGCATTAAATTGAAAAGTTGGCTTCGAAAACGAAATAATTGGAACAGACAAGTCGTCCACTTAAAATTTGCATTTAAAATATATTAATATTCAGCTGGCCAGTATAGTAGTTACAACACTCCTCAATAGATGGCACATGCATTCACTTTTCGCATTAAATTGAAAAGTTTGCTTCGAAAACGAAATAATTGGAACAGACAAGTTGTCTACTTAAAATTTGCATTTAAAATATATTAATATTCAGCTGGCCAGTACAGTAGTTACTAGAATGCTCAATAGATGGCACATGCATTCACTTTTCGCATTAAATTGAAAAGTTGACTTCAAAAACGAAATAATTGGAACAGACAAGTCGTCTACTTAAAATTTGCATTTAAAATATATGAATATTCAGCTGGCCAGTACAGTAGTTTCTAGAATGCTTAATAGATGGCATATGCATTCAGTTTTTGAAATAAACTGATAATTTGAAATAGGTACATCCCTTAAAATTACATAACATATACCCCTTAAAATTACAAAACCATTTAATCTAAAGGGTTAAAATAATAGAATAACATACTTTTCGGTAAAAAAATATAAGAGGTCAAGTTTTTAAGATTTTACGAAAATCTGACAATCTTAAAAAGTGTCTAAATTAAAAACTACGGCACTGGGAATTTTTTCACTATTTTTCCCGTAATGTAGAGGGTTAAAATAATAAGAGAAAATACTTTTGCGAAAATCTGTCTGTCTTAAAATGTGTCTAACTCAAAAACTACGACCTTGGAATATTTTTCACTATTTTTTCCGTAATGTAGAGGGTTGAATTTATAGGATAACATTTTTTTTTGCTAAAAAATAGAGAGGGGCAATTTTTCAAAATTTTACGAAAATCTGATTGATCTGTAACTCCTACACGGTTAAATATATTTAGTTTCTCTTTGAAAATTTGGAATCCTTATTAAATTCTGAATTAAAAGAGTGTTAAAAGTTTTATTTTCGGTAAGTACTTCCGAAAGCACAAGACCTTAAAAACATTTGTTGCCTAAGTTTATTTTTTAGTTTTTTTGCTGTAACTTTTGATCGATTTAAAATACTGAATTGCGGTTTGAAAATTTAGAATTTGCAACTGTCAAATGACGGAACTGAAAGAAGAAGATGAAGAAGAAATGAATAATCTATGATTATAAAGGAAAGGAAAAGAAGTTTTATAAAAAAATCAACCCTTATTTATTGATAAAAACAACAATCACCAAAATATCACATATTACGACCCAAAAATTTCACCCTGTGAATCTATACTCTTAAACACATAACTACCTCTACCGTCAAACTGCAGAACTTGTTCGTGATGATTCCAAAGCGACTTTCTATGACTCACTGTAAACAAAGTAATGCCGACCTAAAACAAGCAGTGTTACTTCTTTATTTACTGCTGAATAATTACTCATTACTTCTCTGCAGTAATTATACATAGAACCTTCCACATCTACAGACACAGCAGAAGTACATTCGTCTAAAATGGCAAATTGTGGACTGTGGTAGAATAGACGCGCCATCTTGAAAATTTTTAAGGTTAAACAACTAACTTCAGAGTTGATTGGGATATTAGAATGAGTAGGTTTTAGGATTACGTAATGTAGAGGACTGAATTAAGAGGACTATATACTGTTTGTTAAAAAATAGAGGTTTTTAATTTTTTGGTAGTAAGTTAAAGACTGTTGAATACTCATGATCTGATCCCACTCATGATTTCGTCCCCTTACTCGACCTGTATAACTTAAAATGTGTCTAACTCAAAAACTACGGCCCTAGGATTTTTTTCACTATTTTTCCTGTAATGTAGAGGGTCGAAATAGTAGGATAACATACTTTTTATTAAAAATAGATGATTTAATTTTTCGAGTTTCTACGAAAATCTGTCTAACTTGAAAATTGCCTAACTCAAAAACTATCGGTCTAGGATTTTTTTTACTATTTTTCCTGTAATGTAGAGGGTTGAAGTAATAGGATAACATATTTTTCGTAAAAAAATTGAGCTCTTTAATTTTTCGCATTTTTACGAAAATCTGTCTAACTTAAAAAGTGTCTATCTCGAAAACTACGGTCCTGGGAATTTTTTCACTATTTTTCTCGTAATGTAGAGGGTTGAAATATTGGGACTATATACTTTTCATAAAAAATTAGAGGATTTAATTTTTCGCGTTTTTTATAAAATCTGTCTAATTTAAAAAGTGTCTAACTCAGAAACTACGGCTCTGGGAATTTTTTCACTATTTTTCTCGTAATGTAGAGGGTCAAAATATTGAGACTACGTATTTTCGTAAAAAATTAGAAGTTTTTAATTTTTAGCGTTTTTACAAAAATCTGTCTAACTTAAAAGATGACTAACTCAAAAACTACGGCTCTGGGATTTTTTTCAGTATTTTTCTCGTAATGTAGAAGGTCAAATTAGGGGGACTTTATACTTTTTGTGAAAAAATAGAGCTCTTTAATTTTTCACGTTTTTACAAAAATCTGTCTAACTTAAAAAGTGCCTAATTAGAAAACTATCGGTCTGGGAATTTTTTCACTATTTTTGCCGTAATGTAGAGGGTCAAAATATTGAGACTACATACTTTTCGTAAAAAAATAGAATTTTTTAATTTTTAGCCTTTTTACAAAAATCTGTCTAAGTTAAAAAGTGCCTAACTCAAAAACTATCGGTCTGGGATTTTTTTTACTATTTTTCCCGTAACGTAGAGGGTCAAAATAGTGGGTCTACATACTTTTCGTAAAAAAAATAGATGATTTAAATTTTTACGATTTTTCGAAAATTTGTCTAACTTAAAAAGAGCCCAACTCGAAAACTACCGCTCTGGAAATTTTTTCAATATTTTTTCCGTAATGTAGAGAGTCAAAATAGTTAGTATACATACTTCTCGTAAAAAATAATACAAGTTAAAAATTGTATAATACTCATGATCTGGTCCCACTTATGATTTCTCAAAAACTACGACCCTGGAATTTTTTTCACTATTTTTCTCGTAATGTACATAGTCAAAATAGTGAGACTGCCTACTTTTCGTAAAAAAATTTCGTATTTTTACTAAATCTGTATAACTTTAAAATATTTTTTAAGAATTGACATAAAAATAATGTCAAGTTTAAGGCTTCAGTCAAGGATTAAAGGACAGGAACAAAACTAAGTAAACTTACAGCGATACGTTGCTTCTCCCCCCCACTTAAAACGTCCAGCCAATCAGCGATGGCGTCCAAACCTCCCTCTCTGTCTAGCAAATACCCTAATTGGACCTTTTGAAGATACACTTTCAGTTTATCATCAGTACAACCCCTCCTATAGGCCTCATTTTGACTATGAGGATACGTAATTTGATCACGTAAGGTTCCTAAAGTCATATAAGGCCTTTGGGGTATGTAAAATAGTTTTCCCTTTGGAGGTTTGGTCAAAACCCCACCAAATAAGGGCCAAAGTTCGCCCAGAATTCTAAATAAGCTGGATTTTCCACAACCGTTTGGGCCACATACTAGGACGTTTGTGCCACTTCTAACCTAAAATTTTATGTTTTATGGTTAGTTTGTTTTTATTGTCTGTTTTGTAAAAGATAAATAGACATAACTGCGATGTTTTTAAGGTTTTAATGTAAAAATATGAAAATATACTACAATTATTATTTCGTTTATGTTTCTAAAGTTATATGTCTTTAGCAACTTCATTAGTTTGATTAAAAAAAAACACATTTCACTTTCAAAATTAATATTTCGTTTACTATGATATATTTTTCAGTCGCGTTTTTAGTAATATATTTATATCACTTTATTCTTTCAGAAAAAAAAAAAAAAAATAGAGGAGGTCAATTTTTCAAGGTTTTGCGAAAACATGTCTGTCTTAAAAGCTGTCTAAGTCGAAAACCACAACTTTAGAAATTTTTTCACTATTTTTCTCGTAATGTAGAGGGTTGAAATAATAAGATAACATACTTTTCGCTTAAAAATAAAAGGGGTCAATTTTTCAAGATTTTACGAAAATATGACTGTCTTAAAAACTGTCTAAGTCGAAAACTACTGCTCTAGGAATTTTTTCACTATTTTTCCCGCAATGTAGAGGGTTGAAATAATAGAATAACATACTTTTCGTTAAAAAATAGAGGGGGTCAATTTTTCAAGATTTTACGAAAATCTGACTTTCTTAAAAACTGTTTAAGTCGAAAAGTACGGCTCTGGGAATTTTTTCAATATTTTTCCCGTAATGTAGAGGGTTGAAATAATAGGATAACATACTTTTCGCTACAAAATAGAGGGGGTTAATTTTTCAAGATTTTACAAAAATCGGATTGTCTTAAATTATAGTCAAATATGAAGAACTATTTTACATTTTGGCTTGCCACTCTTACACGGTTAAAAATAACGACTTTCCATATCAAAATTTTAACTTTACATGAAATTTAGCATAAGATACATTATACTTAATTTTATTGCGATTAGTGGTTTAATTTTAATAAGCAATTAAAAAATGTCATTTTTGTAATTTGATCATATTTTACATTTTGGTTTGCCACTTCTACATGGTTAAAAATAACGCCTTTCTGTTTCAAAATTTGAACTCTGCATGAAATTTGGCATAAGATACATTATACTGTTATTTTTTCCGATGAGTGGTTTAATTTTTATAAGAAATGAAAAAAATGTCATATTTGTAATGTGATCATATTTTACATTTTGGCTTGCCACTCCTACAAGGTTAAAAATAACGCCTTTCTGTTTCGAAATTTTAACTCTGCATAAAATTTGGTGTAAGATACATTATACTTTTATATTTTCCAATGAGTGGTTTAATTTTTATAAGAAATGAAAAAAATGTCATTTTTATAATGTGATCATATTTTACATTTTGGCTTGCCACTCCTACACGGTTAAAGATAACGCCTTTCTGTTTCAAAATTTTAACTCTGCATAAAATTTGGCGTAAGATATATTATACATTTATTTTTTACGATGAGTGGTTTAATTTTTATTAAAAATCAAAAAATGTCATTTTTGTAATGTGATCATATTTTACATTTTGACATTTTAACATCGCATCATGGTCTATTTAACATCAAACTTGACCTACTTCAAAAGTCAGCTCTCTGATAAGAACATCTCCATTAGGGGTCACAAGGGGTACTCGATCAAATTTGATCAAATTATCTTGAAAAACAACCCTTCCTAAATTGGGTTTCAGATTTTCATCATTTAGTATCATTGTTCTTGTGTATTTTCCTTGGTTAATCTCTTGTAAAACTGACTTTAGCTGTGTAACACGGGCGGTAAAACCAGCCAATCGTGTCAATTCACGTCCTGCTAATACTAAACGACCGATTGCTTCAGCTAATTTCACTAACATACGTCCGTATGTATAGTACAAACTAAAAATACAGACAGTCATTTTTGATGAAGTTTTTTTTATAAATTTCTCAGTTATATAATTGTACTAGATACATAAGAATGTCCAAATTTTGAAAAATCGTTGTATTATAAACGAAATCTCTAATTTCGGTCTGAAATTATGATCTATACTTTTTCTACGATCACAACATGATCACAAAATACATTGTCAATGTCAAATGTCAAAAATCAAGCATAAAACTTCATTTAGAAAATTATTTACTACATTTTGTTAGAAGATAATAAAACTTTAGTATGTCCTACTGTCAATATCAAATTTTTGATATTTTTTGAGTTTTTTGAACATAATTTGTGAAGGGTTAACGATGTCAAGTTGCGCTTTAAAATTTTGGAATCTACGGTAAATTCTGAGAGAAGGTTGTTTTGAAAATATTTTTACTGAAGAGCAGTTTTAGATATATTTAGCTCTAAACTTAAATGTTTTTATTTTTTCGGTTATTTTTTGAGTTTTTTGACTTCGAGTTAGGGTTTGAAAATTTGGAATCTACATTTAATTCTGAGTAAAATGAGTATGGGAAATATTTTTACCGATAAAAAGTTTTGGATAGATTGAGTTATAAACTTAAATATTTTAATTTTTTCGGTTTTTTTTTGAGTTTTTTGACCACAAGTTCTGAACGGTTAAATATATTAAATTGCGGTTTGAAAATTTGGAATCTACATTAAATTCTGAGTAAATTATGTATCGAAAATATTTTTACCGATGAAGAGTTTTGGATAGATTAAGCTATAAACTTAAATGTTTTTGTTTTTCGGATATTTTTTGAGTTTTTTGATCATAACTTCTGAACGGTAAAAGATATTGAGTTCTTGTTTGAAAATTTGGAATATACATTAAATTCTGAGTTAAATAAGTATCGAAATTATTTTTACCGATGAAGAGTTTTGGATAGATTGAGCTATAAACTTAAATGTTTTAATTTTTTCGGATATTTTTTGAAGTTTTTGACCATAACTTTTGAACGGTGAACGATATTAAGTTAGGGTTTGAAAATTTGGAATCTACAGTAAATTCTGAATAAATTAAGCACCAAAAATATTTTTACTGATGAGCAGTTTTCGATATATTTAGCTCTAAACAATATAGACATATCTTTATCTAGTACAATTATATGATCTAAAAATTTCTTTTACCGAAATCTTTCATTTTCACTGTCCCCTGACATAGAGTGGTTCAAATTCATAAAAGGTCTCGAAACTGCATAAAATCCCACTACTGTAGCGATATATTTCGCTACAATGTTATCAATAATGCCCATTAATACCCTAAACTGTAAAAATTTGCGCAAATGAGTTATAAGTTTTTGGAAACTTGTCAATAAAATAGTTTTTTCTCGATTATTTCCTTTGTAAAATGCAATTTCCTCAGAATTTGTTATTAACCGTGCATTTATATGACGAAACTCGCCTTCCAATTTTTGTTCTTGCATTGTTAATCTTCCTAAAATAATATTTAATGTATTTAAGTTTTAAATTTCAACAAAACTTAACTATTTTGTTTTTTTAAAATTTTTTTTTCACATATATTGACTTGAAGTTCAAAAATTTTAATTTTGTATTAAATTGCGTAAAGATAACTCAAAAAATATTTTTTTTTTCAAAACCATTTTGACGAAAAATGATTCAAAATTCAAATACATGTTTACATATTTATATATTTGTATGTAACTCCCATATTTTCGGCTGTAGAAATCCAAAATTTTTAGTATAACCTCACACCTAATCTAATTTGATTTTCACCTAAAAATAGGTTATATTTTGCCAAACCAAATTTGAATATCATTTTCCGTTCTCGAGTATTTAACTTCAAATTTAGGATTTGTACCCTACAATGGGTAGAGAAACGAATTTGGTTATAGGAAAAATAATTTCTATGGAAGATTTTATAGTTTTTACAAGTTTTGTGTTAGTATTTCAACAGGTAAAAAGTAAAAAAAAAGAAAAAAGAAAACAAAAAAATCGGTCAAAATAAAATATTTCTCATCACATTTTATAAATTAAAGACTGCAGTTCTTTAGAAAATGATAAAATTGCAATTATTTTTTGTTTTTAGTACTTTCGAGAAAATGAAAAAATCTTGAACAATAAATTTTTGACAGGTTTGAGTTTTTGACCATAATTTCTGAACGGATATTGAGTTATGGTTTGAAAATTTGGAATCTACATTAAATTGTGAGTAAAATAATTATGGAAAATATTTTTACCGATGAAAAGTTTTGGATATATTTAGCTCTAAACTTAAATGTTTTTGTTTTCGGTTATTTTTTGAGTTTTTTGATCATAACTTCTGAACGGTAAAAGATATGGAGTTCTGGTTTGAAAATTTGGAATCTACATTAAATTTTGAGTAAAGTTAGTACCAAAAATATTTTTACTGATGAACAGTTTTGGATATATTTAGCTCTAAACTTAAATGTTTTTATTATTTCGGTTATTTTATGAGTTTTTTGGCCATAACTTATGAACGGTAAAAGCTATTGAGTTCTGGTTTAAAAATTTAGAATCTACATTAAATTCCGAACAAAATGGTGACTGTTTTTGGTTAATTTAAAGCCCAAATTTTTGTAAAATAGTTGAGTTTTGTTGAGTTTTTGTATACTAGCGCCATCTCTCGGCAAAATACTGAACTAATACTACAGCAAGCAATAAAATATCTGCTTTATCTCTATATTTTCTAACCTGTAGGTCTTCGAAGATGTGTCAAAATAATTCCAGATACAAATAGATATCCTAGCATTATAGATGGTGTTTCTGCCCCTAAATTAACTGTTAATCTATAAACATAGAGTCCTATATCCAAAATAGGTTTTGAAACATTCGAATAAAGATCAGCTAGGCATTCACAAAACTTATCAACATCTTGCGTCAATAGTTGATCAGCATTTGCGATTCTGTTGTCTAGATTAGACATTCTGTAGTATGTAAACGATTTTAGGTAATCGTCGTAAAGATTATTCGTAAGATTTGTTCTTAATCGTATTTTTAATTCGCCTATTGACCATTTTAGAACGTTATTTACCACTGATATTAATGGCATAGCCATTAAAAAAGTCATAAGTCGTTCTTTGAATCGATTTTTGTCCATAGATACAATTGCGCTGTAAAAATTAATAATAGTAACAAATGTACAAATATATAGGGTTACCCAATGAAATTATCAGCGCAAAACACTCAAACACTAATTTTAGTATAAAGGGGGACACCTGAATGGATTTCTAATGGCATAACTTCAACCCTAAAATGAGGGTGGTTAACCGCACCTCCAAAATTTTAAATGGAAAAGGGTTTCAAACATGACACAGTTCGAAATTTCAATTATTTTTTCAACAGTTTTCAAATCTAATTAGAGAGAAATATCGTTTAAAATTTTATCAGGTGTTCAAAATTGTAATCAAGTAGGCTTAAATGACAGAAATTAAATTCTTTTGACAATGGCCAGCAAGATCGCCAGATCTATCACCGTTAGATTTCTTTTTTTGGGTTATTTGAAGTGTAAAGTTTATGCCACGCTACCCGAATCTTCAACCCTAAAATGGGGGTTGCATTAAAAATTTTAAATGATAAGGGTGTCAAACATGACACAGTTCGAAATTTCAATTCTCTTTTCAACATTTATTTTTCAAATCCGATCATTAGAGAAATATCGTTTAAACCAAATTTTATCACATGTTTAAAATTGCAATGAAGTAGGCTTAAATGACAGAAACTAAATAAATTCTTTTGCAAAGACCAACAATATCGCCAAACATGACACAGTTCAAAAGGCCTTTCAATTCTCTTTTTAACATTTATTTTTCAAATCCAATCATTAGTTCCAGAGAAATATCCTTTAAAACAAATTTCAAAATTGCAATCAAGTAGGCTTAAACAAATGACAGAAACTAAATAAAAAATTCTTTTGACAATGGCCAGTAAGATCACCAGATCTATCACCGTTAGATTTCTTTTTTTGGGTTATTTGAAGTGTAAAGTTTATGCCACGCTACCCGAATCTTTATTTTACGGCAACGTATCGTAACTGATTGTCAGATTACTCCACAAATGTTGCAGAACGTACATTTTGAGCAAAATTATTGTAAGGAATTTGGTGGTAGTCTGAACACCTAATAAACTGATACTTGAGTTTCTGTCATTTAAGCCCACCATTGCAATTTTGAATACCTGATAAAATTTGTTTTAAACGATATTTCTCTGGAACTAATGATTGGATTTGAAAAATAAATGTTAGAAAGAGAATTGAAAGGCCTTTCGAACTGTGTCATGTTTGGCGATATTGTTGGTCATTGTCAAAAGAATTTATTTAGTTTCTATTTAAGCGTACTTCATTGTAATTTTAAACATGTGATAAAATTTGTTTTAAACGATATTTCTCTGGAACTAATGATCGGATTTGAAAACTTTTGAACTGTGTCATGTTTGACAGCTTTTCCATTTAAAATTTTAGAGATGCTGTTAACCACCCTCATTTTAGGGTTGAAGTTATGCCATTGGAAATCCAATCAGGTGTCCCCCTTATTCTAAAATTGACGTTAGAGCGTTTTTTGCGCTGATAATTTTTATTGGGCACCCTGTATAACTAGATTATAAATAAATAGATAACCTTTCAATTTTAGTGCCATTGTTTATCATCCAAAGATCACATAATGTTCTGGCTATTAAAGATGAAGCAATTATGACCAATAAACCTGATTCTGCTGATGACCACCCAGGGATAACAATTTTTAACAATTGAATCAATTGTTTTATAAACAATTTATCAACGTGTGCTTTTGTTTTTTTATCGGACTGGTCCTTAATTAAATAATTTACTTGTTCGATTACTTGTTTCGGTCTAAAATTCAACCTACTTAATTTGTATTTATTATTTTTGATATATTTACCGTTTGTTGTTTTTGGATTTTGACAGCAGGTATAAAATAAATGCTACACTTCCTGTCGCTATTAAATTATTTCTTGTGCACAATTTGCTAATATTTGGTGCCATTTTCTCAGTTTAAAGTTCAAGAGATACTATTGAAGAGAAATTGTGCCTGTCATTATAGCTTTCAATAATTATTATCTACTACGTTTACATTTTACTGCTCATAAAAAATTGAATTATTGTCGCAGTGTATTGTTTTTTTTTATAAATAAAACATGAATACATGCAAATTATGTTGTAAAACTATAAATATATAAATATCAATGTGTGTAAATTACATATATACATAGTAAATAACGCATGCGCGATAAAATGCAATTTTTTGTGAAAAACCGCCAAAAAAAGTGCAGCCAACTGTGTAGGAAATAATAACGAACTCACATTGTTGCCAAAGCTATCAAAAAATATTTCGCATTTAAACATAACGATTTGTTTAACATCTTTATTATTTTTACTACTCTTTTCTTTCTTATTTTCAATTTTTTTTTTAAATTGTAATAATTTTCTAGTTTCATAAATTTCGTAATTTTAAAACTGTTTTTTCTAACTTTATTCAAATTTAAGAAGTGTTTTCTTAAATTTACGGAAGGATTTATCAATTTCTTAAAGTTTTACACAAATTTACGACTGATTTTATAACTTTTTGATTTATTTTTTTATAATTTTTGCGAATAGCGAAAAGTTTTTTTAATTTTCTATAAGTTATGGAGATTTTTTTCGAGTTTTACAGTTTTTTCGAACGTTCTTGTATTTTGGGATTTTTTTCATCAAATTTACATAAAAATTTATTAGATTTCTTAAGTTTTTCATAATTTTACGACCGATATTTTTAATTTCTTATATTTTTTCTTCAAAAAAAATTCAATTTCTTAATGTTTTATGACCATTTTTCTTTTTTTCTTGTATTTTTGAACATTTTTTTTACAATTACTTTAATTTTACAACTTGTATTCATTTTTTTTGAACATTTTGAAAGTGTACGTGACTTTTTTTTTAATTTCTTACAATTTTTTTCTTAGATTAAGACTTACCTTTGTTGTTCCACGTTGCCAACTGTTGAGAATGACAAGAACTCGCAATGTTACCAACCTAATATATCAAAATATTTGTTTTGTTTATTTCTAAGCGCAAAATACAAAAGATCAACAAAATAAACTTAAGTATTACGTGTAAAAAATGGAATTTAGGAACAGCTACGATTCCGTTGTTTCGCCGTTGTTTATTGGCTGTTTAAATCAAGAGCTCGCGTCTCATTGGTCGGATTTTGAACCACACTTTGGATTCAGGTAGTTGATTGGCTGAAGCTGTTGAGATGTCGTTTGTAATTGGTTGGAGGTTACAAACGACTTTGAAAGCTCGTTTGTGATTGGTTGACGATGTTGACAGCTCGTCTGTGATTGGTTAACGATGTTGAGAGCCCGTTTCTGATTGGTTAAAGCTGTTGAGAGCTCTTCTGTGATTGGTTGGAGGTTACAAACGACTTTGAGAGCTCTTCTGTGATTGGTTCAATGTTACACACGACTTTGAGAGCTCATTTCTGATTGGTTAAAGCTTTTGAGAGCTCTTCTGTGATTGGTTGAACGTTTCAAACGACTTTGAAAGCTCTTCTGTGATTGGTTGACGGTGTTGAGAGCTCGTATGTGATTGGTTGAATGTTTAAACCGACTTTGAGAGCTCGTTTCTGATTGGTTGAAGCTTTTTAAAGCTTGTTTATGATTGGTTGAATGTTACAAACGACAAAATCAACGGAACCGTAATTTTTTTAAAATAAATAACCAACTGTTCCCACAATAACAATCGGGAACTACAATTTTCTTAATTATTTATTTATTTTCTATCTTACAAAATAATTCTAGAAAAGCTTTGTTGTCAAATATACAATATGGGGATGTTTATGTGATGGTGTGGCCACACTGAATAAAAGCGACACTAAATAAACAATTAAAGTGTCCGCTACAATGTTTTTAAAAAAAAAACACGATGGCACTGTAAGGCATTTGTTTTCTCTGTCTCATTCACTTGTTTCGCTTAACAACCAAAAGCCGAGAGAAGTAAACAATTGTTTTGTTTTTTGTTGGTTACGCACTTCTCTGTCTCTCTCTATGTACAACTGTTTATGAGAGTCTTTTGTTATGGGTGCGGGGGCTCAAAATGGGGCACCAAATTTACCAGAAAATTTAATTCAGTCAATTACAAATTCATAAAAATTAATAGATGCCACGATTTCAACTGAACTTTTTCTGGATTTTTATGCGATTTTCTTTTCCCAAACTTAAAACCTATTTTGAATTAATTTCCAACAAAATCCCACGACACTAAAATTTTTCTTTAACTTTTCCCCAATGATTTTCCCAGGTTTTTTCAATTTCCCAAATTTTACGTTAAGTTAAACAATTTCGCGACTAGTTTTCAAATGATGTCTTAGTTTTTCTGTGACAATTTCTTTAAAATCTCAAGGGTTAGGACATTTTCTTAGGTCTTTCGTAATATTATTTAAATTTTACGCAATGTTTAGACATTTTTTTAAGTTGCTAGGGATTTTCCGTACCATTTTTCCAATTTCTGAAAGTTTCACTTAGTTTTAAGACCGTTTTTCGTATTATTAATAAAATTTACGCATAGATTTCTTAATTTTCCCACAATTTTGTACAATTTGTATAATATTATGACCCGTTTTATTGATTTTCTTGAACTTTAAGACATTTTGCGCAGATATTTTCAATTTCTTAAAGTTTTTCTCAATATTCTGGAAGGTTTGAACATTTTTTTACTCGTTTAAGACATTTTTATATATATCGGATATTCCCATAGTTTTACGACCGTTTTATTTATAACTTTATGTAGATATCTTTCCAGAATTTTATACAATATGACATTTTTCACGTGTTGTTCTTCAATTTTCCAAAGTTTTTACAATTTTTCGACCTGTTTATCAAAAATTCTAACGTTTTTCGACTCGTTTAATATATTTTTAAGAATTTTCTGTACAAATTTTTCCAATTTCCTATAGTTTTACGACCGTTTTTAAGTTTTCCGTACAGAATTTTCCACTTTCTTAAAGTTTCACATAATTTTACGACCGTTTTTCGTATTATTATTAAATTTACGCATAGATATCTTTAATTTCCCACAATTTAGCACAACATTAGAATCCGTTTTCTTGAACTTTACGCCATTTTCACGTATTATTTTAAATTTTACTTAGATTCTTTCAATTTCCCACAATTTTTCGACCCGTTGAAGACATTTTTCAGAATTTTGTGTACAGATTTTTCCACTTTTTTAAAGTTTCACATAGTTTTACGACCGGTTTTCATAAAATTATTAAATTTATCGATAGATATCTTAAATTTTCAACCCGTTTTCTTGAAGTTTAAGACACTTCCTGTGTTGTTTTTACTTTTTCAATGTTCCCAACATTTCTGTGCCTCATTTATGAATTCCTGCAATCCCTTAAAGACCCCCTAATTTACTCCCATTTATCTTAGATTGTGATCCTCCCTGTGTTTCATTACGTAGTTTTATGACAGTTCTTGTTATAATTATGAAGTTTCTGGGAATTTTGTCCAGTCCCTCCCCGTGTCTCATGTAGCGTCCCGCACCCGTGTATCTCTCCTGGCCGCCTAGAACTTGTCCTGGAAGAGGAAGAGGTTGTTGGTGGCGGCGACGGCGATGACGTTCTCCGTGGGGTGCCAGGCCGTGTGCAGGATCTTCTTGTTGAAGTCCAGGCAGTCCACGCCGATCTCGTCCTTCTTGCGCTTGCCGGCCAGCGCGACGCGGCGCGGCCGCAGCGGCGCGTGCGGCTTGGCGACGTCGCGCGACGCCTCGAGCGTCACGTCGCGCGCCGCGCCGCGCTCGAACACGCGGAAGAAGTTGTTGTACGAGCCCGTCATGATGCACGAGTCCCGCCCGTTCCAGCAGCACTCGAACTTGTCGAAGATGCAGTCGTTCTCGTACAGAGAGCAGAGTTTGCTGCGCAGGTATTCGTGCACCTACAGAGGCGAGGTTTCAGTGAGTCGAGTCTACATGTAAAGGGACTAATGCTGGTGGGTTGTGTTAAGAGCCTGTTTCTACATTCTAAAGCATTCGCAAGGTTCTGTTCTAAAGGATTCGCAAGGTTCTGGTTTGTGTTAAAGACAGATGCAAGGTTGCATGGGGAGTCGAGGTTTCAGTGAGTTTTAGTGAGGTTGCTTCAAGTTTTTAGGTTTCTAAGGCATTCTAAGGATGTAGTTTGTGTTAAGAGGTGCAAGATTGTCCCAAAAGCATGTTTCTACAGTTCTAAAGCATTCGCAAGGTTCTGGTTTGTGTTAAGGAAAGATGCAAGGCTTCTACAGATGAGATTTCAGTGAGGTTTCTTCAAGATATGAAGGTTTTAATGATGGTGGGTTGTGTTAAGAACATGTTTCTACATTCCTAAAGCATTCGCAAGGTTCTGGTTTGTGTTAAGGAGAGATGCAAGGCTTCTACAGATGAGTGTTTATGTTAGAAAGAGATGCAAGGTTGAGGATCTGGATAATAGGATATGGTCACAATTTTGGCATTCTTCGACTCGTTTAAGACATTTTTAAGAAAGTTTCACACAGTTTTTCAACCCGTTCATGAAAGATTGTCTCAATATTCTGGAAGATTAGGACATTTTTCGACAAGCTTAAGATATGTCTCTTACGTTTTTAAGAAATTTCCGTACACATTTTCGCAGTTTCCTAAAGTTTCACACAGTTTTTCTATCGGTTCATGAAAGATTATCTCAATATTCTGGAAGATTAGGACATTTTGCGACACGCTTAAGACATGTTTCTTACGTTTTTAAGAAATTTCCGTACACATTTTCGCAGTTTCCTAAAGTTTCACACAGTTTTTCTATCGGTTCATGAAAGATTGTCTCAATATTCTGGAAGATTAGGACATTTTTTGACACGCTTAAGACATGTTTCTTACGTTTTTAAGAAATTTCCGTACACATTTTCGCAGTTTCCTAAAGTTTCACACAGTTTTTCTATCGGTTCATGAAAGATTGTCTCAACATTCAGGAATACTGGGACATTTTTCGACATGCTTAACACATGTTTCTTACGTTTTTAAGAAATTTCCGTACACATTTTCGCAGTTTCCTAAAGTTTCACACAGTTTTTCTATCGGTTCATGAAAGATTATCTCAATATTCTGGAAGATTAAGACATGTTTGTTACGTTTTTAAGAGATTTCCGTATTGTTTCCAACTTCCTAAAATTTGACATAGTTTTACAACCGTTTTCTTTATGATGTTTTAAAATTTACGCAGATTCCTTTAACTTTCTAAAGTTTTTTACAGTTTCTCGACATGTTTAAGACATTTTTCTAGGGTCCTACATTTTTCCAATTTCCTAAAGTTTCACATAATTTTATGACCGTTTCTCTAATTCTGGAAGATTAGGACAGTTTTCGACACGTTTAAGACAAGTTCCTTACGTTTTTAAAAGATTCCCGTAAAGATTTTTCCAATTTCCTAAAGTTTGACATAGTTTTACAACCGTATTCTTTACGCAGATTCCTAAAGTTTTTTAGATTCTCGACACGTTTAAGATATTTTCCTTCCGTTTTTAAGACATTTCAGTACATATGTTTCCAATTTCCTAAAGTTTCGCATAAGTTTATGACCGTTTCTGTTATTCTGGAAGGTTTGGACATTTTTTTTTACGAGTTTTCTGTCAGTAGTTTCCAATTTCTCAAAGTTTAACATTTTTTTTAATTTTTTTTACGAGTTTTCCGTCAGAAGTTACGAATTTTGCAAAGTTTTACATTTTTTTTTTTTGCATAGATTTCTTTCGTTTATCAAAAATTTTCTAAAAATTGTGGAAAGTTAAGACATCTTTTGAAGCGTTATCAACATTTTTTTTATGTTTCTATGAATTTGTCGTACAGATTTCTCCGAACCCTTAAAGATCCCATAATTTACTCCCATTTATCTTAGATTGTGATCCTCCCTGTGTCTCATTACGTAGTTTTATGCCAGTTCTTGTTATAATTATGAAGTTTGTGGGAATTTTGTCCAGTCCCTCCCCGTGTGTCATGTAGCGTCCCGCACCCGTGTATCTCTCCTGTCCGCCTAGAACTTGTCCTGGAAGAGGAAGAGGTTGTTGGTGGCGGCGACGGCGATGACGTTCTCCGTGGGGTGCCAGGCCGTGTGCAGGATCTTCTTGTTGAAGTCCAGGCAGTCCACGCCGATCTCGTCCTTCTTGCGCTTGCCGGCCAGCGCGACGCGGCGCGGCCGCAGCGGCGCGTGCGGCTTGGCGACGTCGCGCGACGCCTCGAGCGTCACGTCGCGCGCCGCGCCGCGCTCGAACACGCGGAAGAAGTTGTTGTACGAGCCCGTCATGATGCACGAGTCCCGCCCGTTCCAGCAGCACTCGAACTTGTCGAAGATGCAGTCGTTCTCGTACAGAGAGCAGAGTTTGCTGCGCAGGTATTCGTGCACCTACAGAGGCGAGGTTTCAGTGAGTCCAGTCTACATGTAAAGGGACTAATGCTGGTGGGTTGTGTTAAGAGCCTGGTTCTACATTCCTAAAGCATTCGCAAGGTACTGTTCTTAAAGCATTCTCAAGGTTCTGTTCTAAAGGATTCGCAAGGTTCTGGTTTGTGTTAAGGAGAGATGCAAGGCTTCTACAGATGACTGTTTATGTTAGAAAGAGATGCAAGGTTGAGGATCTGGATAATAGGATACTTTCACAAGTTTTCGACCCGTTTATTAAAAATTCTCGCATTCTTCGACTCGTTTATGACATTTTTAAGAAAGTTTCCGACTCGTTTATGACATTTTTAAGAAATTTCTTTACAGATTTTTTCAATTTTCTAAAGTTTCACATAGTTTTTCAACTCGTTCATGAAATATTGTCTCAACATTCTGGAAGATAAAGACATTTGTCGACACGCTTAAGACATGTTTCTTACGTTTTTAAGAAATTTCCGTACACATTTTCGCAGTTTCCTAAAGTTTCACACAGTTTTTCAACTCGTTCATGAAAGATTGTCTCAATATTCAAGAAGATTAGGACGTTTTTCGACACGTTTAAGACATATTTCTACCGTTTCTAAGAGAGTTCCGTTCAGATTGTTTCCAATTTCCTAAAGTTTCACATAGTTTTACAACCGTTTTCTTTATGATGTTTTAAAATTTACGCAGATTCCTTTAACTTTCTAAAGTTTTTTACCGTTTCTCGACACGTTTAAGACATTTTTCTAGGGTCCTACATTTTTCCAATTTCCTAAAGTTTCACATAATTTTATGACCGTTTGTCTAATTCTGGAAGATTAGGACATTTGTCGACAAGGTTAAGACATGTTTCTTACGTTTTTAAGAGATTTCCGTACACATTTTTCCAGTTTCCTAAAGTTTGACATAGTTTTACAACCGTTTTCTTTACGCAGATTCCTAAAGTTTTTTAGTTTCTCGACACATTTAAGATATTTTCCTTACGTTTTTAAGAGATTTCAGTACAGATGTTGTCAATTTCCTAAAGTTTCATATAAGTTCATGACCGTTTCTCTTATTCTGGAAGGTTTGGACATTTTTTTTTACGAGTTTTCTGTCAGTAGTTTCCAATTTCTCAAAGTTTTACATTTTTTTTGCATAAATTTCTATCGTTTATCAAAAATTGTCTCAAAATTGTGGAAAGTTAAGACATCTTTCGGCGCGTTATCAACAGTTTTTTTAAGTTTCTATGAATTTGTCGTACAGATTTCTCCAAGCCCTTAAAGATTCCCTAATTTATTCCTGTTTGTCTTAAGATTGTGATCCTCCCTGTGTGTCATTACCTAGTTTTATGACCGTTCTTGTTATAATTATTAAATTTCTCAGAATTTTATGTTTCTATGAATTCCTGCAATCCTTTAATGATCCCCCAATTTACTCCCATTTATCTTAGATTGTGATCCTCCCTGTGTCTCATTACGTAGTTTTATGACCGTTCTTGTTATAATTATGAAGTTTCTGGGAATTTTGTCCAGTTCCTCCCCGTGTCTCATGTAGCGTCCCGCACCCGTGTATCTCTCTGGCCGCCTAGAACTTGTCCTGGAAGAGGAAGAGGTTGTTGGTGGCGGCGACGGCTATGACGTTCTCCGTGGGGTGCCAGGCCGTGTGCAGGATCTTCTTGTTGAAGTCCAGGCAGTCCACGCCGATCTCGTCCTTCTTGCGCTTGCCGGCCAGCGCGACGCGGCGCGGCCGCAGCGGCGCGTGCGGCTTGGCGACGTCGCGCGACGCCTCGAGCGTCACGTCGCGCGCCGCGCCGCGCTCGAACACGCGGAAGAAGTTGTTGTACGACCCCGTCATGATGCACGAGTCCCGCCCGTTCCAGCAGCACTCGAACTTGTCGAAGATGCAGTCGTTCTCGTACAACGAGCAGAGTTTGCTGCGCAGGTATTCGTGCACCTACAGAGGCGAGGTTTCAGTGAGTCCAGTCTACATGTAAAGGGACTAATGCTGGTGGGTTGTGTTAAGAGCCTGGTTCTACATTCCTAAAGCATTCGCAAGGTTCTGTTCTAAAGGATTCGCAAGGTTCTGGTTTGTGTTAAGGAAAGATGCAAGGTTTCTACAGATGAGATTTCAGTGAGGTTTCTTCAAGATATGAAGGTTTTAATGATGGTTGTTTGTGCATGTTTCTACATATCTAAAGCATTCTTAAGATTCTGGTTTGTGTTAAGCAGAGATGCAAGGCTTCTACAGATGAGTGTTTGTGTTAAGAGATGCAAGGTTGAGGATTTGGATAATAGGATATTGTCACAATTTTGGCATTTTTCGACTAGTTTATTAAAAATTCTGGCATTCTTCGACGCGTTTATGGCATTCTTAAGAAATTTCTGTGCAGATTTTTTTCAATTTCAAAATGTTTACACAGTTTTTCGATCGGCTTTCTTATATTTCTTAAAGTTTTGCACAGTTTTTCAACCCGTTTATGAAAGATTGTGTCAATATTCTGGAAGTTTAGGACATTTGTCGACACGCTTAAGACATGTTTCTTACGTTTTTAAGAAATTTCCGTACACATTTTCGCAGTTTCCTAAAGTTTCACACAATTTTTCTATCGGTTCATGAAAGATTGTCTCAACATTCAGGAATACTGGGACATTTTTCGACACGCTTAAGACAAGTTCCTTACGTTTTTAAGAGATTTCCGTACACATTTTCGCAGTTTCCTAAAGTTTCACAGTTTTTCTATCGGTTCATGAAAGATAATCTCAATATTCTGGAAGATTACGACATTTTGCGACAAGCTTAAGACATGTTTGTTACGTTTTAAAGAGATTTCCGTATTGTTTCCAACTTCCTAAAATTTGACATAGTTTTACAACCGTTTTCTTTATGATGTTTTAAAATTTACGCAGATTTCTTTAACTTTCTAAAGTTTTATACCGGTTCTCGACACGTTTAAGACATTTTTTTAGGGTCCTACATTTTTCCAATTTCCTAAAGTTTGACATAGTTTTACAACCATTTTCTTTACGCAGATTCCTAAAGTTTTTTAGTTTCTCGACACATTTAAGACATATTTCTACCGTTTTTAAGAGATTTCAGTACAGATGTTTCAAATTTCCTAAAGTTTCATATAAGTTTGTGATCGTTTCTGTTATTCTGGAAGGTTTGGACATTTTTTTTTATTTTTTTTTCTGCATAGATTTCTATCGTTTATCAAAAATTGTCTCAAAATTGTGGAAAATTAAGACATCTTTCGGCGCGTTATCAACAGTTTTTTTAAGTTTCTATGAATTTGTCGTACAGATTCCTGCAATCCCTAAAAGATTCCCTAATTTATTCCTGTTTGTCTTAAGATTGTGATCCTCCCTGTGTCTCATTACGTAGTTTTATGACAGTTCCTGTTATAATTATGAAGTTTCTGGGAATTTTGTCCAGTCCCTCCCCGTGTCTCATGTAGCGTCCCGCACCCGTGTATCTCTCTGGCCGCCTAGAACTTGTCCTGGAAGAGGAAGAGGTTGTTGGTGGCGGCGACGGCTATGACGTTCTCCGTGGGGTGCCAGGCCGTGTGCAGGATCTTCTTGTTGAAGTCCAGGCAGTCCACGCCGATCTCGTCCTTCTTGCGCTTGCCGGCCAGCGCGACGCGGCGCGGCCGCAGCGGCGCGTGCGGCTTGGCGACGTCGCGCGACGCCTCGAGCGTCACGTCGCGCGCCGCGCCGCGCTCGAACACGCGGAAGAAGTTGTTGTACGACCCCGTCATGATGCACGAGTCCCGCCCGTTCCAGCAGCACTCGAACTTGTCGAAGATGCAGTCGTTCTCGTACAACGAGCAGAGTTTGCTGCGCAGGTATTCGTGCACCTACAGAGGCGAGGTTTCAGTGAGTGTTTTCTTTGTTTTTAAATTTTTAAACCGTTCTAAGGATGTAGGTTTGTTTGAGATATAGTGAGGTTTCTTCAAGGTTTATAGGTTTCTAAGGCGTTATTAAGGATGTGGTTTATTTGAGGGAGGTTTCTTCATGGTTTATTGGAAGGTTTTCACTACTTCTAAAACGTTATCAAAGCTCTGGTTTGTGTTAAGGAGAGGTATAAAGCTTCTAAAGATTGTTATTTGTGTTAAAAAGAAGTGCAAGATGTTCCCATGCTTTTGAATTAATTATTACAAGCTTCACAAAATATATAAGGCGTCAATAAAGACTATTCTTCACTTTTCACAACTAACACAACTAAAACATGCGTTTCGGTTTTCTACGACTTTATTCTAAAGTAAAAAGAAATGTAATGTGTTCTAAAGCAAACCCGAAAATCTAAAGCTTCTAAAACTTCTAAAGAATGCTTAAAATAGTGTTGTGTTATGGAAAAAATTTTTTCGATCGATTGATCCTAATAGATCAAAAAAGATCGATCCTGTTTGATCAGATCAATTAGAAAAGATCGATCCTGTTTGATCAAATCGATCTAATTGATCCTTACTTTTGATAGATCTCGATCGATCAATATTGACCAATCAGAGAAAATAGAGTCTGTTTAATCAGATCGATTCTTATTGTTGATAGATATTCTCTATCGATCAGAGAAAATCGATCCTATTTGAATAGATCGATCCTTATTTTTGATAAATCTTCTTGATCGATAAATCTTGATCGATCAGAGTTTGATTGTTCGATCAGATAGATCTGATCGGTCTTATTTTTCACAGATCTTCTCCTCCTTTATTCCTTCTTCTAAACTTCATACATAAATCATCCACACATTTCTTCATCTTCATCTTGAAGACAAGCCACTTAACCACTAATTGAAATGTAACTGAATACATTCCCTTTGATTCCACACACAAGTAAACCCACTACCAAAACAAATCCACACTTGCTCCTTCATTTTCACTCCTCCTCCTTCATTCCACACCTCCTCCTTTCCACACCTCCTCCTTCATTTCACGCCTCCTCCTTCACACCTCCTCCTTTCCACACCTCCTCCTTCACAAATCCACACCTCCTCTTTCATTCCACACCTACTCCTTAATTCCACACCTCCTCCTTCATTCCACACCTCCTCCTTCATTCCACACCTTCTCCACATCCTTACACCATCCTCCCTGCACTTACCGGATAAGTCTGGACAGACTTTAGACTCTGTTGAGTATTAAGCAAACATGCACATTTCTAAAGCTGTGTTTCATGTTAGGAAAAGATGCAAGGCTTCTAAAGCTTCTAAAATTTAATCTTTCTTCTAAACTTCATTCAAAATGCACAAATTTCTTCACCATTATATAAATAAATATTAACCACCAAACACTCAACGAAATGTAACTGAATACATTCTTTTAAACTGCTAAGACATCCACAAGGTTTCTAAAAGCTTCTAGTTACAGTAGATGAAATTAAGGAGAGATGCAAGGTTTCTAAAGCTGTGTTTCATGTTAGGAAAAGATGCAAGGATTCTAAACTTCATATACACATCTTCCACATTAAAAATCCACACATTTCTTCATCTTTATTTAAAGATTAAAACCACCAAACACTTTGAAATGTAATTGAATACATTCCTGTTTCATTTTAAACATTTCTTCACCTTTATCTTGAAAACAAACCACTTCAACACTTAGTGAAATGTAACTGAATACATTCCCTTTAATTTCATACACATGATAAACAAATCCAACAATAAATCTACAAATATACATTCCTCTTTCATTTTCCACATTTAAACAACCAACCTCCTTCATTCCACTCCTCCTTCATTCCATTCCTCCTCCTTCATTCCATTCCTCCTTCATTCCACTTCTCCTTTATTCTATTCCTCTTCCTCGACAACCTTACATCTTTACACCATCCTCCCATTCCCACAACCTTACACCAACAACCTTACAACCTCTCCTCCTTCACATCCTTACACCACACCTCCTCCTTCATTCCACTCCTCCTTCATTCCACACCTCCTCCTTCACAAATCCACACCTCCTCCTTAATTTCCCACCTTCTCCCACAACCTTACACCAACATCCCATAACCTTACACTTCATTCCACACCTCCTCCTTTACAAACCACACCTCCTCCTCCACAAATCTACACATCCTCCTTAATTTCCCACATTCTCCCACAACCTTACACGATCCTCCTCTTACACCAACATCCTTCATTCCTCTTTCACATCTTTACACCATCCTCCCATTCTCCTCCTTCATTCCACACCTCCTCCTTAATTTCCCACAATTCTCCAACATCCTTACACCAACATCTTCCCATTCTCAACCTTACATTTCATTCCACACCTCCTCCTTGATTCCACACCTCCTCCTTTACAAATCCACACCTCCTTCTTCATTTCTCACATTCTCCCACAACCTTACACCACCATCTTCCCATCTTTCCTTACACCAACATCCTTACACCACACTCCTCCTTCATTCCACTCCTTCTCCTTCGCACCTCCTCCTTCATTTTTACTTTATCCCAACAACAAATCTACAAATCAACATTCCTCTTTCATGTCCCACACCCAAACAATCAAATCCACACCTCCTCCTTCATTCCACACCTCCTCCTTTACAAATCCACACCTCCTCCTTAATTTCCCACATTCTCCCATAACCTTACACCATCCTCCCTTACACTTTGAAATGTAACTGAATACATTCCCTTTGATTCCACTCCTCCTCCTTTATTCCACACCTCCTCGTTCATTCCACTCCTCCTCCACATATCCACACCTCCTCCTCCACATATCCACACCTCCTCCTTCACAAATCCACACCTCCTCCTTTATTTCTCACATTCTCCCACATCCTTACACCAACATCCTCCCATTCCCAACCTTACACTTCATTCCACACCTTCTCCTTCATTCCACACCTCCTCCTTCACAACTTCTCCTCCTTCATTCCATACCTCCTTCATTTCCCACTTTCTCCCACATCCTTACACCAACATCCTCCCATTCCCAAAATTACACTTCATTCCACATCTTCTCCTTCATTCCACACCTCCTCCTTCATTCCACTCCTCCTCCTTCATTCCACACCTCCTCCTTCATTTCTCACATTCTCCCACATCCTTACACCAACATCTTCCCATTCCCAACCTTACACTTCATTCCACATCTTCTCCTTCATTCCACACCTCCTCCTTCATTCCACTCCTCCTCCTTCATTCCACACCTCCTCCTTCATTTCTCACATTCTCCCACATCCTTACACCAACATCTTCCCATTCCCAACCTTACACTTCATTCCACATCTTCTCCTTCATTCCACACCTCCTCCTTCATTCCACATCTCCTCCTTCATTCCACACCTCCTCCTTCATTTCTCACATTCTCCCACATCCTTACACCAACATCTTCCCATTCCCAACCTTACACTTCATTCCACATCTTCTCCTTCATTCCACACCTCCTCCTTCATTCCACATCTCCTCCTTCATTCCACACCTCCTCCTTCATTTCTCACATTCTCCCACATCCTTACACCAACATCTTCCCATTCCCAACCTTACACTTCATTCCACATCTTCTCCTTCATTCCACACCTCCTCCTTCATTCCACATCTCCTCCTTCATTCCACACCTCCTCCTTCATTTCTCACATTCTCCCACATCCTTACACCAACATCTTCCCATTCCCAACCTTACACTTCATTCCACATCTTCTCCTTCATTCCACACCTCCTCCTTCATTCCACATCTCCTCCTTCATTCCACACCTCCTCCTTCATTTCTCACATTCTCCCACATCCTTACACCAACATCTTCCCATTCCCAACCTTACACTTCATTCCACATCTTCTCCTTCATTCCACACCTCCTCCTTCATTCCACATCTCCTCCTTCATTCCACACCTCCTCCTTCATTTCTCACATTCTCCCACATCCTTACACCAACATCTTCCCATTCCCAACCTTACACTTCATTCCACATCTTCTCCTTCATTCCACACCTCCTCCTTCATTCCACATCTCCTCCTTCATTCCACACCTCCTCCTTCATTTCTCACATTCTCCCACATCCTTACACCAACATCTTCCCATTCCCAACCTTACACTTCATTCCACATCTTCTCCTTCATTCCACACCTCCTCCTTCACAACTTCTCCTCCTTCATTCCACACCTCCTCCTTCATTTCACACCTCCTCCTTCATTCTACACCTCCTCCTTCATTCCACTCCTATTCCTTCATTCCACATTTCCTCCTTCATTCCACACCTCCTCCTTCATTCCTCTTCCTTCATCCACACCTCCTCCTTCATTCCTCTTCCTTCATTCCTCTCCTCCTCCTTCATTTACACACCTTCTCCTTCATACCATTCCTCCTCCTTCATTCCACACCTCCTCCTTCACAAATCCACACCTTCTCCTTCATTCCACACCTCCTCCATCATTTCCCACATTCTCCCACACCTCCTCCTCCATTCCTCCTCTCTCACAACCTCTCCTCCTTCACATCCTCCCTTGACTCACCGGATAAGTCTCAACAGGCCGGCTCTCCATATGCAGGTCCCACACCTTGACACTGAGGTAGTCCCGGCTGATCATGAACCTGCCGCTGGCGCTGAGCTTCACGTCGCTGATGCTGGAGATGATCTCCGAGAAGAAGCTGCGGTTGGCCGGGTCCTCCGGCTCTTCGAACAGCTTCGCGTGCCGGTCGCACAGCGCGGAGCTTCGCATGTCGCAGAGGCTGGGGAGAGATGAGGAGAGTGTAGAGAATAGAGAGAATAGTGAGAATAGAGAGAGTAGAGAGAGTATAGTGTAAGGGAAGAGTAAGACATGTCGCATAGTCTAGGGAGAAATGAGAAGAAGGTGTGATAAAGAATAGTGAGAGCGTATGTCGCACAGTCTGGGAAAAAATGTGAAGGTATGTTTAAAATGATAAGCGTCACATGTCGCATAGTGTTAAATATAGTGAGAATATAGTGTAAAAGTCTGGAAAGAAGTGGAGAAAATAGTGAGAATGAAGTGTAAGGGAAATAGGAGGTGGTAAAGTGTAATTAAAGTGTAAGAAATGGTGTTGAAATTTAAGGAAGTGGGCTAAAATGTATGGAGTGTTTGGTGTCATTTAAAATAATTGACAATATTTTATATAAATTACAGTCTGAAGAGAAGTGGAAAAAATGTAGTGAGAGTATAATAAGAATATAGTGTAAGAGAAGTAGGGGTTGGTAAAATGTAATTAAATGATAAGAAAAGGTGTTGAAATGTAAGAAATTGGACAAAACAAGTATGGCGTATTTGGTATCAAATTAAAAGATTTGATAAAATCTCATATAAGTTAAAGAACTTGAGCAAAAAATTATGTTAAAAATATTAAAAACATAAAATATCTACTGGAAAAATTATAAGAATACAACAAAACTACAACGAAAATTGAGGGAAAAAATGAAAAATATCTGTCTTAAAAATGTTAAAAACACAAAATGACTAAAGTAAAAATTATTAAAATGTAACAAAACTGTGTGAAAAGTTGTTAAAATTAAAGAAATTGGCAAAAAAAAAACTGTCTTAAATATGTTAAAACACAAAATAACAAATGTAAATTTATTATTATATATTATAAATAGGTCGTGTTTGGTATCAAATTAAAACACTTGACAAAATCTTACAAAAAAAATAAAGAAATTTAAAGAAAGTAACCAGAAACCTGTCTTCAAAATGTTAAAACCACAAACTAACGAAAGAAAAATTATTAAAATGCAACAAAACTACCCTAAAAGTTGTTAAAATTAAACAAAATGGCCAAAAAATTGTCTCAAAATGTTAAAAAAACAATAAACGAAAGTAAAAATTATTAAAATGCAACAAAACTATCTGAAAAGTTATTAAAATTGAAAAAAATGGCCAAAAACTGTCTGTCGTGTTTGATATCAAATGAAAAAACAAGTCAAATACAAGTCAAATAAGAGTCAAATACAAGTCATATACAAGTCAAATACAAGTGAAACACAAGAAAAACTACAAAAATAAACACAACATATTGACTTCTGAAGTTGAAAAATTTCGCTCAAAATTGTAAGAAAAAATGTTTGTTAAAACTAAGTAAAATACAAGTAAACTATTTATAAAATACTAGTAAATGGTTTACAAACATTATTAATTAAATAATAATAAAAATTGTGCCTCAAAAATCATTAAAAAAAATTATCGCCTAATTTTTTTTTCCAAAAACTTATCAGAAATATGCCGTATTTGGTATCAAATAAAAAAGCAAGTCAAATTCAAGTCAAACACAAGTCAAACACAAGTCAAATACAAGTAAACATTATTAAATTAAATAATAAAAATGTCGTGTTTGGTATCAAATCAAAACACAAGTCAAACACAAATAAAACACAAGCACACAAGAAAAGCTCAAAAAAAACACAAAAACTTGACTTACCGAATAGTCCCTTTAGAGCTTGAATAAACAAACAAATTGCACTCTCTGGGATGAAACTCCGCCGCTGTAATAACCTCCGTAAGCTCCTCCATATTCGCGGGCTTTATATCCACTATATTAAAGCTCTGATCGGTTATCTCCAAATGCCACAGATTAATCCTAAGGTCATCTGCAGATAAATAAGTCTCCTGGTCGCTGTTGACCGATATAGAGTTAATGTGATACGTATGTGCATTCGCAAAGATACGCCTGGGTGAAGCTTCCACCATAAGCTCCATGGGCTTTATGGAAGGGAGCTTTAGCGAGCTTATAGACTGAGGAGATAACAACGAGCCGTTTTCAAGGCGCGTGTTTGAGCCTTCGACACGCTTATCGCGTTCTGATACCTAGAGAAAATGAGCTTTTAAAATAAAGCTTGTTTGGTATCAAATGAGCTTTTATTTGTGGGAAATATGGCGTGTTTGGTATCAAATTAAAGCTCAGATTAAATAAAACAGATATAGCATGCTTTTAAAAGAAAATTTTGACATTAGAAGTGCACAAAAACTATAGTTTTATGCAAAAATATGTCGTGTTTGGTATCAAATAAAAATTGGGATTAAATAAAAGATATACCATGCTATTAAATGTGTACAAAAAACTAATATTTGACAGGGCGATCAGCTACAATTTTCCGCAAAAACTTATCAAAAATATGGCGTGTTTAGTATCAAATGAAAGCTAGCATTAAATGTGAGAGATCCAGCAAGCAATTAAAAGAAAATTGTTTTTTTACTCCAACTGTGCACAAAAAACTAAAATTTGACAGGGCGATCGGCTATAATTTTAAGCAAAAACTTGTAAAAAATATGTCGTGTTTGGTATCAAATGAAAGCTACGATTAAATATGGTACAAATATAGTATGCAATTGAAAGAAAACAGTGTTAAAATTTTGACACCAGCTTTGCAAAAAAAAAAAATTGACTAAGAAATATGACGTGTATTGTATCAAATTATAGCTAGAATAAAATTAAAAGAAAACAATGTTAAAATATGGACACAAGCTGTGCACAAAAAACTAAAATTTGACAGGGCGATCGGCTACAGTTTTTCCCAAAAACTTATTAGAAATATGTCGTGTTTGGTATCAAATGAAAGCTAGGATTAAATAATACAGATACAACATGCAATTAAAAGAAAATTTAGACATCAGTTGTGCACAAAAATCTAAAATTTGACTCAGAAATATGGCGTGATTTGTATCAAAAAAAGCTAGTATTAAATGCTACAAATATAGCATGCAATTAAAAGAAAACAGTGTTTAATTTTTTACAAGAGCTATGCACAAAAAACTAAAATTGTACAGGGCGATCGGCCACAATTTTTCGCAAAAACTTATCAGAAATATGTCGTGTTTGGTATCAAATGAAACGTCTCAACAACTACTACAAATATAACAAGATAAAGTGCAAGAAATTAAAGCTGAGCTCATCCAAATCAATTTATAACAAATAATTTAGCAAAAATATATCGTGTTTGGTATCAAATACAAGTATAGCAAGACGAAGTGCATGAAATTAAAGCAGAGCACATCCAAATTCTCAAAAATCTAAAATTTAACAAGGCAATCGGCTTTAGTTTTTTGCCAAAACATATTAGAAATATGTCGTGTTTGGTATCAAATAAAACCTCGCAACAATTACTATAAATACAGCTTGGAAATGTGCATGAAATTAAAGATGAGCACACAAATCACTTAACAATAAAAAAATCCAACTTTTAGTCAACCAATTTTACTTTGTAGCCTTACAAATGCATGAAATTAGAGATGAGCAAACACAAAAAGTGCATAAAATTAAAGGTGAGTACACTTAAATCATTTTACAATAAAATCCATGTGTTAGGTCAATCAATTTTAGTTTTTAGGCTTACAAATGCATGAAATTAAAGATGAGCAAACACAAATCAAAAAAATCTAAAATTTAACAAGGCAATCGGTTTTAGTTTTTGCCAAAACGTATTAAAAATATGTCGTGTTTGGTATCAAATGAAACCTTTTAACAAGTACTATAAATACAGCGTGGAAATGTGCATGAAATTAAAGATGAGCAAATACAAAAAGTGCATGAAATTAAAGATGAGCATACTTAAATCATTTTACAATAAAAAAAATTAGTTTCTAGCCTTACAAATGCATGAAATTAGAGATGAGCAAACACAAAAAGTGCATGAAATTAAAGTTGAGCACACTTAAATCATTTTACAACAAATAATTCAAACTTTAAACCAATCAATTTTAATTTTAGTCTTATAAATGCATAAAATTAAAGATGAGCAAACACGAAAAGTGCATGAAATTAAAGGTGAGCACACAAAAATTAGTTTCTAGCCTTACAATTGCATGAAATTAAAGATGAGCAAACACAAACAGTGCATGAAATTAAAGTTGAGCAAACTTAAACCACATTACAATACGAAATCCAACTTTTAGCTTTACAAATGCATGAAATTAGAGATGAGCAACAAACCTTCCACAACTTGATAGTCTTATCATTAGTACTCAGCAAGAAATGCGCTTGATTCTTGCGCCGAAGCCACCGTATTTTGTTAATCTTCTCCTCAATCTCTAAACTTTTGAGATAGTCGAACTCCGGCTCGTGACTTTGGAACGTGGAATACACATTATATTCTCCTCTTCTCGGCAAAGCGGTTTTACTGAGGGGATCTCTCTGAAATATGACCACACGACCACCTTTATCGCCCGTGGCCAAAAGCTCTCCATCGTGGTTAAACTCCACGCAGGAGATGATGTCCGCTTCGGTGACGTCGTCGTCCAAAGTGCCCTTTACTTGGGAAAAACACCACTGGGCTTCTGCCGAGCCTAAAATGAAGGTTTTAGAAAATGTCGGAAATGTTTTAAAAAAAGGGAAAGTAAAGAAAATATAGTTAAAAAATTATTAAAATGTAATAAATGGGCAAAAAGTAATGCAAAAGTTGTTTAAATTAAATTAGAGGGCCGAAAATTGTCGTAAAATTGTTTAAATACAAAATAACTATTGTAGAAATGATAAAAATTTTACAAAACTCTCCCAAAAGTTGTTAAAATTAACGAAATTGGCCCAAAAACTGTCTTAAAAATGTAAAAACCACAAAATGACGATAGTAAAAATTATTAAAATGCAATAAAACTATCCGAAAAGTTGTTAAATTTTATAAATTTCCTTGTCTGTCTTAAAAATTGTTTTTATACAAAATAACTGTTGTAAAAGTTGTTGAAATAAAAGAAAATGACTACAAATCTCTCAAAAATGTTAAAAACACAAAATAACGAAAGTAAAAATAATTAAAATACAACAGATTTTAAAGAATGGTCCAAAAATAATACAAAAGTACTTGAAATCAAATGAAGTGACCCAAAAACTGCCTTAAAAATTATTTAAATATAAAATAACTATTGTAGAAATGATAACAATTCTACAGAACTACCCCAAAAGTTGTTAAAATTAACGAAATTGGTCCAAAAACTGTCTTAAAAATGTCAGAAATGATCAAAAAATAATACAAAAGTTGTTGAAATAAAATTAGAGGACCAAAAACTGTCTTAAAAATTGTTTAAATATAAAATAACTATTGTAAAAGTTGTTGAAATAAAAGCAATGACTAGAAATCGGTTTCAAAAATGTTAAAACCACAAAAAGACAAAAGTAAAAATTACTAAAATGCAACAAAACAACTCTTAAAGTTGTAAAAATATTTAAAATTGTCAAAAAATAATTCGAAAGTTCTTGAAATAAAATGAAATTACCAAAAAATTGTTTTAATACGAAATAACTATTGTCAAAATTGTTGAAATAAAAGAAAGATGACTAAAAAACTGTCTCAAAAATATTAAAAACACAAAATAATTACTTTAAAAAATATAACAATATTCCAAATTATATGAAAAGTTGATAAAAATTTTAAAAACTAGCCCAAAAACTGTCTTAAAAATGTTAAAAATTGATCATACATATGTCGTGTTTGGTATCAAATTAAAACATCTTATACAAATTAAAGAAAGTGACCAAAAAACTGTCTTAAAGATAATAAAAACACAAAATAATGAAAGCAAAAATTATTAAAATACAATAAATTTTAAAAAATTGTCAAAAAATAATACAAAATCACATTAAATGACCAAAAAACTGCCTTAAAAATTGTTTAAATACAAAAAACTATTGTTAAAATTTTTAAAACAACAATTATAATTTTTGTAATTCTATTTTGTGTTTTTACATTACTAGGACAAATTTTTGACCTTTTTTTTATATTTTAACAACTTTTCAAGTACATATGTTGTATTTTCTTATGTTTTCTCCTAACCTTTATTTTTTTCACAATACTTTTACGTACTTTAAGTACAAAACAAGTAAAATGCAAGTAAATTGGGAATTACAAATTGCAAGAAAGTAAAGATAAGCATGTTAATGATAAAACACTGTCTTAAAAATTTAACAAACAGATCGCCTTTGGTTTTTCGGTAAAAATCATGAGAAATATGTCGTGTTTGGTATCAAATAAAACTTTAAAGAACTGTTAGAAGAATACAGAATAAAATTGTCAAAATTTGTTTCTTATATGTATAAATATGTTAGAAATACAACAATAATATAAATTTTTATATAGATGTTTCAAAATGCTTGCACAAAAGTAGTGAAGAAAACAAAAAAATAACATTTTGGTATTAAATTCGTAACATTCTTTTGTTTTATAGACAGCATCAAGTTTCAATTGTTTCAAGAAAACTAGATTCAGATTTTTATAACCTATTTCCCAATTTTTTTAACACATGTTTATTTTATAACTAAGTAGAAATAAAAGATTTAAAGGGTAAAATTTGTTAGCAATATTTAATTATTAGATATTTGTTCACTACTAGAGTTGACTTGCAAAACTAAACAGATATTAGAAAATTGTTTTTACCTTCCATGTTGTATTAAATACTAGAGTTGATAATTTGAAGATCAAAACAATTTTTTCAATTTGCGAGCCATACCAGGCTATGAACTAAAGTCTAGACGATTGCAAACTGTTTCACATTGACTTAAAAGAGAAGAGTTGTAGAAAATGTGGTGGAAAATGGCTGCCGAAAGCCATAATAACTTAACACAACGTCATGTATATATTTATTTTATTTCACATTCACTAATTTTTCAAACAACTTTTAATGTATTTAATTTCACTTTATTTCGCGTAAACTTTATATAAAACTCTTAAAAAGCACGAAAAACGGTGTAACCGTTACAGAATTTTACAACTAGAATCAGGATTGCCAACTTAAACAGTGGTTCTCAAATATATTTGCAAATGTCTGAAATTATCTACAAATCAAATTACAATCTTTATTTTTACATTTAAAATTTGTGGAATTGAAATAAAAATACGTATTTTATTTAATATTTTGTAAAAATATTTAATATAAATTAACAGTAAAAACAAAAACAAAAACAACACATAAATATATGTTTTATAATACTAATAAATTTTTATGCTTTGCGTTAAGAATTATATGGAAAACAGTTAAATAATATAAAATATTGTTAGTATTTTTTGTTGTAAAATTGGTACTTGTAATAACTGCACCACACTTTAAATGTCAAATTGATAACCTCAAATATTTTTAAATGTTTTTTAATACAATTTATATTTTGAGCATGAAAACCGAATAAACAAAACTAATTTAAAAGGCATTAAAACTTCATAACTCATAGTATAGATTTATAATTCATAATATTTAAATGCATATTGACAGATAAATGTGCCCAACTTCATTCAACAGGGTTGCCAAATGTCATATTTATATATCCCTAGATTACAATGTTATTTTTTAAATGAAAATTTTAAGATTTTTATTAAATGTATATACTCGTTTTATATTGTAATAAAAATAGTCAAAAAATAATACAATAGTTGTTGAAATAAAATTTGAGGACAAATAACTGTCTTAAAAATTGTTTAAATACAAAATAACTATTGTAAAAGTTGTTGATATAAAGGAAAATGACTAAAAATATGTCTCAAAAATGTTAAAAACACAAAATAACTACAAAACTAATCGAAAAATTGTTAAAATTTTATAAATTGTAAAAAACTGTCTTAAAAATGCAGCACAAAATAACGAACGTAAAAATTAAAAACAAAAGAAAACTATTGTAAAAATAATTAAAATAGAACAAATTTTCTTTCTTGAAATCAAATAAAATGACTTATAAAACTTGTATAATAAGATTCTAATTTGAAATATGTAACTACGAAGAATATTTGTAAAAATAGACAAAATTTTGGTGTTAAACAAATAAAAAGTTGAGAATCACTGTTTGGATAGTACGAACAATTGCCACTAGAACTTACCTTCTTTTTTACGAAGAGTATTATTATTTGAATTTTGCACTGCATGTTTGCCTGCAGTTACAGCTTGGTTCAACAAACCACCAAGACTTCCTAACCGGGCCAAAGGTCCCGTGGGTCTCATTTTTCACGCCATAAGCCAAAAACACTCACTAAAACAATTGCACTGACAACCACCTGCAAATTGTTTCAACAAACAAATGTATTTGCTATAAATTATCACTTTTCTCAACAAAATCTCGTTATCCTTCACCGCAAATTGAGAATTTAGATCAGAATATCTTGTTGACAATGACCTACTTACCAAATTATGTTATTTTTATAATAAACCAACCTCAAAATTTGGCCATAATCACAAATGCAACAGGTAACATGAAACAAAAGTATTTTCACAAAATAATGACAATTAAATACACGCACAGAGTTAAAAATATTGATTTTTTGCAAGCGTATTATTATTTTTAATGCGTAAATTAAATTAAAATGATTTCAACTTAACTGTCAACGTTATCAAAACAACAGACGATCACGCCTGACATTAGTTGCAGAATATTGCCAACTTTTACACACTAAACGTCAATGTGTGAATATAGCTAGAAAACAGGAACGTTTTATTGATATTTTGAAAGTCAAAACATTAATATTTTATAATAATTATTTGTTAATCAAGAGACTAAAATATATGCAAGTCGGAGTTGAAAATTATGAGTCTGAATATATTTTCACTTTTTTTTTTTAATTTTACGAAAATCTGCCTAAATTAAAAAGCGCCTAACTCAAAAACTATCGGTCTGAGAATTTAATCTAGAGGCTTGAAATAATAGGATAACATACTTTTTGTAGAAAATAGAGGATTTTATTTTTTCGCATTTTCACGAAAATCTGTCTAACTTAAAAAGGGCCTAACTCAAAAACTATCGGTCTGGGAATTTTTTCACTATTTTTCTCGTAATCTAGAGGGTTGAAATAATAGGATAACATACTTTTTGTAGAAAATAGAGGATTTTATTTTTTCGCATTTTTACGAAAATCTGCCTAACTTAAAAAGGGCCTAACTCAAAAACTATCGGTCTGGGAATTTTTTAACTATTTTTCTCGTAATCTAGAGCGTTGAAATAATAGGATAACATACTTTTTGTAGAAAATAGAGGATTTTATTTTTTCGCATTTTTACGAAAATCTGCCTAACTTAAAAAGGGCCTAACTCAAAAACTATCGGTCTGAGAATTTTTTCACTATTTTTCTCGTAATCTAGAGGGTTGAAATAATAGGATAACATACTTTTTGTAGAAAATAGAGGATTTTATTTTTTTGTATTTTTACGAAAATGTGCCTAACTTAAAAAGGGCCTAACTCAAAAACTATCGGTCTGGGAATTTTTTCACTATTTTTCTCGTAATCTAGAAGGTTGAAATAATAGGATAACATATTTTTCGATAAAAAATAGAGGGGGTCAATTTTTTAAGATTTTGCAAAAATCTGACTATCTTAAAAAGGGTCTAAGTCAAAAATTATGGCTTTCTTTTTTGTAAAATTAGCTAACAGTCAATAACAGATGTCATATTTGCAATTAATCTATAGCTGGTAATTAAATACAAAATACAAAGCATATTTTAGAGCTATATGTGATCAGAGAAATTTGTAAGTGTCAAAATTCTATAAATTCGTAATTATTTATAAATTATTTTATTAAAGTGTTTATTATTTATACATATTTTCAAGTAAAGAACACAATAGTTATTTAAAACGTGTTTTTTTATATGTTTGGTACTTGTGTGATCGTAGAAAAAGTATGTAAAATGCATCTTACGTCTTAATATGTAATACTATACTATGTACAACTAACAGTATGTTTATTACAAGCCAAAATTTTTACTGTAAAATTTTTTTTCAGTCGGATTTTTACTATTTCACTTTGAAATTTCAAAAAAAAAAAAAAAATAAAAAAAAATATTTAGGGCAAAATTAAACTTGTTAAGAAATCAATAAAGTCGTTTTAACATATTTAGGGTTAAAATGAAACACTGTTTTTTTTTAATATTTATTTAACAATACAATTCTTATAAAGTATTTTATAAAAAGTTTGAGCTTAAACATTTGCAATCGCAGGGATAATTTCTTGATAAATTCTTATCCCCTCTAAGAAAGTATCCTTATTCAAGAACTCATTATGATCGTGTAGTAAAATTGGTGTATTTTTCATGGGCGAAAACCCAATTGCAGGAATATTTAATTCTCTAACATACCTACTATCAGTACCGCCCGGAAAAATTTGTTTCTTCAATTTCAAATTCCTGAAAAAACATTCTGTTTAAAATTTCATCCATTTTAAAAATACATACATAAAAATTAATCACTTATACTAAATTCAAACCTTTATTCTGTATCATAAAAACAATCATAGTTTAAAAAAAGTTATTCGTTTTCAAGTTCAAATTTTGGTGCCCTTACTATGTCACAATTTATTCCAAATTCTTGTCATTTGGTAATTAAATACAAAACAAAAAGCATATTTTAAAGCTATGTGTGATCATAGAAATTTATTGAGTTTGAATTTTTTTTCTGAAAAACTATTAGATGTAGTGTAATAATTTTTACTGTGTTACATAGCTTGTTGTTTTGGCTGTACACAAGTAAATTTTTGTTGAAATATCTTTAATGGTACATGTTATACGAATTTTTTAGTTAAATTATTTGTATTAATGTTTTGATTTTTACTATTTTTGATTTTTGCAATTTTTTTTCTGAAAAACTATTAGACTTACTGTAATAATTTATGCTATGTTGGACATACTGAAGTTTTGGCTGTACACATATAAATTTTTATAGACATATCTTTAACGGTACAGGCTGTACGAATTTTTTAGTTAAATTATTTGTAATATTGTTTTCATTTTTACTATTATTGATTTTTGCAATTTTTTTTCTAAAAAACTATTAGACGTAGGTTAAAATTTTTTACTGTGTTGCATACCTTGTACTTTGAACTGTATTCAAGTAAATTTTTATTAAAATTACTTTAATGGTACAAGGTGTACGATTTTTTTTGTAAAAACAATACTACTGTCAGTGTTAAATGTCATTTTTGACAATTAATCTTAGAAGTAATTATGCAGATAGGTAGAAAATTTAAAAAATCTCTATATATAATAATAACTTAATTTGCGAAAAAATGGTATTTAGAGGTATTTTTTAAAAAAAAACTGTTTAAAGCTTCAAGTAAAGTACTACTTCCGGTTAGCCAATTTTAGTCAAAATGTAATCAGTTCATCATATTTGACTATAAGTCTTAAATACCAAATATTATATTTTTTACATGCACCGTAGGGAAGTTTATAGACTCTGGAATATTCTAGGAGATTCTAGAATAATTACACACATATAAGGACATACAGACACACGGTAAAAATAGTAAAATCGGATTCTAGAGAGAAATTTGACCAAAAACAATACCTCCCATCTATATATTGATAGGAAAGAGGTAAAACTTACAGTTTTTGAGCAGTTTTTTCAAAAGCAACCCAGAATTGATTGGAATCATTTAATAAAGTCACAGGAACTTGAGGTTCTTTTTGTTCATACTCAAAATAAACCCCTTCGCCAGCCTCTCGACACCAATTATTTAACATTTCTTCAAAATTCTTCAAATTAACAGTAACTGCAATGCGGACATCGAATACAGCAGTTAATTCTTGAGGAACAACGTTTGATTGAACACCGCCCTGAAAAAAATATAAATGAAAAAATTCCAAAGATTAAAATATAAACTAAAATTTAGATTATGTTAAAACATGTAATACAAGTTTTATAATATTTCTAAAACACTTAAAAGTTTTAATATATGCCCTAAACATATTTATTTTTACTAAAAAAAAAATACATGTCAAACTTTCTGATTCTTTTTTTTTTAAATGTATTAAATGTAGAGTCATAATTTTTATTGTGTTGCACACCCTGTTGTTTTGCCTACATGCACATAAAATTTTGTTTAAATATATTTAACGGTACAGGTTGTACCAAATTTTTAGTTAAATTACCTCTAAATTTTTATTATGTTTACATATTTTAATTTGCCAATATTTTCTAAAAATCTATTACAGATAGGGTATTAATTTTTATTGGGTTGTATACCCTGACTTTTGACTGTATGCAAATAAATTTTTGTTCACGTATTTTTAACGGTACATGTTGTACAAATTTTTAGTTAAATTACCTGTAGATTTTTTTATGTGTACGTATTTTAATTTACCAATTTTTTTCTAAAAATTCTATTAGAGGTAGGGTTTTAATTTTTATTGTGTTGTATACCCTGACTTTTGGCAGTATGCAAATAAATTTTTGTTCACGTATTTTTAACGGTACAGGTTGTACCAACTTTTTAGTTCAATTGTCTATAGTTTTGTTTTTAATTTTACAAATTTTAATTTGCCAATTTTATTCTTAAAATTTATTGGATGTAGTGTATTAATTTTTATTGTGTTGTATACCATGTACTTTTGACTATACACAAATAAATTTATGTTCAAATATCTTTAATGGTACAGGTTGTAAAATTTTTAAGTTAAATTAGTTGTAGTATTGTTTTATTTTTACATAATTTAATTTGCCAATTTTTTCTAAAATTCTATAAAATAGGGTTTTAATTTTTATTGTGTTGTATACCCTGTACTTTTGCCTATATGCAAGTAAATTTTTATTTAAATATTTTTATCGGTACAGGTTGTACAAATATTTTAGTTATATTTGCCGCAGAATTTTTTTATGTTTAAATATTTTAATTTGCTATTTTTTTTCTAAAAATCTATTACAGATAGGGTATTAATTTTTATTGTGTTGTATACCCTGACTTTTGACTGTATGCAAATAAATTTTTGTTCACGTATTTTTAACGGTACAGGTTGTACCAACTTTTTAGTTAAATTGTCTATAGTTTTGTTTTTATTTTTACATATTTTTATTTGCCAATTTTTTTCCAAATTTCTTTTCCAGATAGGGTATTAATTTTTATTGTGTTGTATACCCTGACTTTTGGCTGTACGTAAGTAAATTTTTGTTTACGTATCTTTAATGGTACAGGTTGTACAAATTTTTAAGTTAAATTAGTTGTAGTATTGTTTTATTTTTATATAATTTAATTTGCCAATTTTTTCTAAAATTCTATTACAGGTAGTGTATTAATTTTTATTATGTTGCATACCCTGTACTTTTGACAATATGCAAATTAATTTTTGTTTAAATGCCTTTAACGGTACAGGTTGTACCAAATATTTAGTTAAATTTGCTGTAGATATTTTTTATTTTTACAAATTTTAATTTGCCAATTTTTTTCTAAAAATCTATTACAGGTAGAGTTTTAATTTTTATTGTGTTGTATACCTTGACTTTTGGCTATATATATATATAAATTTTTGTTCACGTATCTTTAATGGTACAGGTTCTACAAATTTTTAAGTTAAATTAGTTGTAGTATTGTTTTATTTTTACATAATTTAATTTGCCAATTTTTTCTAAAATTCTATTAGAGGTAGGGTTTTAATTTTTATTGTGTTGTATACCCTGTATTTTTAACTGTATACTAGTAAATTTTTGTTTAAATATCTTTAACGGTACAGGTTGTACAAATATTTTAGTAAATTATCTATAGTATGGTTTTTATTTTTACATATTTTAATTTACCAATTTTTTTCTAAAAATTTGTTGTATGTAGGGTATTAATTTTTATTGTGTTGTACACCCTGTACTTTTAGCTGTACGCAAATAAATTTTTGTTGAAATATCTGTAACGGTACATGTTCTATAATTTTTTAAATTAAAATTACCTGTTTTTTAATGCTGTAACTTAGAATTTTTTTCTTCGAAAACTATAAAACGTAGACCAATAATTTTTATTTTATTAAATAGCCTGTACTTTTGACTAAATACAACTAAATTTTTGTTAGATTTTATTTAACGGTACAGTTTCTATAAATTTTTTAATAATAATATATTTTGTAGAGACAACAGCGCCAAAATACTTGAACTAATTCTTGTAAACTATTTTGTGAACCAACCTTTTTTTCAGTTATAAAGTTTTTGTTATTTTGTGTACTTGTTGTTGTAATATATTTGTTTAAAACTATTATAAATTAAATAATATATATATATATATATATATATAAATATGATGAAAGGCATATAAAATTAATTTTTAAAGTGTTTTAGTGATTTTTTGCTTAAAATTATTAGTTCGGGCAATCGCCGCAGCGTGGCGTTTATCATTTGAAATTTGACCGTTACAAATGTTTGTGTGTGTTTACTTTGATGATTTTAAGAAGTTAATTGTTATTTTTAATAGAATTAAACAAGTATTTACCTGTTAAAACTGGCAGCAATGCAAAAGAATAAGTTTTATATTAAAACAAGTGCAAGTTTATTCATGTTCTTACCTGTAGTTGCGTTAAATTGATTGTTGTTACATCTCCGATTGTAAATTCGGGATTATTTTCAAGTTTTTTCTTCTCTTGTGCTCTGAGCTCCATAAATTTGTTTATCATATATTGAATTTTTTCACCAGCTGTGTTTTCATGCAAAAGTGATCCATGACCCGTATTACCCGTACATTTCACGTGAATATCTACCGGTAAAATGTAAGTAAATACATGAAAAATTAGTTAATATTTATTATACATACGCCAAATTGATCGTTCACCGTAAAAAAGTGAATAAATTTCATTTGGGGAAGCAATTCCCTCATCAAGAGAAAAACCAATATTAAGAGCTTTAAAATCATCAGTTTTTACAAATTTCATCATTCCATCCTTTCCCCCAGTTTCCTCATCTTTAAAAACAAAAAATTAGTAACTGTTCATCTTTTGTAAAGAGCGGATTATATGCACTAAAAAAGTGTCAAAATATGCATGCAATATGCATTAAAAAATCATCAAAATATGCATGATACATGCAAAAAAGTTATAAATATGCACTTTACAATAAAAATATGCAAAAAAATAATATCATCAGGCTTGTTTTACTGATATCATTTTCTTGTTTCTATTTTTACATGCAGTGTTTTATTTGGAACATTTCATGAAATGTATAAAGACAATAAATATCACAGGTAATTCTAACAAAAATAAGAAAATTTCGAATTCATATTCATATTGAAATTTATAAAAGCTCTTTTTTGAAACAAAAATCAAAAAAGTCATCTTTAACGAGAAAGTTGCTATATGCTCCTCATATTTTTAATACATTTTTTTCGGCATTAGTAATTGTTGTTATAGTTCCAAACATACGAATTTCAGATATTATTTACTTCTTAATTACAAAATAAGAATTACTTAAGTTCTAAACTGTTCTAAAACACGGATAGAATCACTTTTTTTTGTTCTGACGAGAAATTAAATATGATTGTAATGGTTTCAATGAGTACATTTTATATAAATGCTCACTTGTTCACGATCAAAATTATATTTCTTGTAATATACTGTTTTCAAAAAAGAATAAAATTTGTCAAAAATTAATTTTTGTTTTTGAAAAAAGTCTTAAAATATGCACTAATATGCAAAAAAATCAAAATATGCAATAAAGTATCATTAAATGCAAAATATGCATTATATTTTTTTGATATTTGGCATTAATGATGAAACGTGAACATATGAAAACAGTTTGTTAATATGCCTAATATAAACACATGCAATTGCATAGAATCCGCTCTTTAGTCATTTGTTTCAAACATACCTGGCACAAAAGACAAATGAAGAGTTCTCTTGAGTTGAGTTCCATTGTTTTTCAATCTTCTCACAGTTTCAATATATTGTGAACCTACACATTTCATATCTTGTGCCCCCCTTGCAAAAATATCCCCCTTTTCGTTCATATGTGCCTCAAACGGAGGGTAAGTCCAGTTTTCCTAAAAACAGACTTTTGCACTATTTGTGGATGCAAATAATAGTTAAAAACAGACTTTTGCACTATTTGTGGATGCAAATAATAGTTAAAAACAGACTTTTGCACTATTTGTGGATGCAAATAATAGTTAAAAACAGACTTTTGCACCATTTCTATATGCAAATAATGGTAAAACTCACGGGAAAAACAGGAACGACGTCCATATGACTATTCAAAAGAACGGAAGGCAATTCTGGATGAGTCCCGGCCCAGGAAATTATCACGATGGGTTTTTTCGGGACTACGTTGTACACTTTTACTGGAAGACCCAATTGTGACGCTTGGTTTTTCAAAAAATCCACGCATGCAGCTTAAAAAAAATATTTTTTATTTTTTTTTTCTCAAAAATTATTTAGACGATTTTTGGTTTTTGCAATTTTTTATTTTTGTAATTTTTTTTCATATAAATTATTTTACTTTTTTTCTAAAAAACTGGTATACTTAGGATATTAATTTTTACTGTGTTGCATACCCTGTACTTTTAACTGAATTCAAGTAAATTTTTGTTGGAATTACTTTAATGGTACAGGCTGTACAATTTTTTTGTAAAATTGCATGCAGTATTTTTTAATTTTTACATTTTTGACTTTGTGATTTTTTTTCTAAAAAAACTAATTGACCCAGAGAAATTATTTTTATTGTGTTGGATACCCTGTACTTTCATCTGTATTCAACTAAATTTTTGTTGGAATTACTTTAATGGTACAGGCTGTACAATTTTTTTGTAAAATTGCATGCAGTATTGTTTTAATTTTTACATTTTTGACTTTGTGATTTTTTTTCTAAAAAAACTAATAGACCCAGAGAAATTATTTTTATTGTGTTGCATACCCTGTACTTTTAACTGTATTCAAATAAATTTTTGTTAAAATTGCTTTAATGGTACAGGTTGTACGAATTTTTAAATTAAATTTACTGTAGAATTGTTTTCATTTTTATAGTTTTGACTTCACAATTTTTTTTCTAAAAAATTGTTATACGTTGGGTATTAATTTTTACTGTGTTGCATACCCTGTACTTTCAACTGTACACAAATAAATTTTTGTTGGAATTACTTTAATGGTACAGGCTGTACGAATTTTTAAATTAAATTATCTGTTATACTGTCTTCATTTTTACAATTTTGACTTTCAAATTTTTTTACTAAAAAAATAATAGACATAATGACAAAATTTTTACTGTGTTGTATACCCAGTACTTTTGTTTGTACTCATGTATATTATTATCAAAATTACTTTTATGGTACAGGCTGTATAATTTTTTAAGTTAAATTATTTATAAAATTGTTTTAATGTTTACAATTTTGACTTTGCAATTTTTTTTCTATAAAACTACTAGATCTACGGATATAATTTGTACAGTGTTACATACCCTGTACTTTTAACGGTACTTAAGTAAATTTTAGTCAAAATTACTTTAATGGTACAGGTGTACAAATATTTAAATTAAATTAGCTGTAAAATTGTCTTTATTTTTACAATTTTTATTTTAATTTGTTTTCAAAAAAACTATTACATGTAAGGTAATTACTTGTACTGTACTGAAAAACCTGTACATTTGACTGTACACAAGTAAATTTTTGTTGAAAAAACTTTAACGGTACAGGTGTAGAAATATTTAAATTAAATTAGCTGTAAAATTGTCTTTATTTTTACAATTTTTATTTTAATTTGTTTTTAAAAAAACTATTACACCTAAGGTATTTACTTGTACTGTACTGAGAAGCCTGTACATTTGACTGTACACAAGTAAATTTTTGTTGAAATCACTTTAACGGTACAGGTTGTATGATTTTTTTATTTTTTTTTAAACATGTCAAAAATTGGTTGGCCAATAAATGAATGTTTTATTAAAAAGTAGTTAAATATATATTGATAATGTGATTTTAATAACATGAAGTTAGATATAGTTTGATTGTAACTAACTTCAAGTTGAGTGGAAATATAAATATATAAAAAAGTAATGTAATTTACTTACAGTAATCTACATTAGGATGTACAGTAGGTATGCGAAGATATTCTCGAAAATTATTTACAGCTTCGCTATCACTCATTTTGTATTTTGTTTCTAACCAAGTGGTACGTACTAGATTCGGTATATGACTGGTTAAATTTATCTACTTCGTGATCTAGTTTTAAATAGGATACTGTCACTTATATATAATTACTTAATCACTCAAATAACAAATTATCATCTTATTTGCTGAAAACAAATATATTTTCGCGTATTCATATCTCTCTAGATATATATTATCACATTGTAAATATATTTTGTATTATATGCGTAAATAACAAAAACCACTGAAACTCAAAACTGAAATTCCCTGAAATATTGATTTTCAAATTTCAAAATGGTTGCGATTACAGTATCTTGTATATTTCTCCTAATTTCTTATTCGCATTGTGGTGTTTTAATTCTAAGTCCAAAAGAAACAGAAATATCTGGTTTAAAACCATTTGATATAACAGAATTTAACAATTTGAAATCAAACTTCAAAAAGGCGAAAATTATTTCGTTTAAGATCAACTCTGAACAAATTCCTGAAACATGCAAAGGTGTTTTACAAAATAAATATACATCCTATGTACCTACTGTTGATTATATACCTGAAAATATCATCAGTGAGTAAAAATTTTTCCGATTTTTGTTGTCAAAATGTTTTTATGTTTAGAATTTTTGTTTTGCAATTTTTTTTCACAAATCTGTTAGATATATATTCATAATTTTTATTGTTTTGCAAAGCTTGTAGTTTATGCTATATAAAAATATTTTTTGTTAAATTACTTTTATGGTACATGTTATATATTTTTTTTTTGCAAAATTCGTTGTAGAATTGTTTTCATTTTTACATTTTTGATTTTCCAATTTTTTTCTCAAAAAGTAATACACTTAGCGTAAATATGATTAAAGTGCTGTATACCCTATAGTTTTGGTTGTATGCATGTAAATTTTTATGTAAATATCTTTAACGGTACATGTTTTACGATTTTTTTTATATTTTTTTTTTCTTGACTAATTTCAAAGTTTACAATTTTTTTCTAAAAAACTATTAGACATACGCTATTTTTTTTTTGTGTTGGACACCCTGCACTTTAAGAGTATGCATGTAAATTTTGGTTTTAATTACTTTAATGGTACAGGTTGTACGAATTTTTTACTTAAATTGGCTCTAGAATTGTTTTAATTCTTACATTTTTGATATTGTAATTATTTTTCAAAAAACTATTAGACATAGTATTATAATTTTTATTATGTTAGATAGCCTGTAGTTTTAGCTCTAGACAAGTAAATTTTTGTTGTAATTACTTTAATGGTACAGATTGTACAAATTTTTAGTTAAATTAGTTATTGAATTGTTTTTAGTTTTACATTTTTAATTTTTTTTTTTCTAAAAAAAACTATTAAACGCAGGGTATTAATTTTTACTTTATTGGAAAGCCTGTAGTTTTATCTTTATGCAAATAAATTTATGTTGAAATTACTTGAACGGTACAGGTTGTACAATTTTTTTTAGTAGAATTGTTTTCAGAATATTTTTACATTTTTGACTCTTCAATTTTTTTTCTAAAAAACTATTAGACGCAGTGCATTAATTTTTACTTTGTTGGAAAGCCTGTAATTTTAGCAATATGCAAGTAAATTTTTGTTCGAATTATTTTAACAGTACAGGCTGTACGTATTTTTAATTTTATTTTTACATTTATGTTTTCTAAAAACTATTAGATCTAGAATAGCTTGCTTGTAGTTTTGGCTGTAGACAAGTAAATTTTGTTATACTTTAACGGTGCATGTTGAATTTTACATAAAAATTCAATTTATAGGTCTGAACGATAACGATAAAGACAATTGCATTGAAATAAAAAAGAAAATAAGATCTTTAGAACTAGAAAATCAAAAAAATGTAATATTTTTAATCTTTCACAATAGTTTAAGAGTCAAAAGACAAAATTTTGAAAATATTTCTGATATAAGCACAACGGAAAAAGCCGTATATGGAATTGAGAGAACTTATCAAAAAATAAACGTAAACGCTGATGACCCAGTAGTTTATATTGTACCAGAAAAGGCAATTTTATATTCATCCAAGGCTCCAATTTTGAAAATAAATGATTCTACGCTTTTTCTGGGCGTGGCAACGTTAACTACATTTGACGAACGTGGGAATTATTCTCGATTAAGTTGTACAATTCCTTTAGAAGACGGCAAAATAACTTTAAGATTTCGATTTCCTTGGACTGACGGATATTGGAGTCTCACTTTGGTCGAAATAGAAAATTTTGACGTTAAATATAACTTAACTTTAACTAGAGACGTTACCGCGCCCGAGTAAGTAAAAAAAAAAATTTATATATACAGGGTGAGTCATCGAAATGCCCGTCTTCGATATCTCTAGAAATACAGCTAAATTTATTATCAGAATTTATTTATCCACTCAACATATACAGGGTATTGCATTACAGCACGACGTTATTTGCCTTTTTATGGAACACCCTGTATATAAAATTTTTTCAATTGAATTTTATTCCCCTATACGAACTAATAAATTTTGGTATAGTTTTCCGCGGCGTTGCCAAGTTATTCCGTTTATTCTACTTTCCATATCTCTGCAGACGCAATTTATACGTGGGTAATTATTCTTGAAAGCTGTACAATCTTCTAGAGTCTATAAAATTTCTTTGGCCTATTTTTATTTATACATGGGTAATTATTCTGGAATGTTGTAGCATCAATTTATTATATATTCATCAGCCATTTGTTTTCAATTAGGGTGACACAGATTTATTGCACGGTTTTGTTAATCCGGAGATTGTGGTTGCAAAATGATAGTGCACCAGCTCACAACAGTCTTCGGGTTAGGAATTATTTAAATGAAGAATTTCCTAATAGATGGATCGGAAGAGGTGGTCCAAGAAATTGGCCCGCTAGATCTCTGAATCTTACATTAGATTAGAAATCGTAACTGTTTTGAAACTACTAATTTATAAACCGTCTGCAAACATCTTTCCGTGAGAATGGCGCCTTACATTAAAAGTCTTTTGTAATTTTTAGAAATAAATTTAAAATGGTGAAAATATCCGAAATTATTGGTTTTAGGCATGGGTTACCCTTAATAACACATGAAGATAATACAAAAAGACACACAACTAAATTATAAAATATAGGGTGTTCCATTTGAAAATGACGACTTGCAATCATTTGAAATTGAGTAAATTTGATTCGCTTTATTGAATACCCTGTATAAGTAAATTTAAATAAATATGTGAGAACATAGAATACAGTTACAGTTGTACAGAAAAAAAAATGAGTACGTCCTTATAAAGCAATGTTTGTAGGTCTTTTTAGATTCTGGAAGATTCTACAACATTGCAGAATAATTACCCACGTATAAATTGTGTCTGTAGAGATATAGAAGAGAATAAACGGAATAACTTGGCAACGCCGCGGAAAACTAAAACAAAATTTATATGTCCGTATAGGGGAATAAAATTCAATTGAAAAAATTTAATGTACAGGGTGTTCCATAAAAAACGCAAATAACGCCGAGCCGTAATGCAACACACTGTGTATGTGAAAATAATTTTAAGTTAAATTATCTAACGAGAAGTGAAATATCGAAGACAGACATTGTGATGACTCACCCTGTATATATATTTTAATAATTCAATTCTAGGGGATTTTCGCATGTGTGTGGTGGCGAAACTGTCTTCACAGATCAAACAGGGGGGGTAAATCTTACCCTCTTTGATTTACAGGTTCAACCTCGTTCAAAATCGTCGAAATTTTCAGATGCTTATAATTGTGTACATTTCGTTACTGGTCCAATATGTTCAGGCATTTTTGTGACTAGTATTTTAGCTATTGGTTTATTCATAGGTCTTTCTGCTCTAGGCAGTATTAAAACTATGGATAAATTTGATAATTCGAAAACTAAGCAATTAACCATTACTATTATGGGGGAGTAAATTGTTTAAGAATGTATATTCCTGTTAAATAAATATATGTCGCTTTAAGGACGAATTTTATTTTAAAATCCTGTCAAATAGTAAGGGGTGAGATTGTAATCTAGGGATATATAAATGTAAAATATGGTAGCTCTGTTGAATGAAGTTGGGCACATTTATCTGTCAATATGCATTTAAATCAGGGCATGTAACCGAAAAATATACTGGTTAACGGTTAACCCTTATAGAGAACGTTATAATAATAACGGTTTTTGTTCAAAAACCGGTTTTGAAAATTTGAAATCGGTTTAAACCGGTTAATATATCGGTTAAAAAAATAATTAAAAGAAATTAAAACAAATTAATTATAAAAATTTGATTAAAAAAATACAGAATAATTAATTAAAAAACAAATAATAAAAAATTACCATTCCTTGATTTAAATTATGAAAATATTTATAAATCTATTCTTTATGAGTTATATTAGTTTTGTTTATTCGGTTTTCATACTCAGAAATAATTTGTATTAAAAAACATTTTAAAATATTTGAGGTTATCAATTGACATTTACAGTAAGGTGCAGCAGAAGTACCAATTTTACAAAAACAAAAAAAAAAAAAAACAGTTTAACAATATTTTATATTATTAAACTAGTTTCGATATAATAATAGGCAAATTGTAATTGTTACGCAAAATATAAAAAAATCCTTTAAAATCCTAACTTAATCCTAATCCTATTTTTTTTTCAGAGGATTCTTCTGTGAAAAAAAAATGAAATATATATTTTTTTTTCCATGACAACAATAAAAAAATGAAGACAATAATGAAAGGTAAGTTTTTTATTATAATATGTACATTAAAATAAATAAATATAAAAAATTAATTACATACAATATTGCTGTAACCACACTTGTGGAACATGTGTTACTAACGCAGTATTAGGTTGCTTAGGACACACTGTTAGACTGAAAAAAAACAAAAAAAAATTAAATTATATCAGTTTATTTTATAAAGTGAATGCATATGCCATCTATTAAGCATTCTAGAAACTACTGTACTGGCCAACTGAGTATTCATTTATTTTAAATGCAAATTTCAAGTAGACGACTTGTCTGTTCCAATGATTTCGTTTTCGAAGCCAAATTTGTATTTAATGCGAAAAGTGAACGCATGTGCCATCTATTAAGCATTCTAGAAACTACTGTACTGGCCAACTGAGTATTCATATATTTTAAATGCAAATTTCAAGTAGACGACTTGTCTGTTCCAATTATTTCGTTTTCGAAGCCAAGTTTCTATTTAACGCGAAAAGTGAATGCATGTGCCATCTATTAAGCATTCTAGAAACTACTGTACTGGCCAACTGAGTATTCATATATTTTAAATGCAAATTTCAAGTAGACGACTTGTCTGTTCCAATTATTTCGTTTTCGAAGCCAAGTTTCTATTTAACGCGAAAAGTGAATGCATGTGCCATCTATTAAGCATTCTAGAAACTACTGTACTGGCCAGCTGAGTATTCATATATTTTAAATGCAATTTTCAAGTAGACGACTTGTCTGTTCCAATTATTTCGTTTTCGAAACCAAGTTTCAATTTAATACGAAAAGTGAACGCATGTGCCATCTATTGAGGAGTCTAGTAACTACTGTACTGGCCAGTTGAGTATTCATATATTTTAAATGCAAATTTCAAGTAAACGACTTGTCTGTTCCAATTATTTCGTTTTCGAAGCCAAGTTTCTATTTAATGCGAAAAGTGAACGCATGTGCCATCTATTGAGGACTGTAGTAACTACTGTACTGGCCATTTGAGTATTCATATATTTTAAAAGAAATTCACAGAGCAATAGTTTTCGAGTTAGGCCCTTTTTAAGTTAGGCAAAAACGTAAAAAAAATAAACCCTTTAATTTGTTACTAATTCGACCCTCTACATTACGAAATTTTTAGATTATTTCACATGTGTGTTAACTATAACCGTTGATTGAAAAATATATAGATAGGCAAGCCTGTATGTTTTTGCGTACCGCTGTTTTGGAATCAGATTCGACAGAGCCATCTCGTTCATAATTCCTTGAACTACTGAATTAAACAGACAAAAATATCAGATAAATAAACATGTTTTACATATGACTGAATTGGTATCTATTAAAATGGTTCTTTCATTCATTGGTATATTTTAAAATAGAACTAAATTGTATTATTATTTGACATTTGCTTTTTTTTATAATATTTGACAGAAACGCCTGATATCAACTCAAATGCAACCACACACACAATTATGTGGTGAAACGAATTTTCTCATAAGCTTGCCTATCTATATATTTTTCAATCAACGCTATAATATTAACTTTAACACGAATTTAATGTTTTTTTACTAAACTACAAAGATTTTAATTACCTTTGAGCTGTTTCTAAGTTAGTAATAGTTACTTTAGTAACATATATTTTCGGAGGGCTAAGTAATCTCCATGTTAGAGGATTAAACATAGAACTATGGTACTGCCATTCAAGTTCTATTGCCTTTATTTCGTTTATTACATTAGCTGGAACCACTGTTTGGTATGTTTGGCCTGGTTCATGGTATCTACCTAAAAAAAAAATACAAAAAAAAAATAAAAAAAAATAAAAAAAAATCTGATGTGTCCAATACATTATCTTCAGTAATAACCAAACTGTTATTTGTACATATAGAGCATAAATAATAGTATATTACATTTTAAGAGTTGTAAGATGTATATTACACACTTTTTCTATGATCACATATTACACTAGTAAATATTTCCTATCGAAAAGTATGTTATCCAATTATTTCAATCCTCTACATTACGGGAAAAATTGTGTAAAAATTCCCAGAGCCATAGTTTTCGACTGAGAAATTGTTATGTAATTTTAAGGAATGTACTTATTTCAAATTATGTCAGTTTATTTTAAAAAGTGATGCATATGCCATCTATTAAGCATTCTTCTAACTACTGTACTGGCCAGCTGAGTATTCAACTATTTTAAATGCAAATTTCAAGTAAACGACTTGTCTGTTCCAATTATTTCGTTTTCGAAGCGAAATTTTAAATTTAATGCGAAAAGTGAATGCATGTGCCATCTATTGAGAAGTCTAGTAACTACTATACTGGCCACTTGAGTATTCATATATTTTAAAAGCAATTTTCAAATAGACGACTTTTCCCAGATTCTAGTTTTCGACTTGAACACATTTTAGACAGCCAGTTTGTCTTAAAATCTTGAAAAATTGAGCGAAAAGTATGTTGTCCTATTATTTCAACTCTCTACATTACGGGAAAAATAGTGAAAAAAATCCCAGAGCCGTAGTTTTCGACTTAGATACTTTTTAAGACAGTTATTTTTTTGTAAAAAAAATGACCCCTTTTATTTTCTAGCGAAAAATATGTCATACTGTATTCTAGGGACCTTAATTTGTGCTCATATGGTGAAAACTCACGAAAAATTTGACAAAAAACAATACCTCCCTTATCTATATATTGATAAGCGGGAGGTAAAAAGGTTGACTTATTTTTTTTTACAAGACCAAATTGTCTTCGATGTTGTATAAGCTTCACAGCTGATGATTCATCGCGTCTGACCTGTCTGGTCAGGTAGTTTTAATAAATAGGTCAAGAAAATTTTATAGACTCTGGAATATTCTAGGAGTTTCTAGAATAATTACACACACATACACGGACATATAAACATTACAGTAAAAATATCAAAATCGTATTCTAGGGACCCTAATTCGTGCTCATATGTTGAAAACTCACACTCGAGAAATTTGACCAAAAATAATACCTCCCTTATCTATATATTGATAGGCGGGAGGTAAAAAGGTTGACTTATTTTTTTTACAATATTGTCTTCGATGTTGTATAAGCTTCACAGCTGATGATTCATCGCGTCTGACCTGTCTGGTCAAGTAGTTTTAATAAATAGGTCAAGAAAATTTTATAGGCTCCAGAATATTCTAGGAGATTCTAGAATAATTACACACACATACGGACATATAGACAACTTGGTAAAAATAGCAAAATAGTATTGTAGGGACCTTATTTCATGCTCGTATGTTATCTATCTATTTTATAAACTCTGGAATATTCTAGGAGATTCTAGAATAATGACACACATATAAGGACATACAGACATCACGGTAGAAATAGTAAAATCGTATTCTAGGGACCCTAATTCGTGCTTATATGTTGAAAACTCACACTGGAGAAATTTGACCAAAAATAATACCTCCCTTATCTATATATTGATAGGCGGGAGGTAAAAAGGTTGACTTATTTTTTTTACAATATTGTCTTCGATGTTGTATTGCTTCACAGCTGATGATTCATCGCGTCTGACCTGTCTGGTCAGGTAGTTTTAATAAATAGGTCAAGAAAATTTTATAGGCTCTGGAATATTCTAGGAGATTCTAGAATAATTACCCTACCTTCATTTAGAGGAAAACGACCACTAGAAGCACCATATCCTTTATTAAATTTGTTAATTTTTTCATAAGCAGTGAACCATAATTGTCCAATTTCGCCTCCGTGACTTTTCGATTCGTTAGTTGCTGAAATCTTCACTGAAATCCTGTAATGACCACCTGAAAAAAATCTTAAGTAATTAACAATCTTAACTTTGAAAACAAACCATTAAAAAAATACATACGGCAAAAAGGATAAGTAGGTCCTGTCATTAAAAACAATTTTAATTCATCTCCATATTTAATTTCTCTTTTTTTGACCAGCGCGTTGTAATATTGTTCGCTACTATAGCCCATTTTAAGACAATGCTGTCCGTTAACACCACAAGAAATACAAGAACCGTTCTTAAAAGCCTAAAAATTAAACTTTAAATATTTTGACAGAGGTCTATATACAGGGTGTTTGATTTAAGAGGCTACCCATTTGAATCTCGAAAATCGTAAGAGATACGAAGTCAGTTTTTGACGTTTAACTTTCTTTTTTCAATGGGGAAGTTTAGCGTGATTGAATTTACATGTAAAATACCTTTTAGTCTTAAGTATGTGAATAATTTAACTTAAAATGTAATTGAAAGTTAAAATTATGTAGCCAATTATTTATAATTAATGATTTATGTTCGAGCCACTCTGACGTCACAAGTGAGTTATGCGCTTGCGCAGAAGGGATGGTGAGACCTGACTTGTTGAACGTAGGTTGTATTGCATTACACCACACGCTTCTCTGTTGCCATGGGAACCCAGCGCTGGTTAAGATAGACGATACGTTCTCCGCGAGCCACTCTCACGTCATTTTTGTATAAAATTTCATTTTTTGAAAAATGTAGGCATCTTTGGGTGAAATAAAATGTAGAATATTACTTTTGAGGCAATCTTGATAAAAAAAAAAATAAAAAAAAATACGCTTAACTTCCCCATTCTCGAGATCTCAATTATTAGCTTCTTAAAACGAAAATATGAATTTTACAAACCTCAAAACTAGGGCAAGTAATACCAGTAAATGTACAATTAGTATTAATGCTTTCTGTAAAATATTCGTAGCTTCTTACATGGTTACAACCTAAGAATTTTTTTAAGCCCAACACAAAAGATCCTTGAGATGAAGAAATATATTCCACCATATTCTGAAATTTTAAATATACAGTATGATGCAATAGTAATTACGGAAGCGTAATACGGCCATACGCTAAATATTTTAATGTTAAAGTATCATCTTTTTTCTCTTGAAATTTCAACTTTAAAAAACTTGAAATTTCACCTTTTGTCCTAACTTAACCTAACCTAAGTTAGCTTAGTGTCTCCCCTTACTTAGGTTAGTGCCTCCCTTAACCTAACTTAGGTTAGCACCTTCCCTAACCAAAGTTAGGTTAGTGATTCCCTTTACTTAGGTTAGAGCCTCCCCTTACTTAGGTTAGTGCCTCCCTTAACCTAACTTAGGTTAGTGCCTCCCCTAACCTATTTTTGGTTAGTGCCTCCCCTTACTTAGGTTAGTGCTTCCCTTAACCTAACCTAACTTTAGTTAACAGCTCCCCAAACCTGAAAAAAGTTTCACCTTTTTAACTTGAAATTTCAACTTTTTAAAACTTGAAATTTCATCTTCAAATTTTAAACTATTTCAGGTTTGGGGAGTTGTTAACTTAAGTTAGGTTAGGTTAAGGGAAGCACTAACCTAAGTAAGGGGAGGCACTAACCTAACTTAAGTTAGGGGAGGTGCTAACCTAAATTAGGTTAAGGGAGGCACTAATCTAAGTAAAGGGAGACACTAACCTAACTTTGGTTAGGGGAGGTGCTAACCTAAGTTAGGTTAAGGGAGGCATTACCCTAAGTAAGGGGAGGCACTAACCTAACTTAAGTTAGGGGAGGTGCTAACCTAAGTTAGGTTAAGGGAGGCACTAACCTAAGTAAAGGGAGGCAATAAACTAACTTAGGTTAGGAGAGGTGATAACCTAAGTTAGGTTAAGGGAGGCACTAACCTAAGTAAAGGGAGGCATTAACTTAACTTAGGTTAGGGGAGGTGCTAACCTAAGTTAGGTTAAGGGAGGCACTACCTAAGTAAAGGGAGACACTAACCTAAATTATGTTTGGGGAGGTACTAACCTAAGTTAGGTTAACGGAGGCATTAGCCTAAGTAAAGGGAGACATTAAACTAACTTAGATTAAGGGAGGCACTAACCTAAGTAAAGGGAAACACTAACCTAACATAGGTTAGGGGAGGTACTAACTTAAGTTAGGTTAAGGGAGGCACTAACCTAAGTAAGGGGAGGCACTAAACTAATTTAGGTTAAGGGAGGTACTAATCTAAGTTAGATTAAGGGAGGCACTAACCTAAGTAAAGGGAAACACTAACCTAACATAGGTTAGGGGAGGTACTAACTTAAGTTAGGTTAAGGGAGGCACTAACCTAAGTAAGGGGAGGCACTAAACTAACTTAGGTTAAGGGAGGTACTAATCTAAGTTAGATTAAGGGAGGCACTAACCTAAGTAAAGGGAGGCACTAACCTAACTTAGGTTAGGGGAAGTGCAAACCTACGTTAGGTTAAGGGAGGCATTAACCTAAGTAAAGGGAGACACTAACCTAACCTAAGTTAGTTAGGTTAGGTTAGGGCAAAAGGTGAAATTTCTAGTTTTTAAAAATTGAAATTTCAAGAAAAAAGGTTAAAATTCAAGTTTCAAAAAGTTGAAATTTCAAATTAAAAAGGTGAAATTTCAATATTTAAACTTAAAATTAAAACATTAAAATATTTTGCGTATGGCCCTCTACGCTTTCATAAGTAATAAGTTGAAGTGAAGTCTTTTTTCTGTTCCAAACTTAAGTTTACTAACCTTGCCACAACCAGGCATCTCAGACCCCCCATTGGGGTAAAAATCTACATGTCCCACCCTTTCAATAATTCCCAAACCCCCCCTTATAAACATGTTGGCGTCTGTGTGGATAATATCTACGTATTTAGCTGCTGATGGGCTTAATCGAACAGGTCTTCCGGCTTTGGCAAAATGAGGCTCAGCAGGATCTAGTCCTGTTATCCTTCCTAATGTTAAACTAAAGTCCTGAAAGAGTATATACCTTATATGTTTGAAAAAACATAATAGTTATTTACATTGCAAGACCGTTATACAGAAATTTCCAGGTGAGCACAGAAAGGTAACGGGCGAGCCTGTTATCTGTGTGAGACTGTAAACTTCAGCTAACGATAGAGCATTGTACAATGTTTTATGGGCATTTGCATCGCAATATATTTATGTTTAATAAAATTCATTGCATTTGCGCAACGTCAATGTCAATGTCAAAGGATGTCAGACGTTTCAAATATGATATGTTGTCATGGTATATCCATGTCAACAGCCCGTTATAATTTTTGCACGGTCTAGACCGTAAAACGTCTTGTAACCCCTAGAAATAGAGCTAAATAAACAGTTCTTTACTGTGCAAATGCCCATAAAAATATTACAGTAATGAGAATAATCGAAATAGTCCAAAAATACACCTATTTAAGTATGTTATCTTATTATTTCAACCCTCTACATTACGGGAAAAATAGTGAAAAATTCTTAGAACCGTTGTTTTCGACTTTGCTATTCTTTAAGACATTCATATTTTTGTAAAATCTTGAAAAATTGTTATATAATTTTAAAGGGTATATGTTATGTAATTTTAAGGGATGTACCTATTTCAAATTATATCAGTTTATTTTATAAAATGAATGCATATGCCATCTATTAAACATTCTAGAAACTACTGTACTGGCCATTTGAGTATTCATATATTTTAAATGCAATTTTCAAGTAGACGACTTGTCTGTTCCAATGATTTCGTTTTCGAAGCGAAATTTTCAATTTAATGCGAAAAGTGAACGCATGTGCCATCTATTGAGGAGTCTAGTAACTACTGTACTGGCCAGCTGAGTATTCAAATATTTTAAATGCAATTTTCAAGTAAACGACTTGTCTGTTCCAATTATTTCATTTTCGAAGCCAAGTTTCAATTTAATGCGAAAAGTGAATGCATGTGCCATCTATTGAGGAGTCTAGTAACTACTGTACTGGCCATTTGAGTATTCACATATTTTAAATGCAATTTACAGAGCAATAGTTTTCGACTTAGACTACGCTTTTTAAATTAGGTAAAGACACAAAAAATAAACCTTCTAATTTTTTACTAATTGTACCCTTTATATTAAGGTATTTTTGGATTATTTCGCAAGTATGTTGACTATAACCGGTGATTAAAAAATATATAGATAGGCGCGCCTGTATGTTTGCGTACCACTGTTTTGGAATCAAATTGGACAGAGCCATCTCATTCATGATTCCATCAACTACTTTGCGGAATTAAACAGACAAAAATATCAGATAAATAAACATGTTTTACATATTTACTGAATTGGTATCTATTAAAATGGTTCTTTCATTCATTGGCATATTTTAAAATAGAACTAATTTGTATTATTATTTGACGTTTGCTCTTTTTTATAATGTTTGACAGAAACGCCTGATATTAACTCAAATGCAACCAGACACACAGTTATGTAAGTAAAACGAATTTTCTCATAAGTTTGCCTATCTATATATTTTTCAATCAACGGTATAACTTATATTTTTAACTTTAACATGAATTTAATGATTTTTTACTAAACTACAAAGATTTTAATTACCTTTGAGCGGTTTCTAAGTTAGTAATAGTAACTTATACTTATAAATCAGTCTTTGGACTAACCTTTTGTAAAGCGTAGCCGATATAACCAGCTAAATGGGCTCCTAAAGAGTGACCAATCACATGGACATGATCTAAATTTTGGTTTTTTGTGTAAACAGCGACCATTTCTAATAGATGAGCCATCATAGAGCCAACTAGACGAATATTTGCAACTGCTTGCGTATACGGGGGGGAAGAGCCACCCCCCCAATCTATAATTATAACGCTGCAAGGGTGTTTCTTATGTAGTTCCATTCTTAAGTTTGTCATCTGTGAAAAAAAAATTTACTAAGTAAAAAGAAACTTTTTTTACGATGGTTCAAAGTTTTGTGACGAGCATGACTCATTGTCGATGATTCATCGCGATTGACCTGTCTAATCAGGTAGTCTCACTATATAGGTCCAGTGAAATGAGAGCGACGCCGCTATTCTGAAATTTTATAGGCTCTGGAAGATTCTATAAGATTCCAGAATAATTGCCTACAGGTATAAATTGTCCCAAGAAACTAATGAAAAATGTTAGACCCGTATTTTTTTTATCTCCAAATAAATGATTATGAAAAAACTGCCTTTAAAAATTATATCCTTGAAAACGCGGCTGAATTACCCCACTTCTCCCCTTGTCTACTGACGTATCAAGGTTCTTACCTAACTTCATTTCGTTTCAAACGTCAAATGTAATGTTTTATCTTCCAAACTGACAATCAATGTAAATAAAAAAGAATTACATCATATAGAGCAATATATTAGACATTATAAAGTTCGATTTAAACAAAAAAAAAAGTTGACTTAATTTTTTTACAAGACCTTATTGTTTTCGATGTTGTGTAAGGTTTACAGCTGATGATTCATCGCGTCAGACCTGCCTGGTCAGTTAGTTTTGATAAATAGTTTAAGAAAATTTTATATACTCTGGAAGATTCTAGAAGATTCTAGAATATTTACCCGCAGCTATAAATTGTCGCAGCAACTTATGATAATTGTCTTCTAAGCTTAATATGTTTGAAAAACAGACAAAGAAATTTTATAGACTCTGAAAGATTCTAGGAAATTCCAGAATAATTACCCGCAGGTATAAATTGTTGAGAAACAACATTATAAAATATAGATACTCACCCATGGACGATGTCCAGATTCTAGATAACCATGCGCTATAACGTACAATGGTAGATTCACATTCATTTTTGAATGTACAACAGTTTCTGTATCATCTAAATCGAATATAAAGGGCTCTTTTTGTTGTGGACTGTTGTATAACCAAAAGCCAGGTTTAATCTGTAAAATATATATATTAGTATACGCTATTGACACTGCGATAGTGGCGACTCTATAGGAAAAACCGCGCAATAAATCTATGTCATCCAAATCTAAAATAAATAGCTGATGATTCATCGCGTCTAACCTATCTAATCAATTAATCTCACTAAACTGGCAAGGAAATTATATAGACTCTGGAAGATTCGACAAGATTCTAGAATAATTACCCACGTGTATAAATCATCGCTATAGAAATATGAAAAATAGAAATAACACAACAATGAGTTGTTATTATTGGTTTTAGGCATTGGATACCCTTAATAAAATATGAAGATAATACAAAAAGACACACAACTGTATTATAAAATATAGGGTGTTCCATTTGAAAATGACGATTTATAGTCATTTCATATTTATTTGTTTTATCTTTTAAACTTACTTACATCAAATTTGACATCATATGACAAATTTTGTGAACATTAAATAACTCATCTGTTTTATAGAAATTCCTCAGCTTAAACGATATGTAAAACTATTATAATTTACATATTTTTTCTGTTTAGCTAGTAGTTATATATATAATTATGCAGATCTGTCGCAAATTAAAAAATCTTTACATTTAATAATAACGTAATTTCAAAAAATGGTATTTAGAGATATTTAGGAAAGACGGTTTAAAGTTTCAAGTAAAGTACTACTTCCGGTTAGGCAATTTTAGTCATAATCTAATCAGTTCATCATATTTGACTACAAGTCTTAAATACCAAATATTACATATTTTACATGTATCGTATTGGAGTTATCTATTTATTTTATAGACTCTAGAAGATTCTAGTAGATTCTAGAATAATTACACTCACACAAGGACATACAGACACATGGTAAAAACAGTAAAATCGTATTCTAATTCGTGCTCATATGTTGAAAATTTTACTAAAAACAATACCTCCCTTATCTATATATTGATAGGCGGGAGGTAAAAACAGATCTTCAAGAAAACACTACTTCCGGTTGTACGATTAACCAAAATCTAATCATTCTAAACTAGGATGTAACAAAATTAATCTAATTTATTTTTTCTTTTGAGTATTTCAGTAATTGTAATTATAAAAATATTAAAATCGTTTTCTCGTGAGAAGTTAATATACAGGTGTATTAAATAATGTACTTACCTTATCCGGATATTCTGGAAAAAGAGCAACTGGTCGATGTTCGCTTGTCCAAGGGTAAGATATGGGAAAACAACCATAGGCACCATAACATTTCGTTGCGTTTATTTCTTAAAGAAAAAAACCATAATAGTTATTTTTTTATTTATTAGGGTTTTGTATAGTTATCTGTTAAATTTCAGTTTGTATTGTAAAGTACAAGAAAGTTATTTACGTGGCCTGCGGTGTACGTTAATCTTTACAGGGCGAGCTGGAAATTTGTGAGGCGAGCGACGAAGGAGCGGCTCTCATAATCCAGTGAGCCCAGTAAAGATTAATTGCACGCGTGCCAAGTACAAAATTTTATTTCCACCTTCATAGCGTTTTTTTTATTAATTAATTTATTCTTCAAAACAAGATTTTCTCTATTTTGGAATTGGTAGTTGGCGGTGGTAGAACAATTTATGGCTAGACGTTGTCAAATGAGTTTCGCCAGTGAATCAAAATGTACTATAAATGTGTATAATTACTCACATAAACCTAATTAAATTAAGTTTGTAATTATAATAAAATGCATAAAAAACTTTCATTATTTTCTATTATTTTTCATGAGCATTGCAAAATTTTACAAGTTACTGTTACTGTAGTTACTGTAATTGTTAATTTACGTAGCTACCAAGAAGCCTGTAAAGTGACAATTATAGAAGGTGGAAATAAAATAGTTATTTACATAACAAGCATGGAAAGTGATAAATAGCAAGCGAGTGTAGAGATTGAAGAACGAGCGAGTGATTTAATACACGAGCGTTGCTATGCACTTTCAAGCGAGTTATGTACACTATGTTTCAGACGACCACAAAATATTATAATTAAAACAGGGTTTATACAAAAGTGTCAATGTCAAACACAACTCACGAAATTGACTTTTGGATTTGAGGTTAAGTATAACTAGTTAACCAGAAACTGATTTGGAAGACTAGTACGTATTATTTGAACAATTTTTACTTTTTATTTTTGTTATTAATTCACTACCAATTTTAAAATCGTAGTTTTAAGCAAATTTTCATTAATTTTGTTACATTTCATTATCAAAGTTCCATCTATTGACCACTATCATATCCGGTTATATAACACACTAGTGTGTTATTATAACACACGCCGTGTGCTATGTTACATTTTCTGGTGTTAATTACAGTGTAAGTATGACTATTTCATATGTGGTCGTCTCAAAATATATTTAATATTACATTTTAATTACCTTTTCCGATTTGTTGATAGTACAAAGTATTTGCTTCAAGATTATCAGAATTATTTTGATTTTGAGTCGCAAGAATAAAAAAGGTCTTAAGCATTATACCCGATGTTCCATTTCCAAAACTTAACATCTTAACGAGACTTTCTTAAGACAGTAGACGTTCAGTACTGACGTTCTTACGAGGATGTGATAACAATTTTATTTTATCACAAGTCAAAGATCAAAATGAACATGGGTCAACATTAATACGTCAGCACATTCTTAGAATTTCTTCTACAGTATGTTTCTCAACTACATTTTCTTAAGAAACTTGTGAGTTGTTTACAAATAATTGTGAAATACTCTGTAAAATTTCTACGCATTGATATCTATATTATGTCTCGCCGTTACGTAAATAAAGAAAAAAAAATGTGTAAAACTAAAACTATTTATAGAATCAAGTACTTTTCCTGTTCTTTTTGTCTGAATGTACAATTAAAATAACTTTTCTTACAAATTCTCTATTAATCTCTAAATTTAAATTATTTATTATTATACAAATTTTATAATACGTTGTATAAAACGAGTATAATATACTATTTTTAATACTTTGCTTCACTTATTTAATAATAGTATATTATTTAACAAGCATAATATGTAGGCTATATTACACGAGGATGTAATTAAAAATACGAGCGGTAGCGAGTATTTTTAATCATCCGAGTGTAATGTAGCCATATTATGCAAGTCAAATACTATACTTTCTCTACAACTAACAGGCATATAAAAAATCTGGTATTATTTGTTAAATATTCAGTTAGGTGTGAGTAGTTCATATATAGCTTAACAGATGGCGCCACAGTAGTACTTAAATGTCAAAATAACTACTCAAACTGCATTTATTATACTTTTATAAGCATTTATATTGATATTTATAATAAAAAATATAGTATTAATAAATTAACACTTTATTAAAATGTTATGTGTTAAATTATATGCTCTATTTATTACAGAAAAGTGTAGCGTGTAATATAACATTTCATATTACACTTGTGTAATATGAGTAGTATATTATATGTAGTATCACACGTATAATGTACTCATATTGCAATAGTTGTAGATAAATATCTTAATATTCAATTTAAAAAACATATTGTTATCTAGGGATATATAAATGTGAAATATGGTAACTCTGTTGAATGAAGTTGGGCACATTTATCTGTCAATATGCATTTAAATATTACGAATTATAAATCTATACTATGAGTTATGAAATTTTAATATCCTTTTAAATTAGTTTTGTTTATTCGGTTTTTCTATTCAGAAATATAAATTGTATTAAAAAACATTTAAAAATTATTTGAGGTTATCAATTTGACATTTAGTGTGGGGTGCATCAGAAGTACTAATTTTACAACAAAAATACCAAAAACAGTTCAACAATATTGTACATTATTAAACTAATGTCGATACAATAATAGGACAATCTGTGTTCTCACATATTTTTCTTTAAATGCAATTATACTGGGTGTTCAATAAAGCAAATCAAATTTACTCTATTTCAAATGACTATAACTCATCATTTTCAAATAGAACACCCTATATTTTATAATTTAGTTGGGTGTCTTTTGGTATTATCTTCATATGTTATTAAGAGTAGTACTTTTTTTACTCATCAATTAAATTCATTAAATAGACAAACTTTTATAGACTCTGGAAGATTCTAGGAGGTTCTAGAATAATTACCTACGAATATAAGTAGCTGTAGAGATATGGAAAGAACTTTTATAAAGTCTGGATGATTCTACAAGATTTCTGAATAATTACTTGCAGGTATAAACTGTCGCGGCAATGAATATTACACACAATTAAATTAATATCAATAAGGCAGCTCTAAAAATGAATCAGTGTTATTAAACGAAACGTTAACATATAAATAAATATTTTTTAACGTCAGTTATTTATAAAATATTTATTCAAATTGATAAATTAGACTCTGTAGGTTCAATTTAAACAAAAAAAAGATTCACTGCTGATGATTCATCGCGTCTGACCTGTCTAGTCAGTTAGTCTCGCTAAATAGGCCAAGGGAATTTTATATACTCTGGAAGATTCTACAAGATTCCAAAATAATTACCTACAGATATAAATGTAGAGAAATGTAAGTAGAAATAACACACCAATGAGTAATATCGGTTTATTAAATACAAGAAACAATAAAAAATTACCTACGTCAAGGAACGTTTATACACTCTGGAATATTCTAGACGATTGCAGAATAATGACCTACAGATATAAATAGAGAAATGAAAGTAAAAAAAACACAAGAATGAGTAATATCGGTTTATTAAATACAAGAAACTGAAAAATTACCTGCGTCAAGGAACGTTTATACACTCTGGAAGATTCTAGACGATTCCAGAATAATTACCTACAGATATAAGTGTAGAGATATGGAAGTAGAAATAACACACCAATGAGTAATATCGGTTTATTAAACACAAGAAACAATAAAAAATTACTTACTTTAAGGAACGTTTATACACTCTGGCAGATTCTAGACGATTGCAGAATAATGACCTACAGATATAAGTGTAGGGTAGTAGAAATAACACAGGAATGAGTAATATCGGTTTATTAAACACAAGAAACAATAAAAAAATACCTGCGTCAAGGAACGTTTATACCTTCTGGAAGATTCCAGACGATTCCAGAATAATTACCCACTGATATAAATGATAGCTGTAGGAATATGGAAAGTAGAAATAACACAAGAATGAGTAATATCGGTTTATTAAATACAAGAAACAATGAAAAATTACCTACAAATAACAAACAATTGTGAATCGCTTGTCAGTGCGAAACAAAACACTAATATCAACCAATAGAGAGACAGAGAGAGAGAGATGTCATCGCCTTGCTAGGGTCCGACTTAATATTCGTTGCATTGGTTTAACATTTGATCACATGAGTGAACGCTATAAGCAAGTGTTTGTGTATTTTCTCAACAAGAATTATCACAATTGAAAATATTCCTAAAAGGAATCATATATACATGATGTTTCCCTCGGGAGAGAAACTTCCAGAGCTATAGCCCTCGCCAGCCCATATAGGAGTGACGGCACTCCATCGTCATTTCATTTTAGTTAATATTAAGCTTCAAAAATTAAATATAATTATATTTCATTCAAAATATTTAAATATTAATAATTATTAGTAGTAAGAAGTAACAGAAATATAATTTCATTTAAAAATCAGTCAAATAAGATATTGAAAAATAGACTGCATTAGTGTAGGTCATTTTGTGGCGCCAAATTCAAACTGAAACCCTAACTCGCCTCTGCCGATTTATACGCCCGTGTTATTCTTATGGGAATCAAAATATGCTGTCTTTAAACTTCTACAAAGTATTATAAAATGCAAATCTTAACTATTAAACCTTGTAAATACTAATCTCTAATGTTTTATCTATCTTCTAATGTAATATACACACCCAAAATCATAACATTATTTAATAAACTTCAATTTAAACAGTAGGTGCAAATTTCTGAAAACGTATGTCGTAGCTGTCTTAGTATTCAGTTGAACCTGTCACTTTAACTGCACCAAGTAACGACATATGTTACTATATGCGTTACTACTTTCTTTAAAATCAAATTTTTCTTAATTTATTCTTTTATTTGTACTTTTTCTGTACGAAAACCAAAGAGTAATGTTTTAGAATATAAAAAACCCTATGTTATAATTAAGAATCGTCAAAATGCTTTAATATCGTGAGTTGAAAATGTACTCCCATAAGAAATGCATACACTCAGATTTGAATTAGGGTTTCGCGCCAAATGTAAATGTCATGTTTGCTACCCTTTTCAATTTAAAATTTTTGAGGTGCAACCCCCATTTTAGGGTTGAAATGCCATTGAAAATCCATTCAGGTGTCCCCCTTTATATTTGACGTGTTCGAGCGTTTTTTGCTTGATGTTAAGTGGCCAAAAATAATAATTTTCATTGGGCCACCCTGTATTTTATGTATAAATAGACATAACCTTAAAATAAGCTCCGCCCCTTAGACAAACTTTAAGTGATAGACTTACACGACTGTAATGAGTAAGACAAAGACAAATAATACTTAAATGTGCATGATAGAGATATTCTAAGTGACGTCACTCCTATATGGGCTGGCGGCGACTATATATATAAAATCCAGAACGTATCTATGCGTTGCTACTTTGTTATGATATGCTAGTAGCACTAACTCACTAGGTTAACAATGGAAAAGTGATTTGGGGGGCCTTTTTTTCCTTAAAATGTCTCAAATCCAAAATTCGTTGCTCAAATTGACGTAATCTTTCATTCGTGCTTCTTAAAATCATAAAAACAAACAAAAAATGCCTTCGTGTATCTTCGTATGCACTTCGTATTTATTCGTTTTGCACTCGTGCATTTCCGTACCTCTTCGTAAATGCTCGTATGTGTATTTTTGCATTCGTGCATCTTAAAGCATAAAAACAAAAAATATGCCTTCGTGTATCTTCGTTTGCACTTCGTATTTGTTCGTTTTGCACTCGTGCATTTTCGTACCTCTTCGTAAATGCTCGTATGTGTATTTTTGCATTCGTGCATCTTAAAGCATAAAAACAAAAAGTATGCCTTCGTGTATCTTCGTATGCACTTCGTATTTATTCGTTTTGCACTCGTGCATTTTCGTATCTCTTCGTAAATGCTCGTATGTGTATCTTTGCGTTCCTTAAATTGACGTATCTTGGTATCTTTTATTCGTGCATCTTAAAATCATAAAACAAAAAAAATGCCTTCGTGTATCTTCGTATGCACTTCGTTTTTATTCGTTTTGCACTCGTGTATTTTCGTACTGCTTCGTAAATGCTCGTATATGTATCGTTTATACAAAACAAAACATAAAAATAGCTTTTACCCTTCGTAACCATTCGTGTGTCCTCGTTTTGCACTTCGTGTGTCTTCGTACTCCTTCGTACGAGCTCGTAAAAATATTTATGCACTTCGTGTGTGGTCGTATTATAAGAAAAGAACATTATATAGTGCTTATAACCTCAAAAAAACATTTTTTGTTCTTCATGCATCTTCGTAGCTTTTCGTAGATGCTCGTAAATACATTTTTGCCCTTCGTAAATCTTCGTATTCATTCGTCTGTGGTCGTTTTATATGAAAAATTCATTATAGAGTGCTTATAACCTCAAAGAAACATTGTTTGCTCTTCGTGCATTTTTGTAGATGCTTGTAAATACATTTTTGCACTCCCTGAATCATCGTATTCATTCCTGTGTGCTTCTTTTATAAGAAAAAAACATTGTAGAATGCTTCTAACCTCAAAAAAACATTTTTTACACTTCGTAACCATTCGTGTGTCCTCGTTTTGCACTTCGTGTGTCTTCGTATTTCTTCGTACAAGCTCGTAAAACATTTTTGCACTTCGTGAATCTTCGTATTCATTCGTGTGTGGTCGTTTTATAAGAAAATATTATAGAGTGCTTATAATTAAAAAAAAACATTTTTTGCATTTCGTGCATCTTCGTGCCTTTTCGTATATGTTCATAAAAGAAAATGGAATGTGTTTAGCTTAAAAAATAATTTGTACTTCGTACATTTTTAGATAAGTTCGTAAAAAAACATTACAGAGTATTTGTAACCTCAAAAAATGTATTATAAACCAATTTTTTACACTTCGCGTATGTTCGATTGCACTTCGTTTCCCTTCGTGTAAGTTCGGTTGCACTCGTAACCATTCGTATAAGTTCGTTTTAGAAGTAAAATAACGTTAGAAAAACATGTGTAATACTATTTTTGAGAAGATTTTTGAGAGTTAAAAGCGAAAATAATGTGTTAGGCCCCCGTTTTGGATTATTTTACATGATTTCGCATTTATCTTTAGCTGCCGCCCTAGTACTTTTCCCTCCTGCTTGTAAACTTATATTTCTGGACTTCTCTAAATTTAACAACTCTTGGAAAAGCTGCTTCACATTGTGGTTTGTCTTTGCTGAGGTCTCCATGAAAGAAACTCCCCAACTACCAGCTTCGGTTTGTCCCTCTGATGACGTCACTTCCCTCAGTTCAGCGGATTCGTCGCATTTGTTCCCGACAAGCATTACAGGAATTTGAGATAAATCTGGACCCTTTAATTCTTTTATAAGCTGAAAAAAAACATTACAGATATACTTATAGAACGGAAAAATAAATTAGCAGTTATTAAAAGTATTGGATTTTGTCTAAAAAACTACTGGTTTTGGCCATCAAAACAACTAGAGTTTGGATATAAAACTACCGAATTTTAGTTGGTAAAAGTACTGAACTATAGTTCTCAAAAGTACTTAAAATATACCAAACATTGTCAACAAAATCTACCAAACTTTTGTCTTAAAAAATACTGGATTTTGGCCCTAAAAACAACTATAATTTGGTTAATAAAACTACCGAAACTAGTTTGTTAAAAGTACTGGACTTAGGTACGAAACGTACTTAAAATATACCAAACATTGTCAACAAAATCTACCAAACTATTGTCTTAAAAACTACTGGATTTTGGCCATCAAAACAACTAGAATTTAGTCATTAAAACTACTGAAATTTAGTTCGTAAATGTACTGGACTATAGTCCTCAAAAGTACTTAATATATACCAAACATTGTGAACAAAATGTACCAAACTATTGTCTTAAAAACTACTGGATTTTGGCCATCAAACCTACTAGAATTTGGTCATAAAACTACCAAAATTTGTAAAGCTAGTGGACTTCCTCAAAAGTACTTAAAATATACCTAACATTGTCAACAAAATGAACCAAACATTTGTCTTAAAATCTACTAGATTTTGGCCATCAAACAACTAGAATTTGGTCACTTAAACTACTGAAATTTATGTCGTAAAAGTGCTGGACTACAGTCCTCAAATGCACTTAAAATATACCGAACAGTGTCAACGAAAACTACCAAACTTTTGTCTTAAAAACTACTGGATTTTGACCATCAAACCAACTAGACTTTGGTCATTAAACCTACCGAAATTTGGTTCGTAAAAGTACTAGACAATAGTCTTCAAATGTACTTAAAATGTACCAAACATTGTGAACAAAATGTACCAAACTATTGTGTTAAAAACTACTGGATTTCGGCTATCAAAACAACTAGACTTTGGTCATTAAAAATACCAAAATTTGGATTGTAAAAGTACTGACTATAGTTCTCAAATGTACTTAATATATACCGAACATTGTCTACAAAATTTACCAAACATTTGTCTTAAAAACTACTGGATTTTGGCCATCAAAACAACTAGAATTTGGTCATTACAACTACCGAAATTCGTTCTTAAATGTCCTGGACTTTAGTCATCAAAAATACCGGACTTTGACCATAAAATATACCGAACAATCTCATCAAAAACTACCGAAATTTTATCATCAATACTATTGGATTTTGGTTCTTAAAAGTACCGAACTTTAGTACTTAAAACTATCAGACTTTGTACTGAAAGATACTGGTTTTTAGTCTGTAAAACCACTGGACTTTGGCCATAAAATATACCGATATTTTTTAGAAGAAACAACTGAATTTTGGTCATAGAAAGTACTGAATATTGGCTGTGAAAACAACTAAACTTTAGTTATTAAAACTACGGAAATTTGTACTTAAAAGTACTTGACTTTAGTCCTCAAAAATACCTGACTTTGGTTTGAAAATATACCGAACTTTATCGAGAAAAACTACAGATTTTTAGTCTTAAATACTACTGAATTTTGGTCGTGATATTAACTAGACTTTGGTCATTAAAACTACCAAAATTTGTTCTTAAAAGTACTGAAATTTTGTATTTAAAAGTACCGTATTTCGGCCCTGAAGTATACCGAACTATGTCAAGAAAAAAACTGAATTTTTACCGTAAAAACAAATAGACTTTGGTCAATAAATCTACCGAAATATGGTTTTTAAAAGTGTTGAACTTAAGTATTAAAACTATAGGAGTTAGTTATCAATTTGGTTAATCTTATTTGAGTTATAAATAAGAAATAAAATGTTTTATAGGCATTTGAACAGTAAAGAACTGTTTATTTAGCTCAATTTCTAGGGGTTACAAGAAGTTTTACGGGCTAGACCGTGTAAAAATTATAACGGGCTATTGACATGGATATACCATGACAACATGTCTTATTTGAAACGTCTGACATCCTTTGACATTGACATTGACACTGACGTTGCACAAATGCAATTTTATTAAACATAAATATATTGCGATGCAAATGCCCATAAAACATTGTACAATGCTCTACCGTTAGCTGAAGTTTACAGCCTCACACAGATAACAGGCTCGCCCGTTACCTTTCTGTGCTCACCTGGAAATTTCTGTACAACGGTTTTGCAATGTAAATAACTATTGTAAAAAAGTTAGAAGCGAACTAAAGAATGGTTATTATTTTGGGTTCTTTTAAGATTTACCTCCCATATAGGTCGTAGTTCTTCTAGACTTTGACGACTTGAGACGCTGTATACTAAAATAAATGCATGTCCTTTAGAAATCGACAACCTTTGCATTGCTGGAAATTGATGAGAGCCAGTTGTGTCAGTTATTTGTAATGTACAAATATTTTTATTACAACTGATAACCTGAAAGTAAAATCATACTTTAATATTTAATTACAAATCTTTTATAAATGTTTCACACCCATTTTGGGTGTTGTAAATTGTAGAAACTATCTTTTAAACTTTTTTCGATGTTTTTCTTTTTATAAAGTCAGTTTTGGCTCTCTTTATACCCATTTAAAGGTGTGAAAAACATTCCAATATATTATACAATATGTTTAGACACTTTTCAACCCATTTTAGGGTATAAATGCAATACATAATCGTGTTAAACATATTTATTTTTAGTTTTGTACACCTAAATATGTTTTAAGCACCTTAAACCCATTTTAGGGTATGAGCTATCCGACATATACCCATTTTTGGGTCCAAATATATTTTTTTTCGAAAAAACCAAATTGATAGTCGCTGATGCGATGATTCCAAATTTTCAAACCGAATTTAATTATCTCTTCCCGTTCCTGAGATATTTGGCCTCAAAGTTGTACCTCAAAAAAGTGTGTTTTTTGACCATATCTCTAAAATGGGTAGAGATATAATCTCAACGATTATACCAGTCGATTCTACGCGCAAAGTTACATAAAGAAACGTTTTGTCCACGTATACGTTCTTTGGAACGATTTGGTGAAAAATGAGAAAAACGAAAAATACAGGAATTTCAGTTTTTCGCTCGGGAACTTTTTTTCCTGAAAATTTTTTATATTCTGGACTTAAGTTAATACAGATGTGCTGATTCCAAATTTTCAAACCGATTTCAATTATCTCTTACCGTTCTCGAGATATTTGCGATCAAAGTTAGTCCTGAAAAAATCAGTTTTTCAGGAATAGTCCTGAAATGGGTCGAGATACGACCTCAACGACCTCACCAATCAATTCTACAGGCAAAGCTAGATTTTTGTACCAATTTTCAGATTAATATTCCAATGGATACAATTTTTATAGCGAAAAAACCAAAATGGCCAAAAATCGCAAAAAATCGCAAGGGGTTCATCAGGCGTTTTTTCGACTTTTGCGATTTTCGTTTTTTCGCTCTAAAAATTGTATCCATTGGAATATTAATCTGAAAATTGGTACAAAAATCTAATTTTGCCTGTAGAATCGATTGGTGAGGTCGTCGAGATCGTATCTCAACCCATTTCAGGGAAATTCCTGAAAAACTGTTTTTTTCAGTTCCAACTTTGAACGCAAATATCTCGAGAACGGTAAGAGATAATTGAAATCGGTTTGAAAATTTGGAATCAGCACATCTGTATTAACTTAAGTCTAGAAAATGAAAAGATTTGGAGACAAAAAGTTCCCAAACAAAAAACTGAAATTCCGGTTTTTTTCGTTTTTTCCATTTTTCACCAAGTCGTTCCAAAGAACGTATATGCGGAAAAAACATTTCTTTATGTAACTTTGCGCGTAGAATAGACTGGTATAATCGTTGAGATTGTATCTCTACCCGTTTTTGAGATAAACTCAAAAAACACCCTTTTTTGAGGTGCAACTTTGAGGCCAAATATCTCAGGAACGAAAAGAGATAATTGAATTCGGTTTGAAAATTTGAAATCAGCGCATCAGCGACTATCAATTTGGTTTTTACAAAAAAATAAAATTTTGGACCCAAAAATGGGTATATATCGGGTATATCATACCCTAAAATGGGTTTAAGGTGCTTAAAACATATTTAGGTGTTCAAAACTAAAAAATAATTAGTGTAACACGATTATGTATTGCATTTTATACCCAAAAATGAGTTGAAAAGTGTCTCAACATATTGTACAGTAAATTTGGATGTTTGGCACACCTTAAAATGGGTAGCAAGGGTTGCAAATCTGACTTGATGTATAGAAAAACATCGACCAAAGTTAAAATGATTGTTTCTACAATTTACAACACCCAAAACTACTATCAATATAAAGTATTTATAAAAATAAAAATTTTGGACCAAAAAAATGGGTATATTTGGATTATTTGGGTTGAATATGAAAAATTTTAGAGTAGAATCGTAAAAATTGTATCTTTTCATGTTCAGCTGTAATTGGATATACCTTGGAAATATACTGGACCCATTATTGGGTGTGAAAAAAATATATAATCATGTAAAACTCAAAAATTTTAATTTTTTACTATTAGTTTAAATTGAGACATTTATTGGGTCCTATAGACCCATTTTAAGGTGTGAAAAACATCTAAATTCATAGGACAATGAGTCAAGACACTTTTCAACCCATATTTGGGTTTGAAAACCAACACAAAATTAAGTTGTAACTCAAAAATGTATAGTTTTGAACATAAAAATAATTTAGTTTTAATTGTACTATTATTGGAAACTTTTAGACCCATTTTAGGGTATGACAAACTAGTATATTTACTGAACAATGTGTAGACACACATTACAACCCAATTTTAGGTGTGAAAAACAATACATAGATATGTTAAACTCAAATATTTTAGTTTTGAATAAATAAGATTTTAATTTGAATAGACACAATTTTGGGGCTCATTTCAACCCAATTTAAGGTGTAACAAACAACTATAATTACTGGAAATTGTGGTGACATACTCTACACCCAATTTTGGGTGTGTTAAATAATGCACAGATATGCTAAACTATAAATAAATATGAATGAATGAATAAATGTCAAATTTAATTTTGAGACGTTATAGACACTTTTGACCCAAATTTAAACCCAAATTAAGGTGTAACAATTATCTGAATTTATTGGGCAATGTGTGAAGACATTTTTAAATGTATTTATGGGTGTAAAAATATAAAATATAAATAAATATGAATTTCATAGTTGAAATTATGTCAAATTTAATTGTGGTGCTGTTAAACCGTGTTTGACCCAAATTTATACCCAAATTTGGGTGTGACAATTATCTGAATATATTGGGCAATGTGTTTGGAGAGCAAATATGTAAAATACTAAACAGATATGAATGTTAAATGTGTTTTACATACAAAAAAAACGAATTTTGACGTATAGCAATTATGTCAAATTTAATTGTGGTGCTGTTAAAGCATGTTTGACCCAAATTTAAACCCAAATTAAGGTGTGACAATTATCTGAATTTATTGGGCAATGTGTCAGGGGTACAAATATGTAAAATACTAAACAGATATGAATGTTAAATGTGTTTTATATACAAAAAAATGAATTTTGACATATAGCAATTATGTCAAATTTAATTTTGGTGCGTTTTAAACACTTTTGACACAAATTTAAACCCAAATTTGGGTGTGACAATTATCTGAATCTATTGGGCAATGTGTCAAGATACTTTTAAATGTATTTATGGGTGTAAAAATATAATATATAAATATATATGAATTGTATAGTTCAAATTATGTCAAATTTAATTGTGGTGCTTTTAAAGCATGTTTGACCAAATTTAAACCCAAATTTGGGTGTGACAATTATCAAAATATATTGGGCAATGTGTCAGGGGTACAAATATGTAAAATACTAAACAGATATGAATGTTAAATGTGTTTTATACACAAAAAAAACGAATTTTACATATAGCAATTATGTCAAATTTAATTGTGGTGCTGTTAAAGTATGTTTGACCCAAATTTAAACCCAAATTTGGGTGTGACAATTAGCACATTTATTGGGCAATGTGTCAGGAGTACAAAAATGTGAAATACTAAACAGATATGAATGTTAAATGTGTTTTATATACAAAAAAACGAATTTTGACATATAGCAATTATGTCAAATTTAATTATGGTGCAGTTAAAGCGTGTTTAACCCAAATTTAAACCCAAATTTGGGTGCGACAATTATCACATTTATTGGGCAATGTGTCAGGGGTACAAAAATGTGAAATATTAAACAGATATGAATGTTAAATGTGTTGTATATACAAAAAAACGAATTTTGACATATAGCAATTATGTCAAATTTAATTGTGGTGCGTTTTAAGCACGTTTGACCCAAATATATACCCCAATTTGGGTGTGACAATTATCAAAATATATTGGACAATGTGTTTGGAGAGCAAATATAAGAAATACTGAACAGATATGAATGTTAAATGGTTTTTATATACAAAAAAAAACAATTTTGACATATAGCAATTGTGGTGATGTTAAAGCGTGTTTGACCCAAATTTAAACCCAAATTTGGGTGTGACAATTATCTGAATTTATTGGGCAATGTGTCAAGACATTTTTAAATGTATTTATGGGTGTAAAAATATAAAATATAAATATATATGAATGTTATAGTTCAAATTATGTCAAATTTAATTGTGGTGCTGTTAAATCGTGTTTGACCCAAATTTCAACCCAAATTTGGGTGTGACAATTACCAAAATATATTGGGCAATGTGTCAGGGGTACAAATATGTGAAATACTAAACAGATATGAATGTTAAATGAGTTTTATGTACAAAAAAACGAATTTTGACATATAGCAATTATGTCAAATTTAATTGTGGTGCTGTTAAACAATGTTTGACCCAAATTTCGACCCAAATTTGGGTGTGACAATTATCAAAATATATTGGGCAATGTGTCAGGGGTACAAAAATGTAAAATACTAAACACATATGAATGTTAAATGTGTTTTATATACAAAAAAACGAAGTTAAATTTAATTGTGGTGCTGTTAAATCATGTTTGACCCAAATTTAAACCCAAATTTAGGTGTGACAATTATCAAAATATATTGGGCAATGTGTCAGGGGTACAAAAATGTCAAATACTAAACAGATATGAATGTTAAATGTGTTTTATATACAAAAAAACGAATTTTGACATATAACAATGATGTCAAATTTAATTGTGGTGCTGTTAATCCGTGTTTGACCCAAATTTAAACCCAAATTTGGGTGTGACAATTATCAAAATATATTGGGCAATGTGTCAGTGGTAGAAAAATGTAAAATACTAAACACATATGAATGTTAAATGTGCTTTATATACAAAAAAACGAATTTTGACGTATAGCAATTATGTCAAATTTAATTTTGGTGCTGTTAAAGCATGTTTGACCCAAATTTAAACCCAAATTTGGGTGTGACAATTATCAAAATATATTGGGCAATGTATGAAGACACTTTTAAATATATTTATGGATGTAGAAATATAAAATATAAATAAATATGAATGGTATAGTTGAAATTATGTCAAATTTAATTGCGGTGCTTTTTAGGAACGTTTGACCCAAATTTAAACCCAAATTTGGGTGTGACAATTATCAAAATATATTGGGCAATGTGTCAGGGGTACAAATATGTGAAATGCTAAACGGATTGAATGTTAAATGTGTTTTATATACAAAAAAAACGAATTTTTACATATAGCAATTATGTCAAATTTAATTGTGGTGCTTTTAAAGCGTGTTTGACCCAAATTTAAACCCAAATTTGGGTGTGACAATTATCAGAATTTATTGGGCAATGTGTCAGGGGTACAAATATGTAAAATACTAAACACATATGAATGTTAAATGTGTTTTATATACAAAAAAAACGAATTTTGACATATAGCAATTACGTCAAATTTAATTGTGGTACTGTTAAAGCATGTTTGACCCAAATTTAAACCCAAATTTGGGTGTGACAATTATCAGAATTTGTTGGGCAATGTGTCAGGAGTACAAAAATGTGAAATGCTAAACAGATATGAATGTTAAATGTGTTTTATATACAAAAAAACGAATTTTGACATATAGCAATTATGTCAAATTTAATTGTGGTGCTGTTAAACCATGTTTGACCCAAATTTAAACCCAAATTAAGGTGTGACAATTATCAAAATATATTGGGCAATGTGTCAGGGGTACAAAAATGTGAAATACTAAACAGATATGAATGTTAAATGGGTTTTACATACAAAAAAACCAATTTTGACATATAGCAATTATGTCAAATTTAATTGGGGTGCTGTTAAATCATGTTTGACCCAAATTTAAACCCAAATTTGGGTGTGACAATTATCAGAATTTGTTGGGCAATGTGTCAGGAGTACAAAAATGTGAAATGCTAAACAGATATGAATGTTAAATGTGTTTTATATACAAAAAAACGAATTTTGACATATAGCAATTATGTCAAATTTAATTGTGGTGCTGTTAAACCATGTTTGACCCAAATTTAAACCCAAATTAAGGTGTGACAATTATCAAAATATATTGGGCAATGTGTCAGGGGTACAAAAATGTGAAATACTAAACAGATATGAATGTTAAATGGGTTTTACATACAAAAAAACCAATTTTGACATATAGCAATTATGTCAAATTTAATTGGGGTGCTGTTAAACCGTGTTTGACCCAAATTTAAACCAAAATTTGGGTGTGACAATTATCTGAATTTATTGGGCAATGTGTCAAGACATTTTTAAATGTATTTAAGGGTGTAAAAATATAAAATATAAATATATATGAATGTTATAGTTCAAATTATGTCAAATTTAATAGTGGTGCTGTTAAAGCGTGTTTGACCCAAATTTAAACCCAAATTTGGGTGTGACAATTAACAAAATATATTGGGCAATGTGTTTGGAGAGCAAATATGTGAAATACTAAGCAGATATGAATGTTAAATGTGTTTTATATACAAAAAAACGAATTTTGACATATAGCAATTATGTCAAATTTAATTGTGGTGCTGTTAAAGTATGTTTGACCCAAATTTAAACCCAATTTTGGGTGTGACAATTATCAAAATTTATTGGGCAATGTGTCAGGGGTACAAAAATGTGAAATACTAAACAGATATAAATGTTACATAGGTTTTATATACAAAAAAACGAATTTTGACATATATCAATTATGTCAAATTTAATTGTGGTGCTTTTAAAGCATGTTTGACCCAAATATAAACCCAAATTTGGGTGTGACAATTATCAAAATATATTGAGCAATGTGTCAGGGGTACAAATATGTAAAATACTAAACAGATATGAATGTTAAATGTGTTTTATGTATAAATAAACGTATTTTGACGTATAGTAGGTTACATACCTGACGATAAGTATCTTCTATAGTGGGAATATAGCTTTCCCGAAAAGTCCCTTTGACAAACCGAAGCACTAGAGAGCTTTTCCCCACACCTCCTGCCCCAAAAACGACCACTCTGTAGTCGTTGCTTTGCTCCGGCATTTTGTTAGTGCCCCTTACAATGGGGCTTAATTATTTTATCGGTTTTTGTTTTAAAAACATCTTTTAACACTCTACTTGTTATAACTATACTAGTGCAACAAAAATATGTATGTGACGTCACAGAATGCTAAAAATATATTATTGATTCGTTAAGGGAACAATGGCGCCATCTAGTGGCTACAAACTGAACTACAAGGGTCATAGTTTTAGTTTTTGTTTTGGTTTTAGGAAAAATCAATGCAAGATATAAAAAAATACATTTATTGTTAGTTACAAAATACAAAAAATACAATAAAAATATCAATTATGGTCTCCAGATGCGTTTTTGATTTCGTTTTCTTCATTTGTTTCGTCTTGCGTTTCATTTATTTCTTGCGTTTCTTTTGTTTTACCTTCAATTTTCTTTAACTTTCTTGTTTCAATATCTTTTTCTTCTCTATTATCATTTGTTTTTTCTGGCGTTTCATTTGTTTTACCTTTAATTTGTTTTAACTCCCTTCTTGTTTCAATTTTTTCTTCTTTTTCGTCCCTATTGTCAACTATTTCAACAAACTGTCTATGTTCATTTATTTTTAACAACCGTTCCAAATTTCGTCCAGATATTTGATCTCCATTGTTACTAGATTCTCCAAAACTGAACGAAATTAAATGAAATAGATTCAATTTTATTGTTTTGCCCAAAATAGTTGACAATATAATACATGTTAATAAACAAAAGAATAGCAGTAAGATTGGTAACAAAATTATGTTTAATGGAAATGGAAAAATTGCTATAAAAAAATTTATTAGTATTAAAAAAAAAAATAAAAAAAAATTCAAACTCACAATAAATCCCATGGCAAAGTTGTCCAAATCCTTGTCCAATTTTTTGGGCAGGATATTGGATACTTCTTGCAAAAATTTCACTTAATACCAACCCTGGTGTAATTTTATAAAAAATATCTTCATATTTATACTCAAAATATTCCTTACACTTATCCTTTGTTTCTAAAACACTCAAAAATAGGTCAAAAGTTTCAAAATGGGTACAGTACTTACTAAATAAATTAACAAAAAACTGTAATGACGTCATTTCATTGGGTAGACATTCAATAGGTATTTCGGTGAATTTTAAACTTTTTGCCATACTTTCTGCCGCAAATTTCTACAAATATATAAGTTTAAAATAAAAAAAATACGTTAATAAGGACCGTACCTGATATAAATGAATCCATGTGAAAATAATATCAAAAACAAAAAAGTTAAAAAGCAAAAATTGAAAGATTTTGAAATAACTAAAGTGTGCCTTGAACAATTGAAATAAAACAAAAGCATAACAAAAAAGAACAATTGACAAAATTCCTTCACGAGACAACAAAATAGTTAAACATTTATGAAACGTGTTTTCTAAATATTTTTGTAGGAATTCATGTCGTGGTTTTTGAAAAATTTCCCCTAAAATTTTGTCCAATTTATCTAAATTAGTTTCGGTGCCCATTTGAAAATTTTGTAAAAACTCATATTTTTCAGGGTCAATTTTAAAAAATAAATGGCCTGAGTACACCTCTGTATCGTCTACTAAATTTAAAACCATATTAACAAATCGTTTTAAATACAAAATATTAACATCGGTTTCGGTATCCTTTTGTGTATAAGCGTTATCCTTTTCATCCGAATATTTTAAATAATCATTAGAAGGGCTCATATCATAAGGATCCACCCAATTATTGGGTATGGCTTGACTAGAAATACCCAAAAATGGGTTAAATTGTACCTAAAATGATATACATTGTATTTTATATAATTTTTATTTGTTAAACTTACTAATATGAACAATAAATACGTTACAAACATTGTTTATTTGAGGAAATTCTGCATAAATACTTGACAGTTGTGTCAAAAATTTGAACTACATTTTAAGTTGGTACTTTTGTTTCGTAAAAAGTCCCTAGTTCCAAACACATAACCTCACATAACCTGTAAATTGTAAACACACGTGTGTAACAACTCCGTAAAATTAGCAAAAATGGCAGGTAGTAAGAAAAAAAGAGTAAATGAACAAAATTCAAGCGCAGAAAATAGCGAAAATGAATCTGAAAATATGGATATAGACACTGTAAGTTATTTTTTTGAAATTTCAACTTTTTATTAATTGTTTTTATAGACAATTGAAGCAGATTTTGAAGGAAGAAATCCAGATCAAAGTGATTTTCACGGAATTCAACAATTGTTAAAACAATTATTCCTAAAAGCACATGTCAATTTGACGCAATTTTGTGATATGATTATTTCACAACAAGGTTTAGGAAGTGTTTTGAAACAAAGTTTGGATGAAGATGATGATGATAATGATGATTTATCATCAAATGATGTCTTCGGTGTGACAACTGTTTTGAATTTGACAGCTAATGAAGTACGTTTTGTTTTTGTTTCCTATCAAGAATTACATTGTTTATTTACAGAAAAACGACAGTGTTAAACAATTGAATGACTTGTTAAAATCATTAGCAAATCAACACGCAACAAATGACGTTCAGAATCAACTGTCAACTATTTTAGAAAAACAAAAGATTGGATTGTTGATTAATGAACGTTTTATAAACATTCCTGCAAAAATTGCTGACCCATTACTAGAAAGTTTAAATCAGGAAATTAATCGTGTAAAATCAAAAAACCCTAGCTATAATTTTGACTATTTTTTGCTTATTTGCAAGACTTATAAACAAAAAAACAAAACTAATACAGGTACACTGTTAACAAAAAAGTGAACATTGTTAAAACAATTGATTTTCAGAAGAGGAAACAATTTATATAAACGCCGAAGAAGAAATTTTTGCTCAAAATTCAGACTTGAATTTTGAATTTTCTGTTGAAAAGGAAACAGATTTAGCAGTTTCCGGTTCGTGGACTGAAGATGATAAACAAATGATTCCATATAGAAAAGTTCTTCTTATCCAAGGGTCGAAATTTCCAGAAATTGTAAGAAAGGTTAAAAGTTTTGTCAATTAAATAAATGTTTATATATTTTTTTTATTTCTCCTACCTTTTAATAAAAAATAATTTTTATTTGACGCAAACATCAGCGCCAAAATGCTTGAACTAAAAAAATCTGCCTTACCGACATAAATATAATTAATTTATTTAAAAAATTTAATATAAAGGTTTTTTCATATAAATATACTAATAAAACATTTAAATAAAAATATTTGACATTTTTACTAGCGACAAAATGCTCGAATTTAAAAAAATCTGCATTACCGGCATAAATATAATCAATTTATTTTAATAATTTAATATTAATTTCATGTTTCTTCATACAAATACAGTGTAGTGTATTATTAAAACATTTAAAAATATATATTTGCTATTTACATTAGCGACAAAATGCTTGAACTAAAAAAACTGCCTTACCGACATATATATATAATATTTTTTTTTTAGTAATGTAATATTAATTTTATGTTTTTTCATTTAAATAAAACATAATCTATTATTAAAACATTTAAAAACAAAATATTTGACAGTTTTACTAGCGACAAAATGCTGAACTAAAAAAATCTACATTACCGACATCAATATAATCAATTTATTTTAATAATTTAATATTGATTTTATGGTTTTTCACACAAATACAGCAAAATCCATTAATAAAACAAATAATATTAATTTTTTTTAACAAATAATGCAAAATTATCGATAATTAGTTCCAAGATTTGACACCAGAGTGCTTGTCAAATCATCAAATAAGTTTATTATCAATCAATTAAGAAAAAATAGAAACAATATAAACTCAAACACTTTATTTATTAAATATTGCTTGAACTACAATAAGCATACGACTAGATATTTACAAAAACATCAAGACTTTCTAAAAATTGAGCTGAAATTTAAACTTTTTCGCTTTCAATAGAATATTTTGGTGGCAAATCACTCAATAGAGATTCCTGATCACTTAATTCTTCTTTTTGAATTGGCTCTCTTTTTTCTGAAGCAAAAATCAACCAAATACCTAACAGAACTGCCAATAAAATAGCAGAAATTAGGATCCAACGCGGTATTCCAGAATTTCTTGAAGCACAGTCAAGCCAATCGCCATTATTTTGGTAATTTTTTAAGGTTAACTCATTTGCGAATTGGATATTGTCTTCCTAGAATCAGTTTTCAAGGTTACAAAGGTTATAGGTTGCTAAGCAACGACGGATTGTTGCTAGGCAACGGTGTTGGATTGGTTGGCAACGGTGTTGGGTTGGTTGGCAACGGTGTTGGGTTGCTAAGCAACGGTGTTGGTTGCTAAGCAACTGTAGACCGTTGCTTAGCAACGAGAAATAGATGTTAAGTTACTAACCTCAATTGGCATTGTTCGGATTCTAGTTTCGGGAATTTTATATTCTACACTGTACCCAAAATCAAATTGTCTTAAGCTTGGATCGGCCAATATGTCCAAATCTATTTGTTCTATGTCTGGTTGAAGTATCATTAAATTATTTTGACCGTCTTCAACAATAACAACTACATTTTTTGAGATTTCTTGCTATAAATCAAAAGTTATATTACAATATGACTTATATTTTGTTTTCAAGTATAATACTTCTCTCTTTTTATGCATCTCGCTACAACCGAGTTTGCATATATCGATACTGTCCTTTGAATAAGCTTGAGTACATGCTAAAAATATATTTTAGAGATTTGTTGTAAAAATAAACAAAAAAACTTACAGACAATGCATTCATTGTTAGTTTTATTAAAATTCAATCCTCCTTTTGCGTTTATTAATTCGAAAAATCGACAACCTCGCTCACAAATGTTATTTGCGTCATTTTCCTGAAAATGTGGTTGTTGTTTTATGAAAATGAGTGCAAAAATATACTTACTACTGGTAAAATGAATAAATTTTTAGCACATAGTTCTGTACAGCTGTCTGTATATGAAAAATCGTCTGCCAAACAAGTTTTGTATAAATATATTAAAAGAAAACACAAAATATGTTTAATCTTTTTCATTTTGATGACTTTGAAGTTTATTTTTTAAGGATTTTCACAGAAAGAACGAAAAACTTGTTATTTGTATTGATTTTTGACTGAAGATTTAGGGAATTTGTTTTTGGGGTAAAATATGTTACAGTCATGCAAAATAATTATTTATTTATTTCTATATTCACATATTATATATTACATAGCAAATTATTACAATATTTGTATAAAATATGTTTAATAAATATTTAAGTTTTAAAATACATTTATCTACATTACCGACATAGTTTTAGTTCTAGTTTTTGACAGCAGACTGACATTTGTCTTTTGAAAAAAAAATGACAGTAGGTCAGCTAGACAATTTTTGTATAAATATATTAAAAAAAGCACAAAATATGTTTAATCCTTTTTCATTTTGAAGGCTTTGGCGTTTATTTTTTAAAGATTTTGACAAAAAGAACGAAAAACTTGTTATTTGTATTGATTTTTGACTGATGTTTTAGGGATTTTATTTTTGGGGTAAAATGTGTTAGTCATGCAAAATAATTATTTATTTTTTATTCACATATTATTTATTACATAGCAAATTAATGCAATATTTGTTTAAAATATGTTTAATATATATTTAAATATATAAAATATATTTATCTACATTACCGACATAAAAACTTAGTTCTAGTTTTTAACACCAGATGACAATCGTCTTGGAAAACAAATGACAGTTAATGTAGGTTTTAGGTTATAAATAAATAAGTTTTAAGAAATAGTTTATTTATTTTGTACATCAATTCTTTTTAGAACTACCAAAACCTGAGAATCCCATTATTTCACTTAATTCGCTTTTAGGTTCATCTTCGCTGACTTCTTCAAATTTTCTCTTCTTTTCTTGGCGTTTCTCGCGTCTGTATTCTCTAAGTCTTTCTTCTTCCTCTGCTAATTCTTGCATTCGTTGATTCATATCATATTCTTTACGTTTTTCTTCGATTTTCTTTTTGTTTTGTTGAAATCTTTGCTTTACTTGGTCTAAGGTACTGCGTTCAATTCTCATTGACATGCCCAAATTTCTTTGATGCTTTTTCCCATTGATGTGGTCTAAGAAATTGATGGAATCTTTGACGACACAGTCGCACACATTGCAGTAATATCCTCCAGATTGTGATGTAGGAGTGTTTTTGTTAATAACTACACTTTTGCCAAGTTTTGAATCAAGATCAACTTTATACTCTCTTTGTTTTAAAAGTTCTCTTTTAACCGGCGGTCCTTTTTTCTCTGCATCTTCATCGTCTTCTTCTATTTTTAATCTTTCTTGTGCCAATCTTTCATATTCTTCTCTGTCCCATTTTCTTCTGTGATCATCTGGTCTCATTGTCATCTTTGATTTGACAAACACAGGTTATCTATTCACAATTTGAAGTTGTTATTGTCAAAAAATATGCTTTATTATTGTACTTTGTGATGTAATAACTGTTTTGTAATGTTTTAATTGTATGAATTATTAATTTTTATACAAATAACGTAATTGTAACGTAACAATTATAGGAGCAGTCAAAATAAAATGGCGACCAATACAGACGAACTGAGTAAGTTTTCTAATAAAATATTTTATAACTCGAATTAAAATTGATATAAATATACGTTATTTGGTGTTAATTTAAAAGTTAAAGATTGCTTTACAACATATATTTTTTATAACTTTCAATTGTGTTTATTATTCGAGATAATTATTACGAAATATTATTGTTTTTATGCTTGTCACTTTTGTCGGTAATTCAGATATTTTTTTGATCAAACATTTTTTATAAATTCATTTAAAATTGTCTTCGATTTCTAAATTTATTAACAGAATTTATTTGTCCAGTCAAAGAACATAACATAAAATTATTTTCACATATCTATACAGGGCGTTGATTTATGAAACACCCAGTACATTTTTGTATTTTTTCAATTGTATTTTATTCCGTTTATTCTCTAAAAAAGACCAAATACACGCATTGCTTTATAAAGACGTACTGAAGGTATTTTAATAGTAAAAATTAAGATATTTTTTTTGTGTACAACTATACTCTAAGTTCTTACATATTTTTTTTAAGTGTAGTTATACAGGGTGTTCAATAAAGCGAATCAAATTTATTCAATTAAAAATGACTATTTCTCGTCATTTTCAAATGGTACACCCTGTATTTTATAATTCAGTTGGGTGTCTTTTTATATTATCTTCATGTTATTAACCAATAATTTCGGAGTCGTAATGCAACACCCAGTATATGTAAAAATAGGAAAAACCGTCTAATAAATCTATGTCATCCTAATAGAAAACAAATGGCTGATGATTCATCGTGTCCAACTTAAATAGGCTAAAGAAATTATAGACTCTGAAAGATTCTACAACATTCCAAAATAATTACCCACGTATAAATTGTGTCTGTAGAGATATGGAAAAGAATAAACGGAATAACTTGGCAACGCCGCGGAAAACTAAAACAAAATTCATATGTCCTTATAAGGGAATAAAATACAATTGAAAAAATGTAAAAATATATAGGGTGTTCCATAAAAATGCAATACCCTGTATATGTTGAGTGGACAAATAAATTCTATTAATAAAATTATGTTGTAATTTTTACATTTTCTTGTTTTTCTATTAATTATTTATTAATTTTAGTGCTCCTAGAGAGAGTTTTCTTACGAATTGGTTCAGCAGAATCAGATGAACAGTTGGAAAATGCTGTTCAAAAATTTTTGCCCCCTGTGTTGTTAAAATTAAGTTCTCAACAAGAAGGGGTTCGGAAAAAGGTTTATTTTCGTCTTAAAACGAAAAACAAATATTAATTTTACAATTTTTAGGTTATGGAATTGTTAGTTCATATTAACAAACGCATAAAAAGTAGACCATTGGTTAAACTACCTGTTGAAAGTTTACTCACTCAATATCAAGACCCTTTGGCTTCAAATTTTGTTACTGTATGTCTTTTTTTTTTTGAAAAAACAAATATATAACAATTTTTTTTTAGAATTTTACAATAATTTACATAAAAATGGGTTTTCCACGTTTGGAATTTGAAAAACAAGTTGAATTAGTACCCTCAATAATTAATTCCCTAGCAGACAAACCGCAACAACAAACTGACAGTCTTTTGTTGTTGATTATTCCGTTGCTAGGTGACGTTACCATGCCAACAGACCCAAACAAAAGACAGTCGATGTTTGGTTTGAACGAAAAACCAATGGTTGCTAAGCAACTGTTGTCATTGATGCTCGATTGTTTATTGTTACCATACAGGTAATATTAATAATGTTACTTTACAGGCTTCTTGGTAGCTAAGTAAATAAACAATTACAGTAACTAACCTGTAAATATTTACAAGGCTAGCCTTGTAAAAAAATATAGATAGATAGATAGATATATAGACAGTGAATCAACGAAAATAGTATATGACTAGCTTGTCAAATTTTACAATGTTCATAAAAAATATTAGAAAATAATAAATTTTTTATGCATTTTATTATAAATATTTCAAACTTAATTTAATTAGGTTTATCTGAGTAATTATACATATTTATAGTACATTTTGATTCACTGGCGAAACTCATTTGACAACGTCTAGCTATAAATTGTTCTACCACCGCCAACTACCAATTCCAAAATAGAGTAAATTTTTTTTGAAGAATAAATTAATAAAAAAAAAAACGCTATGAAGGTGGAAATAAAATTTTGTACGTGGCACGCGTGCAATTAATCTTTACTGGGCTCACTGGATTATAAGAGCTCGTCCTTCGTCGCTCGCTTTACAAATTTCCAGCTCTGTAAAGATTAACACCGCTGGCCATGTAAATAATTATTAATGGGGCATGCAGAATAAATAAATTAAAAAAAAATAGTTGTGAGGTTATGACTTAGTAATTTTTGTTTTTAGTGCAATTTCTAGTGGAATTTCACCGCCAGGAATGTCACAACAGGGTTTTTCGCGCGTAACTGAAAATCCCCTAAAACCAGAGGAGTTAGAAAAAATGAAATTGGGTATTGTTAAGTTTTTAGCGGGCGGAATTTTACCAGATTCTGAAATTTTGATTCATTTAATTGTCGCTGCAAGTGATACAAGGTTTTCTGTCGCAAATTTGGCCGATTTGGAACTCAAAAAAATTGTTGGGTAAAAAAAAAATTTTTTTTGACTTTCCAAAATTTTTAATTTATCTTTTAGGTCTTTAGATTGGACTTCTTCAGCACTTGCCACGCCCATTTTTAAGTTGTATTTGGGAACTCAAGGCAATGTTAAACCAGAACTCAAAAAAACCCCCGCCAATACAAGAATTCGACTAAAATTGTTACATTTTTTATGTCGAGTAAATGGTCAAGGTTTTCTTATAGCGCCATCTGTACAAGTGAGTTATAACCGTGTACCTCGCTTATAACGAACTAATTTTGAAATTATTTCAGGTAATTTTTGATTCCTTGTACGGAACCAACACAAATACAAAACTTAAAAGTCTGGCGTTGCAGTTTACTACAAATATTATACAACAGTAAGTTTTTATATGTTTTAAAAAATTTACTTTAAGTTTTAAAAATTCCCAGAGCGATAGTTTTTGAGTCAGGCCCTTTTTAAGTTGGACAGATTTTGTTAAAAGTGCGAAAAATGAATGACCCAATTTTTTTACAAAAAGTATAGAGTCTTCTTAATTAGACCCTCTACATTCCGGGAAAATTAGTGAAAAAATTCCCAGAGCGATAGTTTTTGAGTCAGGCCCTTTTTAAGTTGGACAGATTTTCGTAAATGTGCGAAAAATGAATGACCCAAATTTTCTACAAAAAGTATGTAGTCCCCTTAATTCGACCCTCTACATTCCGGGAAAAATAGTGAAAAAATTCCCAGAGCGATAGTTTTTGAGTCAGGCCCATTTTAAGTTGGACAGATTTTCGTAAATGTGCGAAAAATGAATGACCCAATTTTTTTACAACAAGTATAGAGTCCCCTTAATTTGACCCTCTACATTCCGGGAAAAATAGTGAAAAAATTCCCAGAGCGATAGTTTTTGAGTCAGGCCCTTTTTAAGTTGGACAGATTTTGTTAAAAGTGCGAAAAATGAATGACCCAAATTTTCTACAAAAAGTATGTAGTCCCCTTAATTCGACCCTCTACATTCCGGGAAAAATAGTGAAAAAATTCCCAGAGCAATAGTTTTTGAGTCAGGCCCTTTTTAAGTTGGACAGATTTTCGTAAATGTGCGAAAAATGAATGACCCAAATTTTCTACAAAAAGTATGTAGTCCCCTTAATTCGACCCTCTACATTCCGGGAAAAATAGTGAAAAAATTCCCAGAGCGATAGTTTTTGAGTCAGGCCCTTTTTAAGTTGGACAGATTTTGTTAAAAGTGCGAAAAATGAATGACCCAAATTTTCTACAAAAAGTATGTAGTCCCCTTAATTCGACCCTTTACATTCCGGGAAAAATAGTGAAAAAATTCCCAGAGCAATAGTTTTTGAGTCAGGCCCTTTTTAAGTTGGACAGATTTTCGTAAATGTGCGAAAAATGAATGACCCAATTTTTTTACAACAAGTATAGAGTCCCCTTAATTTGACCCTCTACATTCCGGGAAAAATAGTGAAAAAATTCCCAGAGCGATAGTTTTTGAGTCAGGCCCTTTTTAAGTTGGACAGATTTTGTTAAAAGTGCGAAAAATGAATGACCCAAATTTTCTACAAAAAGTATGTAGTCCCCTTAATTCGACCCTCTACATTCCGGGAAAAATAGTGAAAAAATTCCCAGAGCAATAGTTTTTGAGTCAGGCCCTTTTTAAGTTGGACAGATTTTCGTAAATGTGCGAAAAATGAATGACCCAAATTTTCTACAAAAAGTATGTAGTCCCCTTAATTCGACCCTCTACATTCCGGAAAAAATAGTGAAAAAATTCCCAGAGCGATAGTTTTTGAGTCAGGCCCTTTTTAAGTAGGACAGATTTTGTTAAAAGTGCGAAAAATGAATGACCCAAATTTTCTACAAAAAGTATGTAGTCCCCTTAATTCGACCCTCTACATTCCGGGAAAAATAGTGAAAAAATTCCCAGAGCGATAGTTTTTGAGTCAGGCCCTTTTTAAGTTGGACAGATTTTGTTAAAAGTGCGAAAAATGAATGACCCAAATTTTCTACAAAAAGTATGTAGTCCCCTTAATTCGACCCTCTACATTCCGGGAAAAATAGTGAAAAAATTCCCAGAGCAATAGTTTTTGAGTCAGGCCCTTTTTAAGTTGGACAGATTTTCGTAAATGTGCGAAAAATGAATGACCCAATTTTTTTACAACAAGTATAGAGTCCCCTTAATTTGACCCTCTACATTCCGGGAAAAATAGTGAAAAAATTCCCAGAGCGATAGTTTTTGAGTCAGGCCCATTTTAAGTTGGACAGATTTTCGTAAATGTGCGAAAAATGAATGACCCAATTTTTTTACAACAAGTATAGAGTCCCCTTAATTTGACCCTCTACATTCCGGGAAAAATAGTGAAAAAATTCCCAGAGCGATAGTTTTTGAGTCAGGCCCTTTTTAAGTTGGACAGATTTTGTTAAAAGTGCGAAAAATGAATGACCCAAATTTTCTACAAAAAGTATGTAGTCCCCTTAATTCGACCCTCTACATTCCGGGAAAATAGTGAAAAAATTCCCAGAGCGATAGTTTTTGAGTCAGGCCCATTTTAAGTTGGACAGATTTTCGTAAATGTGCGAAAAATGAATGACCCAATTTTTTTACAACAAGTATAGAGTCCCCTTAATTTGACCCTCTACATTCCGGGAAAATTAGTGAAAAAATTCCCAGAGCGATAGTTTTTGAGTCAGGCCCTTTTTAAGTTGGACAGATTTTGTTAAAAGTGCGAAAAATGAATGACCCAAATTTTCTACAAAAAGTATGTAGTCCCCTTAATTCGACCCTCTACATTCCGGGAAAAATAGTGAAAAAATTCCCAGAGCAATAGTTTTTGAGTCAGGCCCTTTTTAAGTTGGACAGATTTTCGTAAATGTGCGAAAAATGAATGACCCAAATTTTCTACAAAAAGTATGTAGTCCCCTTAATTCGACCCTCTACATTCCGGGAAAAATAGTGAAAAAATTCCCAGAGCGATAGTTTTTGAGTCAGGCCCTTTTTAAGTTGGACAGATTTTGTTAAAAGTGCGAAAAATGAATGACCCAAATTTTCTACAAAAAGTATGTAGTCCCCTTAATTCGACCCTTTACATTCCGGGAAAAATAGTGAAAAAATTCCCAGAGCAATAGTTTTTGAGTCAGGCCCTTTTTAAGTTGGACAGATTTTCGTAAATGTGCGAAAAATGAATGACCCAATTTTTTTACAACAAGTATAGAGTCCCCTTAATTTGACCCTCTACATTCCGGGAAAAATAGTGAAAAAATTCCCAGAGCGATAGTTTTTGAGTCAGGCCCTTTTTAAGTTGGACAGATTTTGTTAAAAGTGCGAAAAATGAATGACCCAAATTTTCTACAAAAAGTATGTAGTCCCCTTAATTCGACCCTCTACATTCCGGGAAAAATAGTGAAAAAATTCCCAGAGCGATAGTTTTTGAGTAAGGCCCTTTTTAAGTTGGACAGATTTTCGTAAAAGTGCGAAAAATGAATGACCCAAATTTTCTACAAAAAGTATGTAGTCCCCTTAATTCGACCCTCTACATTCCGGAAAAAATAGTGAAAAAATTCCCAGAGCGATAGTTTTTGAGTCAGGCCCTTTTTAAGTTGGACAGATTTTCGTAAAAGTGCGAAAAATGAATGACCCAAATTTTCTACAAAAAGTATGTAGTCCCCTTAATTCGACCCTCTACATTCCGGAAAAAATAGTAAAAAAATTCCCAGAGCGATAGTTTTTGAGTCAGGCCCTTTTTAAGTTGGACAGATTTTGTTAAAAGTGCGAAAAATGAATGACCCAAATTTTCTACAAAAAGTATGTAGTCCCCTTAATTCGACCCTCTACATTCCGGGAAAAATAGTGAAAAAATTCCCAGAGCGATAGTTTTTGAGTCAGGCCCTTTTTAAGTTGGACAGATTTTGTTAAAAGTGCGAAAAATGAATGACCCAATTTTTTTACAAAAAGTATAGAGTCTTCTTAATTCGACCCTCTACATTCCGGGAAAAATAGTGAAAAAATTCCCAGAGCGATAGTTTTTGAGTCAGGCCCTTTTTAAGTTGGACAGATTTTCGTAAAAGTGCGAAAAATGAATGACCCAATTTTTTTACAAAAAGTATAGAGTCTTCTTAATTAGACCCTCTACATTCCGGGAAAATTAGTGAAAAAATTCCCAGAGCGATAGTTTTTGAGTCAGGCCCTTTTTAAGTTGGACAGATTTTCGTAAAAGTGCGAAAAATGAATGACCCAAATTTTCTACAAAAAGTATGTAGTCCCCTTAATTTGACCCTCTACATTCCGGGAAAAATAGTGAAAAAATTCCCAGAGCGATAGTTTTTGAGTCAGGCCCTTTTTAAGTTGGACAGATTTTCGTAAAAGTGCGAAAAATGAATGACCCAAATTTTCTACAAAAAGTATGTAGTCCCCTTAATTCGACCCTCTACATTACGAGAAAAATAGTGAAAAAATTCCCAGAGCGACAGTTTTTGAGTCAGGCCCTTTTTAAGTTGGACAGATTTTCGTAAAAGTGCGAAAAATGAATGACCCAAATTTTCTACAAAAAGTATGTAGTCCCCTTAATTCGACCCTCTACATTCCGGGAAAAATAGTGAAAAAATTCCCAGAGCGATAGTTTTTGAGTCAGGCCCTTTTTAAGTTGGACAGATTTTCGTAAAAGTGCGAAAAATGAATGACCCAAATTTTCTACAAAAAGTATGTAGTCCCCTTAATTCGACCCTCTACATTCCGGGAAAAATAGTGAAAAAATTCCCAGAGCGATAGTTTTTGAGTCAGGCCCTTTTTAAGTTGGACAGATTTTCGTAAAAGTGCGAAAAATGAATGACCCCAATTTTTGACAAAAAGTATGTAGTCCCCTTAATTCGACCCTCTACATTCCGGGAAAAATAGTGAAAAAATTCCCAGAGCGATAGTTTTTGAGTCAGGCCCTTTTTAAGTTGGACAGATTTTCGTAAAAGTGCGAAAAATGAATGACCCAATTTTTTTACAAAAAGTATGTAGTCCCCTTAATTCGACCCTCTACATTACGAGAAAAATAGTGAAAAAACTCCCAGAGCGATAGTTTTTGAGTCAGGCCCTTTTTAAGTTGGACAGATTTTCGTAAAAGTGCGAAAAATGAATGACCCAAATTTTCTACAAAAAGTATGTAGTCCCCTTAATTCGACCCTCTACATTCCGGGAAAAATAGTGAAAAAATTCCCAGAGCGATAGTTTTTGAGTAAGGCCCTTTTTAAGTTGGACAGATTTTCGTAAAAGTGCGAAAAATGAATGACCCAAATTTTCTACAAAAAGTATGTAGTCCCCTTAATTCGACCCTCTACATTCCGGAAAAAATAGTGAAAAAATTCCCAGAGCGATAGTTTTTGAGTCAGGCCCTTTTTAAGTTGGACAGATTTTGTTAAAAGTGCGAAAAATGAATGACCCAAATTTTCTACAAAAAGTATGTAGTCCCCTTAATTCGACCCTCTACATTCCGGGAAAAATAGTGAAAAAATTCCCAGAGCGATAGTTTTTGAGTCAGGCCCTTTTTAATTTGGACAGATTTTGTTAAAAGTGCGAAAAATGAATGACCCAATTTTTTTACAAAAAGTATGTAGTCCCCTTAATTCGCCCCTCTACATTACGAGAAAAATAGTGAAAAAATTCCCAGAGCGATAGTTTTTGAGTCAGGCCCTTTTTAAGTTGGACAGATTTTGTTAAAAGTGCGAAAAATGAATGACCCAAATTTTCTACAAAAAGTATGTAGTCCCCTTAATTCGACCCTCTACATTCCGGGAAAAATAGTGAAAAAATTCCCAGAGCGATAGTTTTTGAGTCAGGCCCTTTTTAAGTTGGACAGATTTTCGTAAAAGTGCGAAAAATGAATGACCCAAATTTTCTACAAAAAGTATGTAGTCCCCTTAATTCGACCCTCTACATTCCGGGAAAAATAGTGAAAAAATTCCCAGAGCGATAGTTTTTGAGTCAGGCCCTTTTTAAGTTGGACAGATTTTCGTAAAAGTGCGAAAAATGAATGACCCAAATTTTCTACAAAAAGTATGTAGTCCCCTTAATTCGACCCTCTACATTCCGGGAAAAATAGTGAAAAAATTCCCAGAGCAATAGTTTTTGAGTCAGGCCCTTTTTAATTTGGACAGATTTTGTTAAAAGTGCGAAAAATGAATGACCCAATTTTTTTACAAAAAGTATGTAGTCCCCTTAATTCGCCCCTCTACATTACGAGAAAAATAGTGAAAAAATTCCCAGAGCGACAGTTTTTGAGTCAGGCCCTTTTTAAGTTGGACAGATTTTCGTAAAAGTGCGAAAAATGAATGACCCAAATTTTCTACAAAAAGTATGTAGTCCCCTTAATTCGACCCTCTACATTCCGGGAAAAATAGTGAAAAAATTCCCAGAGCGATAGTTTTTGAGTCAGGCCCTTTTTAAGTTGGACAGATTTTCGTAAAAGTGCGAAAAATGAATGACCCCAATTTTTGACAAAAAGTATGTAGTCCCCTTAATTCGCCCCTCTACATTACGAGAAAAATAGTGAAAAAATTCCCAGAGCGATAGTTTTTGAGTCAGGCCCTTTTTAAGTTGGACAGATTTTCGTAAAAGTGCGAAAAATGAATGACCCCAATTTTTGACAAAAAGTATGTAGTCCCCTTAATTCGACCCTCTACATTCCGGGAAAAATAGTGAAAAAATTCCCAGAGCGATAGTTTTTGAGTCAGGCCCTTTTTAAGTTGGACAGATTTTCGTAAAAGTGCGAAAAATGAATGACCCCAATTTTCTACAAAAAGTATGTAGTCCCCTTAATTCGACCCTCTACATTCCGGGAAAAATAGTGAAAAAATTCCCAGAGCGATAGTTTTTGAGTCAGGCCCTTTTTAAGTTGGACAGATTTTCGTAAAAGTGCGAAAAATGAATGACCCAAATTTTCTACAAAAAGTATGTAGTCCCCTTAATTCGACCCTCTACATTCCGGGAAAAATAGTGAAAAAATTCCCAGAGCAATAGTTTTTGAGTCAGGCCCTTTTTAATTTGGACAGATTTTGTTAAAAGTGCGAAAAATGAATGACCCAATTTTTTTACAAAAAGTATGTAGTCCCCTTAATTCGCCCCTCTACATTACGAGAAAAATAGTGAAAAAATTCCCAGAGCGACAGTTTTTGAGTCAGGCCCTTTTTAAGTTGGACAGATTTTCGTAAAAGTGCGAAAAATGAATGACCCAAATTTTCTACAAAAAGTATGTAGTCCCCTTAATTCGACCCTCTACATTCCGGGAAAAATAGTGAAAAAATTCCCAGAGCGATAGTTTTTGAGTCAGGCCCTTTTTAAGTTGGACAGATTTTCGTAAAAGTGCGAAAAATGAATGACCCCAATTTTTGACAAAAAGTATGTAGTCCCCTTAATTCGCCCCTCTACATTACGAGAAAAATAGTGAAAAAATTCCCAGAGCGATAGTTTTTGAGTCAGGCCCTTTTTAAGTTGGACAGATTTTCGTAAAAGTGCGAAAAATGAATGACCCCAATTTTTGACAAAAAGTATGTAGTCCCCTTAATTCGACCCTCTACATTCCGGGAAAAATAGTGAAAAAATTCCCAGAGCGATAGTTTTTGAGTCAGGCCCTTTTTAAGTTGGACAGATTTTCGTAAAAGTGCGAAAAATGAATGACCCAAATTTTCTACAAAAAGTATGTAGTCCCCTTAATTCGACCCTCTACATTCCGGGAAAAATAGTGAAAAAATTCCCAGAGCAATAGTTTTTGAGTCAGGCCCTTTTTAATTTGGACAGATTTTGTTAAAAGTGCGAAAAATGAATGACCCAATTTTTTTACAAAAAGTATGTAGTCCCCTTAATTCGCCCCTCTACATTACGAGAAAAATAGTGAAAAAATTCCCAGAGCGACAGTTTTTGAGTCAGGCCCTTTTTAAGTTGGACAGATTTTCGTAAAAGTGCGAAAAATGAATGACCCAAATTTTCTACAAAAAGTATGTAGTCCCCTTAATTCGACCCTCTACATTCCGGGAAAAATAGTGAAAAAATTCCCAGAGCGATAGTTTTTGAGTCAGGCCCTTTTTAAGTTGGACAGATTTTCGTAAAAGTGCGAAAAATGAATGACCCAAATTTTCTACAAAAAGTATGTAGTCCCCTTAATTCGACCCTCTACATTCCGGGAAAAATAGTGAAAAAATTCCCAGAGCGATAGTTTTTGAGTCAGGCCCTTTTTAAGTTGGACAGATTTTCGTAAAAGTGCGAAAAATGAATGACCCCAATTTTTGACAAAAAGTATGTAGTCCCCTTAATTCGACCCTCTACATTCCGGGAAAAATAGTGAAAAAATTCCCAGAGCGATAGTTTTTGAGTCAGGCCCTTTTTAAGTTGGACAGATTTTCGTAAAAGTGCGAAAAATGAATGACCCAAATTTTCTACAAAAAGTATGTAGTCCCCTTAATTCGACCCTCTACATTCCGGGAAAAATAGTGAAAAAATTCCCAGAGCAATAGTTTTTGAGTCAGGCCCTTTTTAATTTGGACAGATTTTGTTAAAAGTGCGAAAAATGAATGACCCAATTTTTTTACAAAAAGTATGTAGTCCCCTTAATTCGCCCCTCTACATTACGAGAAAAATAGTGAAAAAATTCCCAGAGCGACAGTTTTTGAGTCAGGCCCTTTTTAAGTTGGACAGATTTTCGTAAAAGTGCGAAAAATGAATGACCCAAATTTTCTACAAAAAGTATGTAGTCCCCTTAATTCGACCCTCTACATTCCGGGAAAAATAGTGAAAAAATTCCCAGAGCGATAGTTTTTGAGTCAGGCCCTTTTTAAGTTGGACAGATTTTCGTAAAAGTGCGAAAAATGAATGACCCAAATTTTCTACAAAAAGTATGTAGTCCCCTTAATTCGACCCTCTACATTCCGGGAAAAATAGTGAAAAAATTCCCAGAGCGATAGTTTTTGAGTCAGGCCCTTTTTAAGTTGGACAGATTTTCGTAAAAGTGCGAAAAATGAATGACCCCAATTTTTGACAAAAAGTATGTAGTCCCCTTAATTCGACCCTCTACATTCCGGGAAAAATAGTGAAAAAATTCCCAGAGCGATAGTTTTTGAGTCAGGCCCTTTTTAAGTTGGACAGATTTTCGTAAAAGTGCGAAAAATGAATGACCCAAATTTTCTACAAAAAGTATGTAGTCCCCTTAATTCGACCCTCTACATTCCGGGAAAAATAGTGAAAAAATTCCCAGAGCGATAGTTTTTGAGTAAGGCCCTTTTTAAGTTGGACAGATTTTCGTAAAAGTGCGAAAAATGAATGACCCAAATTTTCTACAAAAAGTATGTAGTCCCCTTAATTCGACCCTCTACATTCCGGAAAAAATAGTGAAAAAATTCCCAGAGCGATAGTTTTTGAGTCAGGCCCTTTTTAAGTTGGACAGATTTTGTTAAAAGTGCGAAAAATGAATGACCCAAATTTTCTACAAAAAGTATGTAGTCCCCTTAATTCGACCCTCTACATTCCGGGAAAAATAGTGAAAAAATTCCCAGAGCGATAGTTTTTGAGTCAGGCCCTTTTTAATTTGGACAGATTTTGTTAAAAGTGCGAAAAATGAATGACCCAATTTTTTTACAAAAAGTATGTAGTCCCCTTAATTCGCCCCTCTACATTACGAGAAAAATAGTGAAAAAATTCCCAGAGCGACAGTTTTTGAGTCAGGCCCTTTTTAAGTTGGACAGATTTTCGTAAAAGTGCGAAAAATGAATGACCCAAATTTTCTACAAAAAGTATGTAGTCCCCTTAATTCGACCCTCTACATTCCGGGAAAAATAGTGAAAAAATTCCCAGAGCGATAGTTTTTGAGTCAGGCCCTTTTTAAGTTGGACAGATTTTCGTAAAAGTGCGAAAAATGAATGACCCAAATTTTCTACAAAAAGTATGTAGTCCCCTTAATTCGACCCTCTACATTCCGGGAAAAATAGTGAAAAAATTCCCAGAGCGATAGTTTTTGAGTCAGGCCCTTTTTAATTTGGACAGATTTTCGTAAAAGTGCGAAAAATGAATGACCCAAATTTTCTACAAAAAGTATGTAGTCCCCTTAATTCGACCCTCTACATTCCGGGAAAAATAGTGAAAAAATTCCCAGAGCGATAGTTTTTGAGTCAGGCCCTTTTTAAGTTGGACAGATTTTCGTAAAAGTGCGAAAAATGAATGACCCCAATTTTTGACAAAAAGTATGTAGTCCCCTTAATTCGACCCTCTACATTCCGGGAAAAATAGTGAAAAAATTCCCAGAGCGATAGTTTTTGAGTCAGGCCCTTTTTAAGTTGGACAGATTTTCGTAAAATTGCGAAAAATGAATGACCCAATTTTTTTACAAAAAGTATGTAGTCCCCTTAATTCGACCCTCTACATTACGAGAAAAATAGTGAAAAAATTCCCAGAGCGATAGTTTTTGAGTCAGGCCCTTTTTAAGTTGGACAGATTTTCGTAAAAGTGCGAAAAATGAATGACCCAAATTTTCTACAAAAAGTATGTAGTCCCCTTAATTCGACCCTCTACATTCCGGGAAAAATAGTGAAAAAATTCCCAGAGCGATAGTTTTTGAGTCAGGCCCTTTTTAATTTGGACAGATTTTGTTAAAAGTGCGAAAAATGAATGACCCAATTTTTTTACAAAAAGTATGTAGTCCCCTTAATTCGCCCCTCTACATTACGAGAAAAATAGTGAAAAAATTCCCAGAGCGACAGTTTTTGAGTCAGGCCCTTTTTAAGTTGGACAGATTTTCGTAAAAGTGCGAAAAATGAATGACCCAATTTTTTTACAAAAAGTATAGAGTCTTCTTAATTAGACCCTCTACATTCCGGGAAAATTAGTGAAAAAATTCCCAGAGCGATAGTTTTTGAGTCAGGCCCTTTTTAAGTTGGACAGATTTTGTTAAAAGTGCGAAAAATGAATGACCCAAATTTTCTACAAAAAGTATGTAGTCCCCTTAATTCGACCCTCTACATTCCGGGAAAAATAGTGAAAAAATTCCCAGAGCAATAGTTTTTGAGTCAGGCCCTTTTTAAGTTGGACAGATTTTCGTAAATGTGCGAAAAATGAATGACCCAATTTTTTTACAACAAGTATAGAGTCCCCTTAATTTGACCCTCTACATTCCGGGAAAAATAGTGAAAAAATTCCCAGAGCGATAGTTTTTGAGTCAGGCCCTTTTTAAGTTGGACAGATTTTCGTAAAAGTGCGAAAAATGAATGACCCAATTTTTTTACAAAAAGTATGTAGTTCCCTTAATTCGACCCTCTACATTACGAGAAAAATAGTGAAAAAATTCCCAGAGCGATAGTTTTTGAGTCAGGCCCTTTTTAAGTTGGACAGATTTTCGTAAAAGTGCGAAAAATGAATGACCCAAATTTTCTACAAAAAGTATGTAGTCCCCTTAATTCGACCCTCTACATTCCGGGAAAAATAGTGAAAAAATTCCCAGAGCGATAGTTTTTGAGTCAGGCCCTTTTTAAGTTGGACTGATTTTCGTAAAAGTGCGAAAAATGAATGACCCCAATTTTTGACAAAAAGTATGTAGTCCCCTTAATTCGACCCTCTACATTCCGGGAAAAATAGTGAAAAAATTCCCAGAGCGATAGTTTTTGAGTCAGGCCCTTTTTAAGTTGGACAGATTTTCGTAAAAGTGCGAAAAATGAATGACCCCAATTTTTGACAAAAAGTATGTAGTCCCCTTAATTCGACCCTCTACATTCCGGGAAAAATAGTGAAAAAATTCCCAGAGCGATAGTTTTTGAGTCAGGCCCTTTTTAAGTTGGACAGATTTTGTTAAAATTACGAAAAATGAATGACCCAAATTTTCTACAAAAAGTATGTAGTCCCCTTAATTCGACCCTCTACATTCCGGGAAAAATAGTGAAAAAATTCCCAGAGCGATAGTTTTTGAGTCAGGCCCTTTTTAAGTTGGACAGATTTTGTTAAAAGTGCGAAAAATGAATGACCCAAATTTTCTACAAAAAGTATGTAGTCCCCTTAATTCGACCCTCTACATTCCGGGAAAAATAGTGAAAAAATTCCCAGAGCGATAGTTTTTGAGTCAGGCCCTTTTTAAGTTGGACAGATTTTCGTAAAAGTGCGAAAAATGAATGACCCCAATTTTTGACAAAAAGTATGTAGTCCCCTTAATTCGACCCTCTACATTCCGGGAAAAATAGTGAAAAAATTCCCAGAGCGATAGTTTTTGAGATAGGCCCTTTTTAAGTTGGACAGATTTTCGTAAAAGTGCGAAAAATGAATGACCCAAATTTTTGACGAAAAGTATGTAGTCCCCTTAATTCGACCCTCTACATTCCGGGAAAAATAGTGAAAAAATTCCCAGAGCGATAGTTTTTGAGATAGGCCCTTTTTAAGTTGGACAGATTTTCGTAAAAGTGCGAAAAATGAATGACCCAAATTTTTGACAAAAAGTATGTAGTCCCCTTAATTCGACCCTCTACATTCCGGGAAAAATAGTGAAAAAATTCCCAGAGCGATAGTTTTTGAGATAGGCCCTTTTTAAGTTGGACAGATTTTCGTAAAAGTGCGAAAAATGAATGACCCAAATTTTTGACAAAAAGTATGTAGTCCCCTTAATTCGACCCTCTACATTCCGGGAAAAATAGTGAAAAAATTCCCAGAGCGATAGTTTTTGAGATAGGCCCTTTTTAAGTTGGACAGATTTTCGTAAAAGTGCGAAAAATGAATGACCCAAATTTTCTACAAAAAGTATGTAGTCCCCTTAATTCGACCCTCTACATTCCGGGAAAAATAGTGAAAAAATTCCCAGAGCGATAGTTTTTGAGATAGGCCCTTTTTAAGTTGGACAGATTTTCGTAAAAGTGCGAAAAATGAATGACCCAAATTTTTGACAAAAAGTATGTAGTCCCCTTAATTCGACCCTCTACATTCCGGGAAAAATAGTGAAAAAATTCCCAGAGCGATAGTTTTTGAGATAGGCCCTTTTTAAGTTGGACAGATTTTCGTAAAAGTGCGAAAAATGAATGATCCAAATTTTTAACAAAAAGTTTGTAGTCCCCTTAATTCGACCCTCTACATTCCGGGAAAAATAGTGAAAAAATTCCCAGAGCGATAGTTTTTGAGATAGGCCCTTTTTAAGTTGGACAGATTTTCGTAAAAGTGCGAAAAATGAATGACCCAAATTTTTGACAAAAAGTATGTAGTCCCCTTAATTCGACCCTCTACATTCCGGGAAAAATAGTGAAAAAATTCCCAGAGCGATAGTTTTTGAGATAGGCCCTTTTTAAGTTGGACAGATTTTCGTAAAAGTGCGAAAAATGAATGACCCAAATTTTTGACAAAAAGTATGTAGTCCCCTTAATTCGACCCTCTACATTCCGGGAAAAATAGTGAAAAAATTCCCAGAGCGATAGTTTTTGAGATAGGCCCTTTTTAAGTTGGACAGATTTTCGTAAAAGTGCGAAAAATGAATGACCCAAATTTTCTACAAAAAGTATGTAGTCCCCTTAATTCGACCCTCTACATTCCGGGAAAAATAGTGAAAAAATTCCCAGAGCGATAGTTTTTGAGTCAGGCCCTTTTTAAGTTGGACAGATTTTCGTAAAAGTGCGAAAAATGAATGACCCAAATTTTCTACAAAAAGTATGTAGTCCCCTTAATTCGACCCTCTACATTCCGGGAAAAATAGTGAAAAAATTCCCAGAGCGATAGTTTTTGAGTCAGGCCCTTTTTAAGTTGGACAGATTTTCGTAAAAGTGCGAAAAATGAGTGACCCCAATTTTTGACAAAAAGTATGTAGTCCCCTTAATTCGACCCTCTACATTCCGGGAAAAATAGTGAAAAAAATCCCAGAGCGATAGTTTTTGAGATAAGCCCTTTTTAAGTTGGACAGATTTTCATAAAAGTGCGAAAAATGAATGACCCCAATTTTTGACAAAAAGTATGTAGTCCCCTTAATTCGACCCTCTACATTCCGGGAAAAATAGTGAAAAAATTCCCAGAGCGATAGTTTTTGAGTCAGGCCCTTTTTAAGTTGGACAGATTTTGTTAAAAGTGCGAAAAATGAATGACCCAAATTTTCTACAAAAAGTATGTAGTCCCCTTAATTCGACCCTCTATATTCCGGGAAAAATAGTGAAAAAATTCCCAGAGCGATAGTTTTTGAGATAGGCCCTTTTTAAGTTGGACAGATTTTCATAAAAGTGCGAAAAATGGATGACCCCAATTTTTGACAAAAAGTATGTAGTCCCCTTAATTCGACCCTCTACATTCCGGGAAAAATAGTGAAAAAATTCCCAGAGCGATAGTTTTTGAGTCAGGCCCTTTTTAAGTTGGACAGATTTTCATAAAAGTGCGAAAAATGAGTGACCCCAATTTTTGACAAAAAGTATGTAGTCCCCTTAATTCGACCCTCTACATTCCGGGAAAAATAGTGAAAAAATTCCCAGAGCGATAGTTTTTGAGATAGGCCCTTTTTAAGTTGGACAGATTTTCATAAAAGTGCGAAAAATGAATGACCCCAATTTTTGACAAAAAGTATGTAGTCCCCTTAATTCGACCCTCTACATTCCGGGAAAAATAGTGAAAAAATTCCCAGAGCGATTGTTTTTGAGATAGGCCCTTTTTAAGTTGGACAGATTTTCATAAAAGTGCGAAAAATGAATGACCCCAATTTTTGACAAAAAGTATGTAGTCCCCTTAATTCGACCCTCTACATTCCGGGAAAAATAGTGAAAAAATTCCCAGAGCGATAGTTTTTGAGATAGGCCCTTTTTAAGTTGGACAGATTTTGTTAAAAGTGCGAAAAATGAATGACCCAAATTTTCTACAAAAAGTATGTAGTCCCCTTAATTCGACCCTCTACATTCCGGGAAAAATAGTGAAAAAATTCCCAGAGCGATAGTTTTTGAGATAGGCCCTTTTTAAGTTGGACAGATTTTGTTAAAAGTGCGAAAAATGAATGATCCAAATTTTCTACAAAAAGTATGTAGTCCCCTTAATTCGACCCTCTACATTCCGGGAAAAATAGTGAAAAAATTCCCAGAGCGATGGTTTTTGAGATAGGCCCTTTTTAAGTTGGACAGATTTTGTTAAAAGTGCGAAAAATGAATGATCCAAATTTTCTACAAAAAGTATGTAGTCCCCTTAATTCGGCCCTCTAGATTACGAGAAAAATAGTGAAAAAATTCCCAGAGCGATAGTTTTTGAGATAGGCCCTTTTTAAGTTGGACAGATTTTGTTAAAAGTGCGAAAAATGAATGACCCAAATTTTTGACAAAAAGTATGTAGTCCCCTTAATTCGACCCTCTACATTCCGGGAAAAATAGTGAAAAAATTCCCAGAGCGATAGTTTTTCAGTCAGGCCCTTTTTAATTTGGACAGATTTTCGTAAAAGTGCGAAAAATGAATGACCCAAATTTTCTACAAAAAGTATGTAGTCCCCTTAATTCGACCCTCTACATTCCGGGAAAAATAGTGAAAAAATTCCCAGAGCGATAGTTTTTCAGTCAGGCCCTTTTTAATTTGGACAGATTTTCGTAAAAGTGCGAAAAATGAATGACCCAAATTTTCTACAAAAAGTATGTAGTCCCCTTAATTCGACCCTCTACATTCCGGGAAAAATAGTGAAAAAATTCCCAGAGCGATAGTTTTTGAGATAGGCCCTTTTTAAGTTGGACAGATTTTGTTAAAAGTGCGAAAAATGAATGACCCAAATTTTCTACAAAAAGTATGTAGTCCCCTTAATTCGACCCTCTACATTCCGGGAAAAATAGTGAAAAAATTCCCAGAGCGATAGTTTTTGAGATAGGCCCTTTTTAAGTTGGACATATTTTGTTAAAAGTGCGAAAAATGAATGACCCAAATTTTCTACAAAAAGTATGTAGTCCCCTTAATTCGGCCCTCTAGATTACGAGAAAAATAGTGAAAAAATTCCCAGAGCGATAGTTTTTGAGATAGGCCCTTTTTAAGTTGGACAGATTTTGTTAAAAGTGCGAAAAATGAATGACCCAAATTTTCTACAAAAAGTATGTAGTCCCCTTAATTCGACCCTCTACATTCCGGGAAAAATAGTGAAAAAATTCCCAGAGCGATAGTTTTTGAGTCAGGCCCTTTTTAAGTTGGACAGATTTTCGTAAAAGTGCGAAAAATGAATGACCCAAATTTTCTACAAAAAGTATGTAGTCCCCTTAATTCGACCCTCTACATTCCGGGAAAAATAGTGAAAAAATTCCCAGAGCGATAGTTTTTGAGTCAGGCCCTTTTTAAGTTGGACAGATTTTCGTAAAAGTGCGAAAAATTAATGACCCAAATTTTCTACAAAAAGTATGTAGTCCCCTTAATTCGACCCTCTACATTCCGGGAAAAATAGTGAAAAAATTCCCAGAGCGATAGTTTTTGAGTCAGGCCCTTTTTAAGTTGGACAGATTTTCGTAATAGTGCGAAAAATGAATGACCCAAATTTTCTACAAAAAGTATGTAGTCCCCTTAATTCGACCCTCTACATTCCGGGAAAAATAGTGAAAAAATTCCCAGAGCGATAGTTTTTGAGTCAGGCCCTTTTTAAGTTGGACAGATTTTGTTAAAAGTGCGAAAAATGAATGACCCAAATTTTCTACAAAAAGTATGTAGTCCCCTTAATTCGACCCTCTACATTCCGGGAAAAATAGTGAAAAAATTCCCAGAGCGATAGTTTTTGAGTCAGGCCCTTTTTAAGTTGGACAGATTTTCGTAAAAGTGCGAAAAATGAATGACCCAAATTTTCTACAAAAAGTATGTAGTCCCCTTAATTCGACCCTCTACATTCCGGGAAAAATAGTGAAAAAATTCCCAGAGCGATAGTTTTTGAGTCAGGCCCTTTTTAAGTTGGACAGATTTTCGTAAAAGTGCGAAAAATGAATGACCCAAATTTTCCACAAAAAGTATGTAGTCCCCTTAATTCGACCCTCTACATTACGGGAAAAATAGTGAAAAAATTCCCAGAGCGATAGTTTTTGAGATAGGCCCTTTTTAAGTTGGACAGATTTTCATAAAAGTGCGAAAAATGAATGACCCCAATTTTCCACAAAAAGTATGTAGTCCCCTTAATTCGACCCTCTACATTACGAGAAAAATAGTGAAAAAATTCCCAGAGCGATAGTTTTTGAGATAGGCCCTTTTTAAGTTGGACAGATTTACGTAAAAGTGCGAAAAATGAATGACCCAAATTTTTGACAAAAAGTATGTAGTCCCCTTAATTCGACCCTCTACATTACGAGAAAAATAGTGAAAAAATTCCCAGAGCGATAGTTTTTGAGATAGGCCCTTTTTAAGTTGGACAGATTTTCATAAAAGTGCGAAAAATGAATGACCCAAATTTTTGACAAAAAGTATGTAGTCCCCTTAATTCGACCCTCTACATTACGTTAAAAATAGTGAAAAAATTCCCAGAGCGATAGTTTCTGAGATAGGCCCTTTTTAAGTTGGACAGATTTTCGTAAAAGTGCGAAAAATGAATGACCCAAATTTTTGACAAAAAGTATGTAGTCCCCTTAATTCGACCCTCTACATTCCGGGAAAAATAGTGAAAAAATTCCCAGAGCGATAGTTTTTGAGTCAGGCCCTTTTTAAGTTGGACAGATTTTCGTAAAAGTGCGAAAAATGAATGACCCAAATTTTCTACAAAAAGTATGTAGTCCCCTTAATTCGACCCTCTACATTACGAGAGAAATAGTGAAAAAATTCCCAGAGCGATAGTTTTTTATCTTTACTTAACTTAGTTTTTAATTATTTCAGAGCGGATTTTGATTCGTTAAAACCAGTAGCTCGTTTATTACAAACCGGCCTTTTAAAATTAACAAACGAGGGCGAAATAGTGCACCAAGGTCAGGCTTACATCATCTTAGGTCTTTTGGGTCGTCGGGTCCCAGAATTGTTTGAAAATGACCTGGGAATTTTGGAAAATTTGTTTAAAAAACTCGCTACAGAAACTCCAGAAATTCGACTTCAAATTCGGTGAGTCAATCACTTCAATCACTTTAATCACTTTAATCAGGTCGTTTCACTTAAATCACCATGTGGAGCGTTCTTTTTGAGTGATTTTTTAATGAAAATTATTTTTTTTTTACTAGGGAAGGAATGTTGAATTTGACGCATGCGTATAAATTCAAAGAGACATCAAATGACGCAGAAAATTCGATGATTTTATTACATTCACTGTTAAATCAGTACATAACTTCAGATGAATCAATGGTTCGTTTTGTTGCTACTAGATTCATGTGTGTTGTTTTCCCAGAGAATCATGTTCCTAGTAGATATTTACTACTTTTATGTACTGGTGATAGGTATATTGAATATAAAATATTTACTATCTCTTTTTACTTATAATTATATTCTAGCAAAGATGAGGTGTCTAACGAAGCTTTAAAGACACTTTACGGCAACTTTAACAAACAGGACGGTTACATCGAGTCAGATAAAAGTTTAAAGTTGCCAAATTTCGACGAATTATGTTTGTATGTCTATAAAAATTTTCAGGAACGATTAGAAAAAAATAAAACTTATAATGTTGGTAATCATGTGCTACCATTTTTGCCTAACGTTTATAAAGAAGTATGTTATAAACATTGTTTAATATTGTGATTAATGTTTTTTTTTAGATTTTAGTTTATCTACGACTTTGTTTAATTCAAAATTTGAATATACCAAAAACGAGAGAAATATTGAAACATCCTAATGAATACAGTCCAATTATAGGGCAGTATTTAAAGGATAACTACTTAAAAAATACTGATATACAACAAAATACTATGCTACAGTATTTATTTTTACTAAAAAAATTTTTAACTTGTCAACAAAGTATGTTTTTTACGAAAGCGTAGAAGGCCATACTCAAAATATATTTATGTTAAAATTTCATGTTTTTATCATGAAATTTCAACTTTTAAAATTTGAAATTTCACCTTATAAATTTGAAACTGTTTTTAGGTTTGGGTAGCTGTTAACCTAAGTTAGGTTAGGTTAAGGGAGGCACTAACCTAAGTAAGGGGAGGCACTAACCTAACTTAAGTTAGGGGAGGTACTAACCTAAGTTAACTTAGGTTAAGGGAGGTACTAACCTAACTTAGGTTAATGGAGGCACTAACCTAACTTAGGTTAATGGAGGCACTAACCTAACTTAGGTTAATGGAGGCACTAACCTAACTTAGGTTAAAGGAGGCACTAACCTAAGTAAGGGGAGGCACTAACCTAACTTTTAAACTTGAAATTTCAACTTTAAAGTTGATATATTAACTTTTTAAAATTTGAAATCTCACCTTTTTTTCTTGAAATTTCAATTTTTAAAAACTACAAATTTCATCTTTTGTCCTAACCTAACCTTACCTAAACTTAGGTTAACAGCTCCCCAAACCTGAAAAACTAGAAATTTTACCTTTTTTCCTAACCTAACCTAACTTAAACTTAGGTTAGTGCCTCCCCTTAACTTACGTTAGTACCTCCCCTAACCTAGCTTAAGTTAGTGTCTCCCCTTAACTTAGGTTAGTGCCTCCTTTAACCTAACTTAGGTTAGTGTCTCCCCTTAACTTAGGTTAGTGCCTCCCTTAACCTAACCTAACCTAACTTATCTCCCCAAATCTGAAAAAAGTTTCAAGTTTATAAGGTGAAATTTCAAGTTTAAATATTGAAATTTCAAATTTCAAGTTCAAATTTCAAAAAAAAAGATTCATTTTGCGTATGGCCCTTTTACGCTTTTTTGTATTTTTATATTTCGATATTTTATTGACCCAATTTTCAGATTTGGAAACTGTGTTAATCCTTCTCGAAGTATTAGGTCCTTGTGTAGACTTTTGCAAAATATTTTCGAATGACCTCAAATTATTTAAAGACCTTTTGAACAATACCCGAGAAGAAATTCGTGAAAATGGTGCAATTTTGTTTGCAATTTTAGCGTCAGAAATTTTTTCAGATACATCGTTTAATGATTGTATTAATAATTTCTTAGGGGAAAGTAACAAACAATTAGAGAGCACCCAGGGGTGCATTCTAGCGCTTGGCAATTGTCTCGAACGCAAACTTATTAAGAGAAAAGAAATATCAATTGATTTACACAAAAAAGTCGTTGAAAAACTTTGTAAGTTTCAAAAATTTGACAGTTTTTCAATTTAACAATTTTTTTTTAGTTTCATATCTTTCCGATAAAAATTCCATGATTATTTCGGCGGCGTGTTACTCGTTGGGGATTTTGGGCCGTTCGGCTCCCTTGCCCCTTCCAAATGAGCCCCAAAATGAGTCCCAAAATGAGCCCAAAAATGAGTTAACAAAGCTTGAAATTGTAGAAAAGTTTTTAGAAATTGTTAAAACAAATTCAGTTCAAATTCGAGTTCGAGAAAAAGCTGTGCGTTCTTTGGGGCTTATAGCTATTGGAGAGATGTTTCCCCATAGTGAAAAAATTGCAATGGGGCTTATAGATACTGCTAAGGAGGTAAAACAAAAAAAAAAACTTCCAAAATATTTTTTTTTATTTTTTTTTATTTTTTTTTTACATTTCAGTCAAAAGACATAGAATTACATTTTGCAATTGGCGAGACTTTGGTAATGTTATGTCAAACTCTGTGGAGCCCTGAAGCCAGAGACCTTTGGGAAGTGCTCCCCCAAGACTTTGCCCCCCAGGGGACTATGTATGAAGCCCCCCCTGCCGAAATTTTGGCCCTAATTGTCGAAAAACTTCTAGGAATAATTGTCCAACCGCATCCAAATTCTCGACAGGTAATAATTTGTGTTTTCGCCTGAAATTTTCATTTCAGCTTGGGTTTCAGGCTTCAGCAATTTGGATGCTGAGTCTCGTGAAGAATCTTTCAGGCAGGGCTGAAATTCAGGGGCGGTTTCAGGAAATTCAGCAAAGTTTTATGGATCTTCTTTCAGATTCAAATGGTGAGTTTTTTTTTATTTTTTTGTAATTTTAGGGCTTAAATTATTTAAAATATAATGCCGTTTTCAAAAATTTAATTGTTTTTTATGTAAATGCTTCGGTTTTTGAGAAAAAAAAAAATTTTCAGTCAATTTTTCAAAGAATATATCTTTTATAATTATTGTTTTAAAAACATATTTTTTATTTTAATATATTTAGAAGTGAATTTTTAAAAATGTATTTTTTTCGGTTTTTATTTTCTTCTAATCAATTTTTCAAAGAATATATTTTTATAATTATTGTTTTACATATATATATATATATATATATATATATATATATATATATATATATATATATATATATATATATATATATATATATATATATATATATATATATATATATATATATATATATAATATATACAATTTAATGCCGTTTTGAAAAATATGTTGTTTACATTTGTGCTTTTTATTTCATTTATACAAAAAATATGTCTCGTGAAGTTATTTAAAGTAACATATATTTTGTAATTCTTGTTTTACAAAATAGTTTTTTATTTTAAAACATTCAAAATGTGTGCCCTTTTTCAAAAATGTTATTTATTATTTTGTTGGTTTTTCATTAAAAAAATTGTCAATATATTTGTAAAATTTTCATGTCTTTCGTAATTTTTATTTTACAAAAAAAATATTTTAATATATTCTCAATTTAATTAAAGTTTCAAAAAAATAATATATATTTTTTTAGTACTTTTTATTTAAAAAAAAACGTGTTATAAATTTTTTTTTCGTTAAATTTAATATGTTATAGAAAAAAGTTTTTATTTTAAAGCATTTTTTTAGTTTTTATTATTTTTTTTAATACGTTTTAAAGTTGTTTTAACATTCATATTAAAAAAAAAATATTTTAAAGTCTTTCAAAAATATATTTATTTTCAAAAAAAAAAATAAAAAAAATCAAATCTAGTAACTTTTGTTTTCCCCCAGAACTGGTGGTAGACGTGGCCTCGAAAGGCCTGGGTCTTGTCTTCGAATCGTGTGAGAACGACTTAAGTTCGAATTTGCTGGAACAATTAGTCGGTCAATTGTCGAGTGGTCGAAAAACCGTCCAAGTTGTTTCGAAAGATACAAAACTTTTTGAAGAAGGGGAATTGGGGCAGTCGCCTACTGGGTATAAAATAAATAGTTTTTGGGTATTCAGGGGTTAATTTTTGTATTTTAGGGGCAGTTTATCAACTTATAAAGAATTGTGTGCATTGGCTTCAGATTTAAATAAACCAGACTTAATTTACAAATTCATGCAACTGGCAAATCATAACACAGTTTGGAATTCCAAAAAGGTTTTTTTTAATTTAAAATAAAATTATGTTTTACTAATTTGATTAAATTTGAAGGGGGCAGCCTTCGGTTTTTTGACAATTTCCCAAAAAGCCGGTGAACAACTTAAACAATATTTACCTCTAATTATTCCAAAATTATATCGATATCAATTTGACCCGAATATAAGTCTTCAAAATAGTATGCAAAGAATTTGGCATACTCTAGTTCCTGAGACGCAGAAAACTGTAAGTTTTATCAAATTTTTCGTCAAATTTTTAGGTTAGTGTTCTTTTTACGCTTAATTTCAAAGTTAAAATAAATATTTTAAAATATTCAAAAAATACCATTTTTAAAGTGTATTGTTTACTTTTGTATTTTTCGGTTTAATTTTTTTTTCAAACATTTTTCAAAGCTTAATGTTTTTTTTATAAAATATTTTAAAATATTTAGAATTTAATGCCATTTTCAAAAATATGTTGTTTTTTTTCAACCAATTTTTCAAAGATTATATCTTTTGTAATTTTTGTTTTACAAAAATGGATTTTATTGTAAAATATTTGGAATTTCATTTCATTTTCAAAAATGTATTATTTACTTATGTAAAGTGTTTATTTTTTTAAACAATTTCACAAAGATTGTGTCTTTTATTTTGTGTTACAAAAATATTGTGTATTGCAAATCATTCAAAATTTAATGCCAGTTTAAAATGTAATTTTGTATTTTTTGGTTTTTGAGAAAAAGAGTTTAGTTTTTTATAACCAATTTTTAAAAATATACCTTTCTTATTTTAATTTAATGCCATTTATTTTTTCGGTGTTTGAGAAAAAAGTGTTATTTTTTGTTAACTAGTTTTACAAAGATTATTTTGATTTACAAAAAAGGTTTTTATTTTAAAATATTTAGAATTTAATGCCATATATTTTTTTCGGTTTTTTCAAAGAATGTCTTTCGTAATTTATATTTACAAAAGCGATATTTATTTTAAAGTATTTAGAATTTAATACCATTTTCAAAAATGTATTGCTTACATTTATGTTTTTTTTTTCGTTAAAAAAAATGTTAAAAATTTTGTGTCGTTTAGATGTTTAAAATTTTATATTTTTTGTATGTTTTTTTATTTAAAAACATTCAAAATGTAATACCTTTTTTAAAATGTAAATTATTTTTTATAATATTTTGAATTGAATCGTGTTTTATTTAAGATTAATAAAATATTTTTGCTTTAAAAAAAACACCACCAATTTTTTTTTTGCACTGTAAATATATATTTAATTCATTAAAATAACAATTTATTATTTTCAATGGTAAAATATTGACAAATGTTGACAGATTGACGAATATCATGACGAGATATTGGAAGACTTGATTGAAAATTTGACAGCAACACAATGGCGTGTGAGACAAAGTTGTTGTTTGGCCCTATCTGATTTATTTAGGGCCGGTGGAATAAAATCTGTGCATAAAAGTCTTTCAAAATGGGCCGAAATTTGGAGAAAGATATTTAGAGTTATGGACGATTACCATGAACAAACTAGAATTCAAGCTAATAACACAGCAAATGTATTATCTAAAGTACGTTGTTGTTGTTTGTTGTTGTTGTTTGTTGTTGTCAGGGCATGTAACCAAAAAAATACTGGTTAACGGTTAACCCTTATAGAGAACGTTGTAATAATAACGGTTTTAGTTCAAAAACCGGTTTTTGAAAATTGGAAACCGGTTTAAACCGGTTAATATATCGGTTTTAAAAATAATTAAAATTAATTATAAAAATTTGATTAAAAAAAAATTACAGAATAATTAATTTAAAAAAATTACTTTCTGAGAAAATATAAAAATTAAGAAAAAGCAATTTAATTAATGAATATTCACAAAAATTCCCGTAATATCTCAGAAAAACGCAGGTCACTTCAATTTTAAACTTTGTGTTGACAAAGGCCGTATTTATTTGGGACTTTTTAAGTAACCTTAACGGCCAAAGAGACCTACATTTATGACCAATAAAATGTTAATTGTAAAAACTGTCATGACTCATGTTCAAATACAAATAGAAAACACAGATATAAAAAAAATTATAAATTTTTTTTTCGCTAAATGATATTAAAATAAAGGTTAATGCTAAAACCGGTTTTTTTTTTTGGTTAACGGTTACCGGTATTTTTGGCCTGACAAATATCGGTTAAAATTACGGTTAAAGTTCGCAATTTTCGTTCAAAATATCGGTTACCGGTTTTTATTAACCGGTTTTTTAACCGGTTACATGCCCTGCTTGTTGTACATTTTTACAACTTTGTTTTCTAGTTGTGCGTTCGTGCGTGTGATAACGACTTTGGCAAAGATGGAGTAAAGATTTTGGAAGAAATTTTACCAGTTTTTCTAGAAATTGGAATTGTTAATACTGTGGCTGAAGTTCGACAAATAAGGTTTGTTTTTCAGCCCCTCTGAAGATAAAGGCGGCGTAATGACAGTTTTTAGGGTTTTAGAGGTTCAGTTTTGAGTTAGGCCCTTTTTAAGTTTGGTAGATTTTCGGAAAAACGCTTAAAAATAAAAATGAAGTATTTTTGGTAAATTGAACTTAAGCCTATTATTATCATTACCCTCTACATTACGGGAAAATAGTGAAAAAATTCCCAAAGCAATAGTTTTTGACTTAGACATTTTTAAGACAGTTAGATTATCCTAATATCTTGAAATATTGACTAAACCATTTTTAAATTTGATAAATTTTCGAAAAAATATGAAAAATAAAAACATCGTATTTGTTAGTAAAAAGTATGTTGTCCCATTAATTCGACCTTCTAGATTACAGGAAAAATAGTGAAAAAAATCTAAGGGCGATAGTTTTTGAGTTAGGCCCTTTTTTAGTTAGGCAGATTTGCGAAAAAAACGCAAAAAATTAAAACTTCGTATTTTTGGTAAAAAGTATGTTGTCCTATTAATTGAACCGTCTACATTACAGGAAAAATAGAGAAAAAATTCCCAAAGTAATAGTTTTTGAGTTAGGCCCTTTTTAAGTTTGGTAGATTTTCGAAAAAACACAAAAATTAAAAACCTCATAATTTTTAGTAAAAAGTATGTTATCCTATTATTTCAACCCTCTAGATTACGAGAAAAATAGTAAAAAAATTCCCAGAGCGATAGTTTTTGAGTTAGACTTTTTTTAAGTTAGACAGATTTTCAAAAAATCGCGAAAATTAAAAACTTTGTATTTTTTAGTAAAAAAGTATGTTGTCCTATTATATCAACCCTCTAGATTACGAGAAAAATAGTAAAAAAATTCCCAGAAACATAGTTTTTGAGTTAAGCTCTTTTTAACTTTGGTAGATTTTCGAAAAAACGCGAAAAATAAAAACTTCGTATTTTTATTAAAAAGTATGGTATCCTATTATTTCAACCCTCTACATTTCGGGAAAAATAATTAAAAAATTCCCAGAGCCCTAGTTTTCGACTTAGACACATTTTAAGACAGTCGGATTGTCCTAATACTTCAAAAAATTTCTCTTTCTATTTTTTTTTAGCGAAAAGTATGTTTTCCTATTAATTCAACCCTCTAAATTACGGGAAAAATAGTTAAAAAATTCCCAGATTGATAGTTTTCGAGTTAGGCCATTTTTAAGTAAGGCAAATTTTCGTAAAAACCACTTTTTCGTACTTTTTAGTCTTCAAACAGTTTCCCAATTGGTCACCGCTGCAGGGGGGCAACTTAAGCCCTTTTTACACATTTTAATTCCTGCTTTATTACAAGCAACCGGAGAATTAGAATCTTCTAAGTTGGTTTACATTTCAAATATGTTTGGTGGAAATTCGTCTACTCAAGAAGCGATAGATTCTGTTCGGGCTAGTGTGGCAAAAAGTCACTACACTACCGAAACAATGACCAGGGTTCGTTATAAACGAGTCTTTAAAGATTTGAGAGTGATTTTGAATTTTTTTTAGTGTTTACAATTCGTAGATGAGAGTACTTTAGAAAATTTGGTACCCAAAGTTTTAGACTTGATGAAATCTAGTCCTAATTTGGGCAGTAGAGTTGCTTGTGCGCATTTTTTAACACTCTTACAACATCAATTAAAGAAGGAACTACAGCCTTATGCAGGAAAATGTTTGTCAGTTCTAATGAACGGTCTTTTAGACAGGAATTCTGTTATTAGAAAATGCTATGCAAGTTGTATTGGAAATTTAATAGGTAGTGCAAAAGATTCAAGTGTTTTAAAATTTTTGGGGAAAATTAAAACATGGTATTTTGAAAAAGAAGACGAAAATATTCGTCTATCTTGCGCTTTATGTATTCAAAGTATTGGAATACATAACCAAGACATCATAAAAAATAATTCTGAATTAATTCTTCCGTTAATTTTCTTTGCAATGCACGAAGAAAATCTCGAAAATAAAGAAATATGGACAGAAATTTGGTTAGAAAACAGTCCCGGTACAGAACTAGGCATTAAAAACAACATTTCTTCCATTTGTGACATTTTAAAATCGGCTTTGGAATCACCTTCTTGGAATATGAAATCTCAGGTACCAATTCCCCCTTTGCGCTCGTGTTGCAAACTTTACACTCAGTGTTTTAGGCTGCCAATGCCATCTCTACAGTGGCCAATAAACTAGAGTCTAATTTGAATCCCGAACATCGAGATTTACTGATTAAAATCTTGGTTCAAAGTTTACCGGGGAGGATTTTTACGGGAAAACATAAAATTTTGACAGCTCTTTCAAATATTTTATGTCATTCGAAAGATGGGGTTGAGAATATAAATGAAATTGTGGCGAGTTTCATGAAAGAATGTAAGAAAGACGATTTGGTGTATAAGAAAATAGCGTTGGAAAGTCTGGGAAATGTTTTAAGTACATTAAAATTGGACTTCTTTGAAGAGTTATATCAAATTGTGCAGAAAATATTGGAGACGGTAAGTTTTCATTTTTTTTCCTTCATTTTCCGTTTCTTTTTTTTAAGTTTGTTGTTTTTCTCTTTTAATTTTACTTTCCTTTTTTAATCTTCAAAACCCCTTTAAATTTGACAGCTTTTTCAGTTATAATGTCTCTGAAAAGCTGTCAAATTATAGATTAATTTTCTCCCATTTCACAGTTTCTAGCTCTTTTAAAGTTACAATGTAACTGAGACAGTAAGTTTTCATTTTTTTCCCTTCATTTTCTTTTTCTTTTTTTTAAGTTTCTTTTTTTTTTCTTTTAATTTTCCTTTCCTTTTTTAATCTTCAAAACCCCTTTAAATTTGACAGCTTTTCTAAAGTTATAATGTCTCTGAAAAGCTGTCAAATTATAGATTAATTTTCTCCCATTTCACAGTTTCTAGCTTTTTCAAAGTTACAATGTAACTGAGACAATAAGTTTTCATTTTTTTCCTTCATTTTCCTTTTCTTTTTTTAAGATTCTTGTTTTTCTCTTTTAATTTTTCTTTACTTTTTTAATCTTTTGCCACTTTGTTTGAAAAATGTTAAAAAGAGTAAATTTTAATTTTGCTTCTTTTCATTTTTCTTTTTTGTTATTTTAGGCTTCCTTTTTTTCTTTTTTTTTTCTTTTATTTTTCTTTTTTTTTTCTTTTAACCTTTTACCAAATTAAGTTTCCATTTTTATTTGTTTATTTATTTAGTAAGTATTTTTCCTTTCATCTTTTTTTCTAACAATTTTCCTTGTCTTTATTTTATTTTCATTTTAATTTTTTTTATTTTATTTTCCTTTTAACCTGTTACGAAATTATTCAAGAAAATCTTAGAAATAGTAAGTTTTCATTTTTGTACATTTCATTTTCCTTTTTTCTTATTTTAGGCTTCCTTTTTTATTTATATTCTTTTAATTTTCCTTTCCTTTTTTTGTTCATTTAATTTTCCTTTTCTTTCTCTTAAACTTTTTAACAAGTTGTTCCAAAAATCATATAAACAGTAATTTTTCAATTTGTTTTCCTTTCATTTTCCTTTTTTATTATTTTAGGCTTCCTTTTTTATTTATATTCTTTTAGTTTTCCTTTTCTCTTTTTCTCTATTAATTTTCCTTTCCTTTTTTTCATTGTTTTAATTTTCCTTGCTTTTTTTCTTCTAATTTTCCTTTTCTTACAAGTTTCCTTTTTCCTTTATTTTTCTTTTCTTTTTTTGCTTAAAGTTTTCCTTTTCTGTTATCTTTTAATTTCCGTTTTCTTTTTTTTTCTTTAACTCTTTACCAAATTGTTCCGAAAATCTTAGAAACAGTAAGTTTTCAATTATTTTTTTTTTCATTTTTCTTTTCTTTTAAATTCCCTTTCAAGTTTCCTTCTTCCTGCGTTTTTTTCAAATTTTCATTTTCTTTTTTTTTCTAAAATATTTCCCACACTATTAAAAAAATTTCTACTTTTTTTCATTTCATTTTATTACTTTTCTTCAAACTCTCTTTTTTTTAATTTTTTTTATTTAATTTTTCTTTCAAGTCTTTTTTATCTTTAAGTTTCATTTTCCTTTTCTCTTTCTTTCGTTAAATAAAAAATTTGTCCACAGGATACAATAACAAATGACAGCGATGACGAACTATCCAACGAAGAAATGTCAAAAAAACGCGAAAATTTGATAAAACTACGCGAAGTAGTTTATGAAACTTTAGGAAAATCTTGGCCTGAAAACATTTCTACTCAAGGTAAGTAATTTTTTACTGTTTTTCCTTTATTTATTTAAACATTTGACAGAAAAATATGGCGAGTTATTTGTTCAACATTGTCTGAATTGTTTATCAACAACTACGAGATCAGTTCAAGTTTCTGTCATTACATCTCTTTGTTTATTTGTTGATAAATGGTTAATTTTCTCGGAAAATTCTTCTGAGAAATTGGGGGAAATATTCCCGAACATATTCGAGAATATAATAAAAGCTCTCGAATATTCCCTAAGCATAAACAAGCACACAAAGCTCAGAAAAGAAGCTTTAAATGTTGTCTTGTCTTTGGCTAAAAGTTTCCGAGGTAAGATTTGAGCTTTTTGTGCAAAATTAAAGCTTAAAGTTTAAATAATTGTAGATAAAAATCGACATGATGACTTCGAAACATTAAAATGCAAATTTTCATTATGGTTACCTCAATTTGAAAATGACAGCACACCAGAAATTAAATGTAGAGTTCTGGATTTAAAGGATTTGTTTAAAAATGTTCAATAAATATTTTTGAAAAGAATTTGTGTCATTTTTGCCCTAAATACATCCCTGGTTTATCCTATTTGTATAAAATAACAACAAATTGTTTTTTGTATTTATTTAAATGTTTCTACTGCCTGAACCGTTAAAGATATTTTCATGAAAATTTCAGCACTTATACATGAAACTGTGTGAAATTGACTGACATAAAAGTTATTTCAGTAACATGTATAGTAGTCGAGAAAAAAAATTTGTTTTTGTATCAATTTTATTTAAGTGTTTCTAGTGCCTGTACCACTAAAGATATTTTCATTAAAATTTCTGTACATATTCTATAAACTGCGAGGAATGACTAGATGATAACTGTGAAAATTTGACAGTTTTTTCAAAGACAAAATGTAATTGGAAAGCTGTCGAATTATATTTTGACTTGCAACCGTTTGGCAGTTTTTAGTTTCTCTAAATAAAACAGGCAAATTTACAAAACCCCTTTAAATTTGACAGCTTTTCTGAAAGTTACAATGTCTCTGAAAAGCTGTCAAATTATAGATTAGTTTTCACCCATCTTACAGCTTCTAGCTCTTATACAAAACTGTTAAATTTTGAAAACCCCTTTAAATTTGACAGCTTTTCTAAAGTTATAATGTCTCTGAAAAGCTGTCAAATTATAGATTAATTTTCTCCCATTTCACTGTTTCTAGCTCTTTTACAAAACTAATAAATTTTGAAATCCCCTTTAAATTTGACAGCTTTTTCAAAGTTATAATGTCTCTGAAAAGCTGTCAAATTATAGATTAATTTTCACCCATTTCGCAGTTTCTAGCTCTTGTACAAAACTGTTAAATTTTGAAATCCCCTTTAAATTTGACAGCTTTTTCAAAGTTATAATGTCTCTGAAAAGCTGTCAAATTATAGATTAATTTTCACCCATTTCGCAGTTTCTAGCTCTTGTACAAAACTGTTAAATTTTGAAATCCCCTTTAAATTTGACAGCTTTTTCAAAGTTATAATGTCTCTGAAAAGCTGTCAAATTATAGATTAATTTTCACCCATTTCGCAGTTTCTAGCTCTTGTACAAAACTGTTAAATTTTGAAATCCCCTTTAAATTTGACAGCTTTTCTAAAGTTACAATGTAATTGAAAAGCTGTCAAATTATAGATTAATTTTCACCCATTTCACAGTTTCTAGCTCTTATATAAAACTGTTAAATTTTGAAAACCTCTTTAAATTTGACAGCTTTTTTCAAAGTTACAATGTAACTAAAAAGCTGTAAAATTATAGATTAATTTTCACCCATTTCACAGTTTCCAGCTCTTGTACAAAACTGTTAAATTTTTAAAACCCCTTTAAATTTGACAGCTTTTCCAAAGTTATAATGTCTCTGAAAAGCTGCCAAATTATAAATTAATTTTCACCCATTTGACAATTTCTAGCTCTTCTACAAAACTGCCAAATTTTAAAAACCCCTTTAAATTTGACAGCTTTTTCAAAGGTATAATGTCTCTGAAAAGCTGCCAAATTATAGAATAATTTTTACCCATTTTACAATTTCTAGCTCTTCTACAAAACTATTAAATTTTTAAAACCCCTTTAAATTTGACAGCTTTTTCAAAAGAAAAGCTGTCAAATTATAGATTAATTTTCATCCATTTGACAGTTTCTAGCTCTTGTACAAAACTGACAAAATTTGAAAACCCCTTTAAATTTGACAGCTTTTTTAATTGAAAAGCTGTCAAATAATACTTAAAATTCGAGAATTATTTTAGAAGCATGTCTAGTTTTTGAAAATGAAAAACAAAGTTTATTTTTTCTAAAACATGTATAAATAAAATAACAACAAATAGTTTTAATTAGTTTATTTACAGCAAATAAATAATACATTTGACTATTTAACTAATAATTCTTCATTAATACTGAAACCAGTTCTATCAAATTTGTTATACTTGTCCAAGAATTCTTTGATGTGAACATACACAAGTTCTGGTTTGTTCACATGTACATGGTGTGTTCCTTCGATATATTTGTAACTGAAATCGTTGTTTGAGTTTTTTAAAATGTTTATTACGTCATAAAAGTATTCTTTTTTTTCGTAATAGGTACTTTGAGTAGCTTTCATCATAATAGTTGGGCATTTGACTCGTTTTGCATATTCTAAAATGTCTGTATGCTGCATCCCGACCAATGGTCCAACTTTTAATCGATTATCGCGCGAGAAAATGTATCTATCGGTATCGACTTTTTCGATAATTCGTTCTAGAACAAATTTGCAAGAGTCTTTTGATATGCTTTTACGAGTTTTTTCATAAATTCGGTCTATCATTTCATCAATTGTATAACTTGGTGGTTGGGTATTTACTTCATTTAATTGTTCATATTTTAAAAACTGATCTATATTTTCCAAAGTCGTTTTAATTGCGCTTCCAGGAAACTTACTAAATGGTTTTAACGCGTCTATACAAATTAATAAATCAACATCATTCGGATATAACGTAGTATACATAAAAGACGTTATTGCTCCCATGCTATGTCCCAAAAGAGATATTTTCGGCCATGCAAAATATCTTTGAATCCGTCTTATCAAAATCGGTGCGTCTATTCCATGATAAAAAACGCCTTTTGGCAATCGGGATGAGAACCCATGACCTGGAAAATCGAAGGCAAGAAGACTTAAATTTGGTGGAAGGAGTTTAAAAAGAGGGTCAAAACTGCCACATGATTCCTGAAAAGAAATAAAATTTCATCAAATTTTTTGTCAAATTTTCAGTCAAATTTTTTGTCCAAACTATCAGTCAATTTATTTGTCAAACTTTCAATCAAATTTTTCTAAAACCTTGTACAAGTGTGAATTCCATGTCAAACAAACAAAAAATGTTTTTAAAACTTGTACAATACGTTTTAATTTTCCAAATAAAAATCAAAAAATAAATAAAAATGTAACAAAATCAGTACTTATACTTAAAACTGTAAGGAATCTATATAAAAGAAACATATTTTAATATCATGTACAATTTTTGAGAACAGTTTCGTAAAAATAAAATCTGTTTTTTGTATCAATTTTTATTTAAATATTTAAATTTAGACATTTTCTTAAAAATATCTGAACTTATACTTAAAACTTTGTAAAATTGACTGACATAAAAATTATTTCAATTACATTAACAGTTTTTGAGAAAAAAATTTCTAAAGTTTAACTTTATTTTTCAAGTTTTCAAGTTTTTATTTAAATATAGCTAATACCTGTACCGTTAAAGATACTTTCATGAAAATTTCTGTACTTATACTTAAGACTTTGTGGAATAGACTGACAAAATTATGTCAATCGGTTTAAAAAATTTTGAGAAAAAAAAAATTCCAGTTAATAAAACAAGCAAAATTATCACTTTTTATTTAAATATTGGTACTGCCTGTACCGTTAAAGATATTTTCATGAAACTTTCAGTACTTACACTAAACACTGCGAGAAATTGGCTGACAAAAAATTATTTCAGTAACATGTATAGTTTTCGAGAAAAAAATTGTAAAAACAAAATTTGTTTTTCTATCAATATTTAAAAATTTCTCTAGACTACCATAAAGTTTTATTAAACAATTTTTAAAATAAATAATTTATTTTGACAATTAATTAAATCAATTAATGTATTTAAATAATTCTATAAATTAAAATATCTAAATAAAACAAAACAATGTCGGTAACATAGTTCAAAATTTTGACGCTAGAGGACAAATCTAGTCTATATGAAGTCTATGGTTTTTCTAACCTTACATTAAAACTTAAAAGTGTTATTTCGTTTTTCTTAGGTATTGTTTTAAATAAAATTATAATTTTTAAAAGTATATTTATAAATTTAAACAATATTTACCTGCCATCCATGAATACAAAGAATGGGTCTTTGGTTCGTAGGGCCCCATAATTTTCCACAAATGTGACCCCAAGGTACTGGAATTTTAATTTCTTGGTACCTATTTTTAAATTCTGATCGGTCAACTAAATGTACTTTTCTATTTTGAATTGATTTTGGAAAATAATTTATTATTCTGCGATAAAACAGTGTCATTTTACAGCCTGTAAATTGTAAATGTAATATTTTTAATTATCTTACGTTAGAAGTACTTACAATTTTAAATTATTCGTTTATATTACGTAAGAAATTTGTTGCAAATTTTTTTTAAAGTTTCATAGGTTATTAACCTTGAACTTTCGAATGAAAAACGTGTACAAAAGATTAAATGATTAAAATAACAACTTATTGTAAAGTCATGTTAAACAGATAAAAATGATAATCAAAAGTATTTAAAAATAAATATTTTTTAATTTCTTTATAACCTAATTTTTTGAGTTGTCAAATACCTGTCACAATTTGTTGATAATTTCACAAGAATTCTCGATTTTATTTTTTGGGGCCCAACATTTTCTAAAGGAGCCCTACTGACTTTAAAATCAAAATTCTTGAAAAATTCATAAAACAAATTTTGTTTTTTGTACCAATTTTTATTTAAAAATTCCTATAGCCTGTACCGTTAAAGAAATTTTCATGAAAATTTCAGTACTTAATCTTAAAATTTTGAAAACCACTTTAAATTTGACAGCTTTTTTCAAAGTTACAATGTAACTGAAAAGCTGTCAAATTATAGATTAATTTTCAGTTTCTAGTTTCTAGCTCTTTTACAAAACTTTAAAAATTTTGTAGCCTGTACCGTCAAAGATATTTTCATGAAAATGTCAGTACTTAATCTTAAAACAGCAAGGAATTTACTGAAGTAAAACTTAATTTGATATCTCTTATAGTTTTTAAGAAAAAAATTTGTAAAGTTCAATTTTATTTTTTGAGACTTGTCATGCAAAATTGCAATTTTTAATTTAAATATTTTTCATGTCTGTACCGTTAAAGATATTTTCATGAATATTTCAGTACTTATTCTTAAAACAGCAAAGAATTTACTGAAGTAAAACTTAATTTGATATCTCTTATAGTTTTTGAGAAATATTTTTGTAAAGTTCAATTTTATTTTTTGAGACTTGTCATAAATAATTGCAATTTTTTATTTAAATATTTTTCAAGTCTGTACCGTTAAAGATATTTTCATGAAAATTTCAGTACTTATACATAAAACTATAGGGAATTGACTGACATAAAAATTATTTCCATAAAACAAATAGTTTTTGAGAAAAAAATTGTAAAGTTTATATTTATTTTGTGAGACATGTAATAGAAATTTGCCGTTTTTTATTTAAATATTTTTCAAGCCTGTACCGATAAATATATTTTCATAAAAATTTCAGTACATATACTAAAAACTGCAAGGAATCGACTGCCCTTAAAAATATTTTGATATGAAATAGTTTTTAGAAAAAAATCGTAAAAAAATTTTTGTTTTTTGTATAAATTTTTATTTATGTTTTAAATATTTCTAAAGCCTGTAACAGTAAAGATATTTTCATGAAAATTTCAGTACTAATTCTCAAAACAGTACGGAATTGATTGACAAAAAATATTTAGATAGAAAATAAAATTTTTGAGAAAAAAAAACAAAAACAATGTTTTTTGTATCAATTTTAACCTGTACCAGTAAAGATATTTTCATGAAAATTTCAATACATAAAACTGTGAAAAATGGGGTAAAAATAAAACAAAACAAATATTTCAAATATTTATTAATAAATTAACAAAAAAATAAGTTCATCTTAATCTACTTTTTCGGTTGTTGCATTTTTTTCTAATTCTTGAAATTCTGCCATTGCTGTTTCTAAATCTACAGAATGAAACAATAATTTGGAGTCTCTGTATGTATACATAGATGAATCTAGTTTAAATTTTAATCCTAAAACGATATTTAAGGCTGAAATATCGTAATTATGACAGCCTGAGTATCTATATTGTGGTTTTTTGTCAAATCTACATCCCGAATTCTGAGAACCAATAGGATGAACGCAGTCAGATGTCAAAGAGCATTGTATCCATGGTAACATAACATCTTTGTGAACTGACAGTTTGTTGACAAAAATTAACCTTTTCGCGTCAATCATTTGAAGAAACAAAAAATTATCGGCTGAGGTGTCAAAATATTCGAACATTTTTTTATGAGTTAAGCTACTGACAGCTTTTTTTAAGGGCCATGAAAGTACCCCGTTTTTGACAGCTTGTTTATACAAGCTGTCAAATATTTCAAGCGTCATTTGTTTTGTGAAGCGTTGATTGTTTTCAAGAAACAAAATGGCGCCGCATTTCGATAAAGCGTCCTGAAAACAAATGAATATACAGTAAAAAAAAATTTTAAAAATACAAAAACTTTTAGTATTTGCTTTCGGTTTTCTAAAACATTTGTATTTACAATTATTTTCTATTTTATCAAAAATGGCGACTGATAAAAATTTCAAAACTATTTTTAAAACTAGTCGATTGATTTTTAAAAGTAAAACATTTATAAAATCCAAAAACTATCTTCTAAAATTTGTATAAAATAATATAAATAAAAGCAATAAACGCGTACTTCAAACTTGAAGTATATTTTTCTAATTTGTACTTTTAAATTTAAATACTTTTTGATCTTGTTCTTTAGATATATTTATTTACAAAAAGAAATTATTTATTTATCTTCAAAAGTATTTGCATAATTTGTGTATAAATATAATTATCAAAACATTGTTGCAGTTTCCAAAATGTATCTTGCAAATTTGAATAAAAACTTCGTTTAGACATTTTCAGACAAATGTTAATAGATAGTTTAAAGATTTTATAAATTGTATTATTTTCAAAATTGTTTTGAAATTTTGATCGGTCGCCATTTTGTTGATAAAATAGAAAATAATTCTAATTACAAATGTTTTAAAACCGAAAACAAATACTAAAATTTTTGTTTTTTTTAAATTTAAAATAAGGGAGTAATGACGATTTTTCGAAAAACAAAAGCCAATAACTGTGAAGTGAGGCTATAAAACAAAATTTGATCAAAGTTTTTGTTCAATGAGTTCTAACCTGTATTTTTTTTATATTTTATTTAAACTTACTTGAATAATTAAAGGCCTAAATGCATGAATTCGTTCTTCTTGCACATGTGAGGGAAACTCTTCAAAATTAAAATTAACAATTTGACATCGACTGTTGTTACAATATGTCTGTAACTATGACAACTGTAAAAAAACACTACAAAAAATTTTCAAACTTACTATTTGCAAACTATAAGCCCCTAGACCCAAATTATAAACCAGTACAGTATTATTTTGTAGTATTTTAAATATATTATTCACAATTCCAATAGCCTGTGCTTCTTGCCCATCAAAAACATAAGTAACAATAACAGGAAGACTTGTATTCTTCCAAATATCAATAGGATACAATCTCGGTTTCTCTAAAAATCCTAATAATTTCAAATATTTTTCATCGACATTCAAATTTTTTTGTTCTGCTTCTCTCAATGTATCCTAAAATAAATCATTTATAAAAATATTTCACACACACAAAAAATCCTAACCTGAAAATTACGAATTTGTTGATGCGTTGTAGAAACAATGTTTTGAAAACTTTCTGGTCGTTGTGGCCCAAAAAATATCAAAATTAAACTTAGAAATATAACAAAAAACAGCAGAATTAAGAAATTTTTAGTACGCATCTCACATAAAATTGTTTAAACTCATAAATTTTGAGGTTACATATTCTATATGCATTATTTCTGTATTTATTATTAGTATAAACTTTTAGAAGACTTATTTTGTGTAAAAATATTTAGAAGACACTATTTTTACTTATATTTACATTATTTAATAATTTTATGTACCAAAACACATTTATTTTGGTTCAACTCATACACAGTTTTTATAAAAGAACTGTCAAATTGCTATACGTCTTAAATATTATAAAATATTATGTAATACTCTAAAATCATTTAAATAATCATAAAAACAACAAATTTGTTATTTAAAATACAAATACAATAATTTATAATAATATATTAAAAAAACAAAAGAAATTCTTCAAGTAAACAACCCCTATTTTTCAACCCCCAATCTCCTTAATTTTTTACCACACCCCTTTTTATTTAAAACCCTTAAATTCAAAATTTCAAGTCTGTATCTTTAACCCGTTTAAAGATATTTAATAAATTATAAAAATTAAGTTCAAAAGTCAAAAAATCATACAACTATAGCCATCTATCAACAAGTGCTTGAACTACAAGCTATGTAGTTCAGTGTTTTGTTAATAGATGGCTATACTGTGTCTGTTTTGAACTAAAATTCAGACAATACTTCATTCTTTTAATTGTAGTGCCTGTACCATTAAAGATAATTAAACAAAAATTTCATGGGTTATACCCTAATCAATAAGGAATCAAATACCATAAATATTATTATTAGATCTTTTATGGTTTTTTAATAAAAAATAAACAAAAATTAAATTTTATATATTGTACTTCTACCAATTTGATTTAAAAAATTCTGGTGCCTGTACTATTAAAGTTATTGAAATGACATTTTTAGGAAATATACTCACAACTATGAGTAGTTCAATGAAATAAATATTATTTTAATACCGCAAGTAGTTTTTGAGAAAAAAAATTGTAAAACCAACTTAATTTTTTGTTTGACATGCGCAAAAATAATTTTTTATTTAAATATTTCTACAACCTGTACCGTTAAATATATTTTAACAAAAATTTCAGTACTTATACTAAAAACTATGATGAATCGACTGACATAAAATTTATATTAATAACACAAGCAGTTTTTGAAAAAAAAATTGTAAAATCCAACTAATTTTTTGTTTGATTTGATATGTGCAAAAACTATTTTTTATTTAAATATTCCTACTGCCTGTACCATTAAATATATTTTAACAAAAATTTCAGTACTTATACTTAAAACTATGAGGAATCGAATGAAATAAATACAATTTTAGCAGCACAAGCAGCATTCGAAAAAAAAATGTAAAATCTAACTTTATTTTTTGTTGGATTTGACATGCGCAAAAACCAATTTTTATTTAAATATTCCTACTGCCTGTACCATTAAAGTAATTTTAATAAAAAATTCAGTACTTGTACTTAACACTGTGAGGAATCAAATGAAATAAAAACAATTTTTGCAGCACAAGCAGAATTCGAAAAAAAAAATTGTAAAATCCAACTTAATTTTTGTTGTATTTAACATGCGCATTTGCCAATTTTTATTTAAATATTTCTAGTGCCTGTACCATTAAAGATATTTTTATGAAAATTTCAGTACTTGCACTTGAAACTGCGAGGAATCCACTGAAATAAAAATTGTTTTGGTATCTCTTATAAAAAAAAGAAAAAAAATACTTGAAATTTGATTTTTTTTATTGTAGATTTATTTAATTTTACTTACACTTTCACGCCATTCTGCTTCAGTGAGGAATAAAACAAGGTTATTAACACAACTTTTATTTATTTTAGTAACATTTACATACAGAATAACACTTGATTCATGCTAAATTAATCTACAATTTTAAGTGTTTTGTATAATGTACGCATCTGTGAATAAATCTAATTCATGGGTGATATAATTCGCCTTATTCTTAAGAACTTTCGCTTGTGATGCCTTTTCTTCAAGATCTCTGACCCGACAATCTAGGCTAGACAATTCAGACTGCATACAAGATGTAGATTCATCTACCAGATGACATAGACGAGCAAAAGTTCCACTTAATTCTTGTTGAACCTTAAGAAATTACAATTTTTTATTTAAATATTCCTACAGCCTGTACCGTTAAAGATATTTTCATGAAAATTTCAGAAATTATACTTCACACATAGGGAATTGACTTTCATAAAAATTATTTATTTTCCAAAGGTAGTTTTTGAAAAAAAAAATAGTTTTTTACAAATTTGTTTTAAAAAAAATCTGCAGCCTGTACCGTTAAAGACATTTTAATGAAATTTTCGGTAAATATACTCAAAACTATAAGGATTTGAGTAACAAAATTTATTTTAGAGCACTCATTTTTTGAAAAAAAAATTACAAAAACTGTTTTGGTTTTTTACCAAATTTTATTTAAAAATTTCTGGTGCCTGTACCGTTAAAGATATTTTCATGAAAATTTCAGAAAGTATACTTCACACATAGGGAATTGACTGACATAAAAATTATTTCGATTCCGTAAGTAGATTTTGAGAAAAAAATTTATACATTTTTTTGGTTTTTTACCAATTTGTTTTTAAAAATTTCTGTAGCCTGTATCGTTCAAGTTATTTTAATGAAATTTTTGGAAAATATACATGAAACTACAGAGAATTGACTGACATAAAAATTATATTGATAACTCACCTAGATTTTGAGAAAAAAAATCATAAAAATATTTTTGTTTAGCAATTTTTATTTAAAAATTTCTGCTTCCTGTACCATTAAAAATATTTTAATTAAATTTTCGGAAAATATACTTAGAACTACAGGATTTGAGTGACAAAATTTATTTTAACAGAGCAATCAGTTTTTGAAAAACGTCATAAAAACCTTGTTTTCACTTTTTACCAATTTGAATTTAAAAATTTCTAATGCCTGTACCATTAAAGATATTTTAATGAAATTTCCGGGAAATATACTTAAATCTATAAAGATTCAAATGACATAAAATTTATTTTAATATCTCAAGTAAATTTTGAGAAAAAAAATTGTAAAATCAATTTTTATGTTTTGACATAACACAAAAATGCAATTTTTTCTTTATATATTTCTAGTGCCTGTACCATTAAAGACATTTTAACAAAAAATTCAGTACTTATACTAAAAATTATAAGGAATCGACTGGCATAAAAATTATTTCAATATTTTTTATAATTTTTGAGAAAAAAAATTATAAAATATTCTCACCTGATGACTACAATTTGCGGATGTCAAATCGACAATCATTTTGAGTTTATGAGTAGCATGTTGGGTATACTGGCGTTTAAAAGCTCTTTCCTTGGCTTTAGTGGTCCAGGTTAGTCGCTCATACAAGTAAAGACAACTATAAATAGCTCCTGTTACAGCTATAAGGCGCCATCCAACAGTTTTTAACAACTAGAGACAAAATTGATTGTAACTCCTACACGGTTAAAAATATTGCCAAAATTGTTACGGATTTGAACTCAGGACGGTTGAATTAATATATATTCATCTTAAAATGGGTATAATATACCTTAATTTGGGTGTAAGTTATGAACAAAAAAAAAAAAATTAAAAAAAAATAATTAAAGTTTTTTACTATTTTTTTTAGGGAATTTTGGGGCTTCTTTCTACTTTTTCTACGGGGGGGAGGGGGGTGGACCCCCCTTTAATATACCTCGGGTTTAATAAAAGTCTATTAAGTTATAATTTTAATATAAACTCAATATGTCACACCTAGAATTTGGTGTAAATTAAATACAAATTTAAAATGTGTTGCAATTTTTTTTTGGCCCCCCCTTTTTTGCTCTTTTAATAGGGGGTACGGCCCCCTTAACGAACCACAAGTTTAATAAAAGTCTATTTATTTATATTTTTAATATAAAATGGGTGTGGCACACCGAAATTTGGGTGTAAATTCTGTACAAATTTAAAAATGTTGTAAAAATATTTTAAGTAATTTAGGAGCTTTTTATTGTTCTTTTTTTGGGGGGACGCCTCCCCAAATGTACCACAAATGCAAGTAAATTTGATTTAGTTATATTTTTAATATAATATGGGTGTAGCACACCTAAAATTTGGTGTAAATTGAGTAAAAAGTTAAACAATGTTATTAATTGTTTTAGGGGCGTTTTCTTTACTTTTTTAAGAGGGGTAAGCTCTCTCTAAAGTACCAAAAGTTCCTGTAAAGTCTATTTAGTTATATTTTTAATATAAAATGGGTGTGGCACACTTAAAATTTGGTGTAAATTGTGTACAAAATTAAAAAGTGTTACCAAAGTTTCTCAAGTAATTTTAGGGCTATTTTCTTGAATTTTTACGGGGGGTATGCCTACCCCTAATTTACGAAAAGTTCAAGTAAAGCCTATTTTGTTATATTTTTAATATAAAATGGGTGTGGCACACCTAAAATTGAGTATAAAATAAAAGCAAAAATAAACAAATGTTTTTTTTTGTAACTTTGAGCGTTGATTGAAAAATATATAGACAGGCAAGCCTGTATGTTTTTGCCGCTGTTTTGGAATCAGATTCGACAGAGCCATCTCGTTCATAATTCCATCAACTACTGGAATTAAACAGACAAAATATCAGATAAATAAACATGTACATATTTACTGACTTTTTTGTTATTAAAATGGTTCTTTTAATAATTCATTGGTATATTTTAAAATAGAACTAATTTGTATTATTATTTGACGTTTGCTCTTTTTATATTTGACAGAAACGCCTGATATTAACTCAAATGCAACCAGACACACAGTTATGTAAAAACGAATTTTCTCGCTTGCCTATCTATATATTTTCTTAACTTTGACCCCATTTTTTTCAATTTTAAGGGGGGGTAACCCCCCCTTAACTCATCCTAAGTCCAAACCCCACCTTTTAACTTACAAATCCGGCAACGAAAAGACCCCCTACAGTTCCTTGAGAACCAGAAAGGCCTGCCATAGCAACTTTGCTAACCAGAGACCAATCCTCTGGTGTGATGCCTCTTGGAGGGCCCCCTGAGACAACCAGGGCCCCCCTGTCTACATCCGGGGGCCCTAGGACCCCCGCAGTAGGGGGAGTCAGGGCCTTAAAACCCCTAAATCTGTGGAAGAGGGAAGTAATACCCCACGAGAATCTAAATTCTAAATCTTCGTGAAAATCCGCACATAAATTGTCGCAGTTTAATCTAAAATTAATAAGATTTGAAAATTTCGGGGTTTATTAGGGGGGGGGGCGTATACATTTTGTCCTCCACACATGTTATATACACGTTAGTGAGGTTAAGATTTACATTTGGCGCGAAACCCTAATTCAAAAGGTGTATGCATTTCTAATGGCGTATATTTTCAATTCACGATATTAAAGCATTTTGACGATTCTTAATTATACCATAGAGTTTTTTATATTCCAAAACATTTGCTTTGCGTATAGAAAAAGTACAAATAAAAGAATAAATTAAGAAAAATTTGATTTAAAAAAAAAAGTATCGCAAGTAGTAACATATGTCGTTACTTGTCAAGTTAAAGTGACAGGTTCAACTGAATACTAAGACAGCTACGACATACGTTTTCAGAAATTTGCACCTACTGTTTAAATTGAAGTTTATTAAACAATATTATGTTTTGGGTGTGTATATTACATTAGAAGATAGATAAAACATTAGAGATTAGTATTTATCAGGTTTAATAGTTAAGATTTGCATTTTATAATACTTTGTAGCAGTTTAAAGATAGCATATTTTGATTCCCATAAGAATATCATGGGCGTATAAATCGGCAGAGGCGAGTTAGGGTTTCAGTTTGAATTTGGCGCCACAAAATGACCGTTACACTAATGCAGTGGAAAATAAAATGAATGAAAGATAAAAGGTGTGCAAGATTAAATGTTTGAAAGATACAATGTCGAGTAATATATGTGTGGGGGATAAAATGTATACGCCCTTAAATTAAGGGGTACCTATAGAGTATCTCAAAGGGTTGACGCCTAGGAAGCAAACTTCCTGATGCTTGAACAAGGCCCAATGCCCCTGAACTATTTGTAAATAATTCTGTTTGTTTTTGAATTGTTTGAGTAACAGGAATTAACAATTCGTCCATTCTATTTATCATTTCTTGTTGACTTTGTTCTATATTCATGGCCAGTGCTGTACTAAGTCTAATAAAACAAATGCTATGAGCATGCGCACAACATAAAATATAACCTCAATTTCAGTTTGGAGGACAAACAAAAATTTAAAAATTTCTGTAGCCTGTACCGTTAAAGATATTTTCATGAAAATTTCAGTACTTATACTTTAAACTATAGGGAATTGACTACTATAAAAATTATTTAATGGTGCAAGTAGAAATAGTAGAAAAAAAATATATAAAAATTCGAGGAAAACATGACAAGAAAAATTGCAAGTTCTCATTTGAAAATTTTTGTAGTCTGTACCGATAAAGATATTTTTATGAAAATTTCAGGACTTATACTTCAAGCTATAGGGCATTGACTGCCATAAAAATGATTTTATTGGTACAAGTAATTTTTGAGAAAAAAAATTCTAAAATCCAACTTCATATTTCGAAGTAGACATAAAAAGATAAATTGAAATTTCTGATTTGAAAATTTCTGTAGCCTGTACGGTTAAAGATATTTTCATGAAAATTTCAGGACTTATACTTCAAGCTATAGGGAATTGATTAACATAAAAATGATTTTATTGTTACAAGTAGTTTTTGAGAAAAAATTTTCTAAAATCCAACTTCATATTTCGAGGTAGACATAAAAAGATAAATTGTAATTTCTTATTTGAAAATTTCTGTAGCCTGTACTCTTAAAGTTATTTTCATAAAAATTTCAGTACTTATACTTTAAACTATAGGGAATTGACTGACATTATTTTTATGGTACAAGTAGTTTTTCTAAAAAAAAAATTCCAAATTCTAATTTGTATATTTCAAGTTTTACAAATGCCATTTTCTATTTAAATATCTGTACAGCCTGTACCGTTAAAGTAATTTCCATAAAAATTTCAGTACTTATACAAAAAACTATGAAGAATCGACTGGCATAAACAGTATTTTAGTCGCACAAGTAGTTTTTCTAAAAAAAAATTCTAATTTCAAAACTTATATTTCAAGTTTGACAAATGCCCTTTTTTTATTTAAATATCGCTACAGCCTGTACCGTTAAAGTAATTTTCATAAAAATTTCAGTACTTATACACAAAACTATGGGGAATCGACTGGTGTGAACAAAATTTTGATAGCACGAGCAGTTTTCGAGAAAAAAATTCAGAAAGTAAGTTGTCCTCCAAACTGAAAAAAAATTAACATACCTCGCCCTTAAATTCGAACCTAAACCTTGTTCAACATGAGCATGCAATTCGCGTTTATAAACATTCAAAACGAGTGGTTCGGGATGAAACGGAACAGAAAATTCATCGATTAAAACCGATAATCGTTTGATTTCTTCGCTTAAAGCTTTCGATACCCGTTGTTCTACATCTTCGACCATTCTCCGAATTTTATCTTTCATTTCTAACGTAATATTCATTAATTGAGTCTCCGTTCGCTCTAAATTCTCGCGTAAATCGCTTCGCCGGTTGACTAAACACTCGCGATTTTGATGACAGAGTAAGAAAATTTCATCTAAAGCCGCACGTACGTCAGAAACAATCGCTCGTCCTCGATCGCCATGTTGTTCGAACTTTGTTCGAACTGCACTTTGTGAAATACATTGCTGAAATTTTCTCTCGAAGTCCTGAAACTCGAAATACCGCGACTGAAATCCGTCCACTGAAGGGGGAACGCCGCCATTTTGCTCTGAAATACGCGCCTGTAAAACTTCTTTGGCTGAAATGAAAAATATTCTTTCTTCTGCTTGTTTTAAATCGCAAACTTTTAACTCTTTTACTAAGAAGTCTAACGCTCGTTCTTGGTGTTGTCTTCGGACCTGAAATGACTTACTTAAGGTTCCGAAATTACCCCACAGTTTACCAATTTACCTCTAAATGTTCATCTTGCTAGCATACAAACATACAAACAATAACTAAACTGACTTACAACAAAAAACAGCTAAAATTTTTCACGACTTTTCAAACTTTTATTCCTACAGCCTGTACCGTTAAAGATATTTTCATGAAAATATCAAGACTTGTACTTGAAACTGTAAGGAATTGACTGACGTAAAAGGTATTTCGATACACCCGGTAGATCTTGACAAAAAATTCACAAATAATAATACATTATTTTTTTACCAATTTGTATTTAAATATTTCTGGTGCCTGTACCGTGAAAGATATTTTCATCAAAATTTCAGGACTTATATTTGAAACTGTAAGGAATCGACTGACATAAAAGCTATTTTGATACACCCGGTAGATCTTGACAAAAAAATTCACAAAGACAATACATTATTTTTTTACCAATTTATATTTAAATATTTCTGGTGCCTGTACCGTGAAAGATATTTTCATGAAAATTACAGGACTTATACTTAAAACTGTAAGGAATTAACTGCCATAAACGTTATTTCAATGGCACTAGTAGATTTTGAGAAAAAATTGTAAACTTCAACTTCTTGAATTTGACACAAACAATAATATATATTTTTATTTAAATATTTCTACATCCTGTACCGTTAAAGTTATTTTCATAAAAATTTCAGGACTTATACTTGAAACTTTAAGGAATTAGCTAACATAACAGTTATTTCAATCGCACAAGTAGAAAAAAATTATAAAATCCAACTTTCTCAAATTTGGTGACAAACAATAATGTTCTATTTACTTAAATATTCCTACAACCTGTACCGTTAAAGATATTTTCGCGAAAATTTCAAGACTTATACATGTAACTGTAAGGAATTGACTGACGTAAAAGTTATTTCGACACACCCGGTAGATCTTGACAAAAAAATTCACGAAGACAATATATTGTGCTTGTACCAATTTGTATTTAAATATTTCTGGTGCCTGTACCGTTAAAGATATTTTCATCAAAATTTCAGGACTTATACTTAAAACTTTAAGGAATTGACTGACATAACAGTTATTTTAATAGCATATGTAGTTTTTGAGAAAAAAAATTGTAAAGACAAATATTTGAATTTGTGTTTGGCAAAAATTGCACAAAAAACATTTTTTATTTAAATATTTTTACAGCCTGTACCGTTAAAGATATTTTCATGAAAATATCAGAACTTATACTCAAAACTGTCAGGAATCGACTGACATAACAGTTATTTTAATAGCACATGTAGTTTTTGAGAAAAAAAATTGTAAAACCAATTATTTGAATTTGAGTTTGGCCAAAAATGCACGAAAACCATTTTTTATTTAAATATTTCTACAACCTGTACCATTAAAGATATTTTCATGAAAATTTCAGGCCTTATACTTAAAACTGTAAGGAATTGTCTACCATAAAAATTATTTCAATCGCATAAGTAGTTTTTGCGAAAAAAAATTATAAAAACAAATTTTGTTTTTATATTTGAAAAGTCGTTTTGAAGTGAAAAAATTTTTTTTTATTTTTTTTTTTAGCTGTTTTAATACTGAATACAAAACATTTAATTAATTATCGAAAAAAAAAATAAAAAAAAACTTACCTGTTCTAAAAACTCAGGTTCAGAAGCAGATGCATCCCAACGATTATTCAGAATAAAAATATTGGGTTTAGACAATTTAGTTGAGACTTTATGAAAGAAATTTTTTTCTGTAACCATTAAAGTAGACTCCGCATTTGCGACTAAGACAAAAACATCTGCATCGAGGCAATGTTTGTCGATCCATTCGTCTAAATTCGGAGTGACGTCGACTCCTGGTGAATCCACGAAGACGACGTCGTCGCGTAACAAAAAACATTTATCCCGCGGCCAAAAAACGCGAACTAAAGTTGATTCGGAAAGTTTCTCTTTACATAACGCGTGCGCAAGTTGAGAAACGGTTTTGACATTTTGTCGATCGGTCGGTTTTTGTTCGGTTATTAAATAAGCCTCGTTTGTATCGCTGCCTTCGACCTAAACCGAAAATAAACGCGCTTTTAACGAAAAAGAATGAAAAAAATGTATTAGTGTACACATTTCACAGAACGACTGGTTTAGGTTTACTTTGGGGGCCGTAGGGCCCCTTTTTAGACAAGTTTTTGATTGGTGTTTATTAAACTAAAACCCCTTAAGACGTTCATGTAAATTTTAAGTCAATAATTTTAAGGAGTTACAAGATACTAACCCTTAAAAAAAATTAAAAGTCACAGACCGACAAGACCGACAATTTTATTTTGGGGACCTTGGGCCCCCTTTTTGCACACTTTTTTGATTAGAATTTATTAAATTAACACCCCTTAACACGTTTTTAAAGAATTAAGTCAATACCTGTTCTCGTTTACAAGATACCAACATTTAAAAAATTAAAAATTCACAGACCGACAATTTTATTTTGGGGCCCTTGGGGCCCTTTTTTGCACACTTTTTTGATTAGTATTTATTAAATTAACACCCCTTAACATGTTCCTAAAGATTTTAAATCAATACCTTCACTCGTTTACAAGATACCAACGTTAAAAAAATTAAATATTCACAGACCGACTTTTTTAAATTGAGGGCCTTTTGGACCCTTTTTTGTACCCTTTTTTAGTTGTATTTTAGTAAACCAGTCGTTCTTAACAAGTTTTTATAAGTTTTAAGTCAATATTGTTAACATATCAAGAGTTACCAACTTTTAAAAATTTAAAAGTCACAGACCGACATTTTCAATTTGAAACCCTTTTAATATTTTTTTTATTTTTTTTTTTGGTTTGGATTTACTAAACCAGATATTTTGAACACGTTTTTACAAGTTTTATGTCGGTATGTTTAATAGAAGTGAAGTTAGGTACACAAATTTTTTTTTTTTTTAAATGTGTTTTGGTGTTTTTTTGTTAAGTTTTTGGTGACTTACCTGTAAGAAACAATTGGTTGTGTGCCCAATTCCACTTGGTAATATTTTATCTCTCAACATGGCGTTAATAACGGTTGATTTTCCATTACTAGTTCTTCCGAAAAAAGCCACTTTCATATGGTCTCTTTTTAAAACATCTCGAATCCCTTTTACTTTTTGAGAATATGCGACTACTCGCCCGACAGTTTCACAAGGAGCCACAGCTTCTTCCAGAGCTAAAAACACATTTTCAAAAAAAAATGCACAAATGTTCCAAAAAAAAGCGCACAAATGTTCCAAAAAAAAGCGCACAAATGTTCCAAAAGAAAGCACACAAAAATTAAAAAACGCACAAAGGTTCCAAAAAAAGCGCACAGGTCAAAAAAGCGCACAAAGGTTCCAAAAAAAGCGCACAACTCACTTTTCATATACTCTGAAGTGTCGGAAACATAATTTTCGATATCGAAGAATATATCGTTTATCTTCTTCTTCGCTTTGACAAAAACCTGAAGGGGCGAAGAATCAGGCGTTCGGAGCCCCAATGGGGCGTCAGTTAAGGCGGAAGCGGAGCCCCCAACGGTGGAATTATGGGGCCCATCGCCCGAGGCCAACATGGAGACAGAACGATTTACAAACATGTTGGACACATTAGAAATTAAAACCTAATCATGCAAACTGAAATAAATAAAACAATAAAAGTCTACAGTGTACTAAAACATACAAATACGTGAAAAAACAGTAAATATTGTCAAAATATGCACCTGTTCGTCATTTCTTGGCATTTTTCTCAAGAAAATAGAAGCATAACCTCAAAATTTATCACTTTTTTCACGATATCTCAAGTGTCTCACCTTTTTCGCTAAAAATATCACTATTATACTACGCAAAATATATAAATATAAATAAAATCTATCCAAAAATAATTCGGATATCTGTCAAAGTTCTCGCTTGAATAATCGATTGTTTTTCCAAACACAAATAGTGACTTTTATTATTTTTACTAAAAATACGTGAAATGCAACATCTATTATTATTTTTTTACACAATTTCGGTGTTTTAAATAGAAGTTACGTAATTTTTATTGCATTTTAAACTGCATTTCATGTGACAAATGACACTTCAATGATATTAGATACAAGTTTTAAGTTTCATAATTTAGAAAATATTTCATAAATATTTATTTTACGTACTCTACAATTTATTTAAGTTATTTATTATTGAAATAAATACATATTTTTATTAAAAACAATTTTTGACGACTCTTGCGTCAAATTTTTGTACTAAAAATCCAAATCTGTTTTACCGATAATTAAGTAGGATTTCACAATTTTTTTTCTCAAAAACTACATCTGCTATCCAAAAATTGCTTATTTCATTAAAATCCTCATAGTTTTGACTACATGTACCGAAAATTTCATTAAAATACGTTTAACGGTACATGCTGCAGAAATATTTAAATATAAATTCGTCATATAACTAGTAAATCAATGAGTATATAGTTCAGCACTATGCTAAGAGATGGCGCAACGATATCAAATTTGAAATTAATTTTCAAATTTATTAAATATCTCTAAAGGGGTTAAAGGTAGAGACTTGAAACTTTAAATTTAAGGTTTTTAATTAAAAAGGGGTTTGGAAAATAAATGGAGAGAATTGGGAATAAAAAATGGGGGTAGTTTACTTGAAAATTTTTTATTATTTTTCATTTTTTGTATCAAATTATTGTTTTTTTTGTATTTTAAATAATTTTACACAAAAAACACAGGTATAGTAATCAAAATAACATTTATTTCAACATGTATAATAAACAACAATTAGTTACACTGTTTTAAAAAATGTTGTTCATATTTCGAATTTTTGACAACAACAAAAAAACATGGCGTCCCGTCCTGTACTGTATATTCTTTTCTTGTTAAAATATCTTCTAATTTCGCATTTATGTCTACGGAATGAATAATATTTGTATTTATTTCTTTAAAATAAATATTCACATTATTTATTTTATATTCAAAATCGTTATCCCAGTTGGCTTGGTCGTTTAAAATGACTGTCAATTGTTCAAACAATGTTGTTTCTTCAGAGAACTGTTCTATAAAGTCCATTTGCCCCTTTTCAGGATATAAAAATAGTACTGGCCATATTAATGACCCACATTCGGAAATATGTACTTTGTGGGATTCTAATTGTGGAATTTTTGGGGTTAAGTTGTTAAATTTTATTTGTTTTTCGGTAATTAACCTCAAAATTTGTTCATCATCGCGTTGTTTCAGCGATTGTTTTTTGTTTTTCTTACGGATTTCTTTATCGAAGGCGGCTTTTTTTTGGTTAATTGTTTTTAAAAGTTCGCGAAGTTCGATATCAAGTGGGTCTTTTTCAAGTATTTCGTCAATTGTTTTAAAGCTTTCGTCGAAATAATTAAGATGTAAATATGATTTTGCTAAGCGTAGTTTGGCTTTTTTGTGTTGAGGGTTGATATTTAGACATTTTTTACAGTCGTTTATGCAACTTCTGTAGTTTTTCAAGTAATAATTTGCAACTGCTCGATTGTTGAACAACATTGAGGTTAGAATTTCGTTGTTATGTTTTTGTTTTAAGCCTTCGGTGTAACTTAAAATAGCAAGACGATAATTTTTGTGTTGAATGTTGAAATTACCATCCTCTCTGTATCTTTCTGCTAATTCTTCGGCTGTGTTTTCTTCGGGGTCGTATTTTAATTGTTGTAACCCTTCTAAAAGGGGATGCAATTCATCACCCACTTTAGGAGGTTCTTTCATAAAAAACGGATGTTTATTAAATTCTTCTTCCCATTTATCTTCGGGCCACCCTTCGGTATATTGTCTCTTTTCAAGTCCATCTATAAATTCGTCCAATTCTTCATCTAATTTTCTTGCTAGTTCTATTCTTTCTTCGTCTGTCAGTTGGTTTTTGTTGTCCATTTTGACACGTGTGTTTAGGTTATGTTATACGAAAAATATTTTTAATAATTTACAACAAAATATTTTTTAATATTTTAAATAATAATTACATAATATTTTTCGATAAATATGTTTATTTTAAATAAAGAAAAATAAATTTTAGGTGTAACTCTAGCGTCAAATCGCTGAACTATTTAATTTGCATTACCGGCATTTTTTGTAAAAATATTAAATAATAATTATTATATTGTATTTTTAAAAATACAATTAAAAAAATTGGAGTTTATCAATAAATTATTAAAAGAAAATAAAAATATATTAATAAATTTTTAAATCGGTAAAACAGTCTTATTAGTTCAATATTGTACCGTTTTAGCGCTGTATCAAATAAAATATTTAATTTTGTGATAAATAATATTTTAAAATAAATTATTAAATATTTAAAATCTAAATATTTGAAATAAATTATTAAATATTTATTATTATGTTTTATAATAAATACACATTTTATTTAAAATTAATTTTCTGAACTAATATATCTGTAATACCGACATTTTTGTAAAAATACAAGTTGTCTCAAAAGAAAGTTCACATTTAAATCCTTTTTTAAAAGAAAAGTCTTAGCTTTATTGAAAAAATTTTTTACAGCTTTAAATCTTTGTGTAAAATGCGGCATAATGAAGATCTGTGCACATTTAAAGCAACAGCACGCTTCCGAATCGAGAGGTTTGGATCATCTCGAATAGACTGAGTAACACTGTCCACGTTTTCGGCTGTTCTTGATGTTCTTGGCCGCCCAGATTTTGGTTTCTCCAGAGTTGACCCAGTCTCTTCAAACTTCTTAACCCATTTTGCAATGAGTCGAGTGCTAGGCGCATCATTTAAGTGACGAATATGTCGAATACTGCAGAATTTTCTACGCGCTACAGTCGCCGAATTACCGTTTTTGTAAAACTCACGTACGCACAACGCACGGTCCGCACCAGAGAAACGCTCCATAGCGACTAAATTCCCAAGAGCCAGACTACCGACTGACATACCCCTCGCGCCCCTCAGAATAGTTGCTTTCGCGTAATAAAATAAGCAAATGTTAACTTACTTTTGAGACACCTTGTATTTATCAATAATTATTAAATTGTAATTATAACAATGCAATATAAAATATTTTTATTGGTACAGGCACTATAAATATTTAAATAAAAAATAATACAGATAAAACTGGAAACATAAAGTTGGACTTCACAATTTTTTTTCTCTAAAACTACTTCTTGTATCAAAATAATTTTTGTTTAGTTGAAAGCATCATAGCTTTGACTACAAGTACAGAAAATTTCATTAAAATAACTTTAATGGTACAGGCATTAGAAATATTTAATTAAAAAATGGAACTAGTCTCAAAAAATGAAATTGAAATTTACAATTTTCTATCCCAAAAACTACATGTCCTATTCAAATATGTTTTATTTAATTGAAATCATGATAGTTTTGACTACAAGTACCGAAAATTTCATTAAAATATCTTTAATGGTACAGGCACTAGAAATATAATTTAAAAATGGCACAAGTAATATTGGAAAAATTAAATTTACAGCTTTTTACCTCAAAAACTATTTGTCGTATTAAAATATATTCTATTTTATTAAAAACCTCATAGTTTTGACTACAAGTACTGAAAATTACATTAAAATAACTTTAACGGTACAGGCTACAGGAAAATTTATTTAAAAACACTAAACAAATAAATTTTTGTGCGACCCAAGCGTCAAATTCGTGAACTAATATATCTGCATTACCGATATTTATTGTAAAAATATTAATTAATAGTTATAATATTGTATTTTTAACAATACAATATTAAAATATGAGAATTTATTAATAAATTATGTAAAATAAATAAAAATATAATTATAAAATTTGAAGTCGGTAAAACAGATTTTATTAGTTCAACATTTTTCCGTTTTGGCGCTGTGTCAAATTAATGGTTTTATTAATAGAAATTAATGTTTTTTAAGTGTTTCTACGCAAAAAGTAATGTTTAATATTTAAGTTGAATATATTTTTAATAATTTTTATAACTTGTATATATTATAGAAGTGTTTTGTTAAAAAATGCAAGTCATTATGTAAATAAAAAACAATTTATTTGTATTGAATGCATTTATTGCAACATTTCAAGGTTAAATACAAATTTAAGCCATTCCAATGCTATTAACAAGTTCTTGTACTTTAGCAATGTATAATTCTTTTGCTTGATCTTGTGTTGTACCCTTTTTAGCGTTCCAAGCGTCCCATTTAGCTTTTCCTTTCAAATCTAACATACCGGGTCTCGCTGTAAAACAAAATATAGGTTGAGGTTTTAATTTGTCATAAAACAAAAGATTACCTGTATTAACATCCCCAATGCTTCCTTGCTTAAATAATGCGTAAATAATTAACAAATCTTCATTTGATGGTGAAGTTTTTAATTTTTTTACGTCTTCTGCGGCTTGATTGAATCTCTAAATAAAAATTAGTTAAAAATAATAAATAATTTGTTTAAAAATTTACCTCATCGAGTGACATTGTGACCGGTTGAATTGATAAGCGTTATCTGTGCAATTAAAACAAAAAAATTGAGGTTAAATATGTCAATTAATGATTAGGTATAATTTTTTTGCAAGAAAATACCTTAAATGTGCTGTTTCCTGTTAAAATTGCACACCAAACTGAAAATACTTGTTTAATAACGATAACTTTGTACTTTCCTTTGATAAAAGTGGGGGGTAATTAAACATAGGCGTACACAAGTTTTTTACATATGCTAATTTATTGTGCAGTGCATACTATATATAACAAAAAAAATGTTAATTTATGCATATTTATGCATTACAGAATTTGCTTTAGTAATGTAAGAATTCTTCGCGTCATTCTGAGATATTCCTTTCTTCGAATTCCAAGCTTCCCACTTTAATTTTCCTTCGCCATCTGTTGGTTTTGCTAAAAAATACAACCAATAAAAAAAAACAAAAAAATTGTGCATTTTATTACCTATATTACAATCGCCAAACATAGCTTGTTTATACAACGAATATAATTCTAATAAATCTTTTTCATCTGGTTTTTTTGAAAATTTGCGGACTTTGTCAGCAACAACGTTGAATTTCTACAAAAAAAATATTAATTTTTGTTTAGTTATTATAAAAATTATGTTACTTCGTTTAAAGACATTTTGTTGTGTTTAAAACTTGATAAAAGTTAAGCTATTTATACGTAAAAGTCTTATAAATAATAAATTTTAAAGTTAAACTATAATTTGTAAAAGTTTAATGATAGCTTCAGTTTATAAATTATGAATAGACAGTCTTTATCTCGTCTAGTCTATGAGAATATGTCATTGGTTTTTGACAGTTTAAATATAATTATTATTATTTAACTATTATTATAAATAATTTATTATTATTTTATGTATGGTTATATTACAAATCTTATTATTATTTTATAATAATTAAAAATAAAAATAAAATTTGGTATTTTAAAACTTGTCAAAGTATCTGACTGTCATTTGTTTCAATGTTTTTCAAGTTAAGTGTTAAATTAGTTTAAATTTAAATAATATTTTTATTAAAACTACATATTTAAATGATGGTTTGTACTATTATTAATAAATTTAATCATAAAAATAACAAAACTTGACATTTATAGGTTATGTTAAATTTGATCAAATAAACAACATTTAAAATGTAAAATATGTGTAAATTTAACAGTAATGCCAAAAAGAGAACTTAGTAAATGTCGTGTTTGGGAAAAAGAAAGACGTGAGCGTCTTAAAACTTGTTTCGACGCGTTATCAAAGTTGTTACCGTCTTATGATCCAAGTATCACACCTTCAAAACTCGAAATTCTTCAAAGGGCAGCATCACATATTCAAGATTTACAGCAGAAGAATAAACAATTGTTGTTAGGAGATCAGAAAAATGCTACAATTGCACAAAGAGACGAAGTTAGACGCTTAAGAGAAAAATGCAGAAAATTAAATGTACGTAGTGAACAATTATGTTCGTTATTGAAAACTGCGGGTATAAAAATACCCAAAGAATATTTAGGGCGGCCCCAAAATGGGCCAACAGTGTCCCAAAATGTGTTTAAGGGACCCCCTAAACTTTGGAGTGGTCGTATAACAAAAGAAAAGGCAGAAATTTTGAAAAAACAACACGAAAATGGTAAGCAACTTTTTCTGTAACATCTCCCCCCAAAAAAATTTTTAAATACTCTATCTTATAAAAAAAACTTCAACAAATCGATTAAAAAAAGTTTTTGAGTTAAATAAGCATAATTATTTTTTCAGACAAATCAAAAGACCCACCTCAAAAATCCCGTAAACGAAAACGTTTATCCTCCCCAAAAAAATCCGAAAATACTCCCCCCTGTAAGAAACCAAATATCCCTTCAAAAAACAATGGCCAAACAATCAAAAAAGTACAAAAAAAGCAAAATTTTTCATCGGAAAATCTTGCTTCAAAAGTGGCCCCAATTTTGGGCCCCGGTACTCTGATCCTAGCCAATGGCAGCGTAGTTCCTGTCCCCCCAACCGGAACACTTCACCGTATCCAACTCATCCCCCCCGTAACTCAAAATGCTCCCCAAAATTCAATAATATTAATGCCACAACAAAATGCAAATATAAATACAAAAAACACAAATTCAAAATCAAAACTCCCCACAATACGACCCAAAACTGTTGGGGGGGTATCAAAAAATGTCCCCCCAGTAAAGGTCGCTATCCCCCCTTTACCCAAACGCAAAAATTTGGCCAAAAAGGGGAGCAAAATCAAGCCTAAAACTTCCTCAGATAATAACAAAGATTTACAAGTCAAAAACGGAGACGAAAATGGGGATCAGTCCCCCAAAAATAATCAAAAAGTAGTCCCCAACTCAAGTAGTGAAAGGGACACTAAAAATACTGACACAGCCCCCCAAAAATTAGTGTCAGAAAAAAGTAAAGATGAAAAATTAGATCAAAATTTAGAGGAAAAAAATAAACAACCAATTTTGAATCAAAATAATAACAAAGAAGAACAAAATTTGGTCGAAAATGTCCCCCCATTAGTCGAACAAGTCGAAAATGAAAAAAATGTCGAAAAAAGTTTACCAGAATCAGTCCCCCCTTTAGTAGAAACCAATTTGGTCGAAAATGCAATCGAAAATAAATCTAATATAAATTTTGAAAACATCCCCTCAAAAATACAACCTTTGGAATCTCAAGACAACCCCCCCACGTTATTATGCGACCCCCCAGAGCCCGAAAACATGGGGGGACACGAAGACCACTCAGAATTATCCAATGATATATTTGCCTCATTGGGGGGTAATTCTGGTGTAATTGGGGGGCAACATACAGAGTCTATGTCCCCCACCGCTGCGTTTTTGTTAGCTTTCCCCCTAGTAAGTACTTTAACGGGGAGCAGAAATGACCCCCCCAATATTACAGCGGGGGGAAATGGTATTATAAGCTCTACAAATGGGGGGACAAATAATGAGAGAAATGACCAAACAAATGAAGATGATAGACAATCTACTCCAACGACTTTACTACAAATAGGGGGGAACATGAATTTAGAAAAATCTAGAACTCTTCTACAAATTGGGGAAACATTAAAAATTTCAGAAGACACAAAAAGAGAAAATAAATTTGAAAATTACAACTTTTATAAAGACTTTCCTCAAAATTCTGCTCCCCAAAACAATTATATCCCCCCACGACCGCCCAATAAACCGGAAACAACCCAAAATTATCCCCAAAACACGGAAACAAAAGAACCGTTAATATCTTCAGTCCTACAAGTTTCTCATGCTTGTTTATACGAACAAAAGAACACCAATCAATCAGGAAACAATTTCTATCCATATTTACCGGAAGCTCCCCAAAATTTCCCCCCAAATTCTGCCCCGAAAGACAAAAAAAATCGACAAAAAAATCAAAATATTCGCGCGCCAGTAAACTGGATGACTACACCGGATATCCGACCGGGATTCCCCCCAAACGAAGGGGGGACTTCCGGTGTGACGTCAGACTACTTCCTCCCCCCTTTTAGTGACGTATATTCCGGTATATCCAACGCGATTAGTTCAGATATACATCAGACAGGAAATAGTAACAATGGGGACTTTTCCTGGTCTTCTGGGGGAAATAGGGGGGTACTTCCGACTTTGTTAGGGGATTTAGCATTGGGGGTTACAGTTGGTAACACTTCTAGTGGCATAAATAGTGGAATTTATACAAACACTACATCAAAAACAAATGTCACTAACAACAATTTTTATAATTATGATCACACAAATTTGGGGGGAAAGGAAACTTCTGGGGGATTTTTATCTGTTAGTTCAATGTTGGTAGAAGGCAAAACAAAAAGAAATCATCAGCAGGGTAGCCAACATAAACGCCGAGAAAAAACTAAACACAAAACCGAACATTTCGGAATTTTAGATCAAAATAAAAAATATTCAGCCGGATATTCGGCTGAAGAATTAATTGGGGAAACCCAGTATGACAACCGAAACCCCCCAAATACAAATATCCCTAACTACTCCCTAAACGATCAATTCTACCAACCTAGAAACCAAAATCCCCAAAACCAATCGCACCAAAACCCCCCAAATTCGCAACCAAATCCCCAAAGGGGGAGCCAGAGTTATCAGCAGAGGCATCAAGGGGGGGCATATAGCACTTTCCCCCCAAATCATGGGGAGTTTAGTGCTTTGTTAAGTGCAGCTGTAGTGGATACCTATAGCAAAACATTTGATAGTTTTGTTCATGTCAAGCCCCCCCATGTTCCCCCCAATGGGGGGACAGGTTACGACACGTTTGGGACCAGAACGGAATCGAGTTCTAATCACAGGTAGGAAAATTGTCAAGTTTTAGTTTTTTGTAATTTTCTGAAAAGGGGAGCATGTAACCAAAAAATGGTATATAAAATATTTTATTCCCCATAAAAATCCCTATAAAATGAGACATAGACCAAGTCTCTATCTTTGGTGTAATCCGAGATATGCTGGTATGAATTTACAAAAAAAAAATTGTTAAAAAAATTTACCGATTTTTATTTTTTAATTACTTGCTCCAAAATGGAGCATCAAATTAAAAAAAAATATAAAATAGAATTTGTTCTCCATAAAATTTTTTTTTAAAATGAGACCAAGAACATGTCTTTATCTCTAATGCAATTCGAGATACGTCGTTTTGAGTTTATACAACAAAAAATTGTTTTAAAAATTTACCGATTTTTAGTTTTTAATATTTTTTTCAAAAATGGGGCACCAAACGACAAAAATTTATAAGAAATATTTTGTGCCCCATAAAATTTCCTTTAAAATGAGACCTCATACATATCTCTATCTCTGCTGTTATCCGAGATACGCCGTTTTGAATTTCCCCAATTTTTCTGCTACAGAACTCATCAGTCTGTCTCAAACGAGTCAGACCGCCGGCGTCATAGGAGCGCTAGGGCTGCGCCCCCCGCTTCTCGGGAGCACTTGGGGGCCCCGGGGGGCAACCCAGGGGGGGGCAACGCCTCTGGGGGGTTCTCAGAGTTGAGTTTTTTGACTATGTCTGGTGCAGTAAGTTCTCCGATTTTACAAGAAGAATTTCATTCAACTACCCCGTTCTTAAATGCACCACCGCCTTTACCGACACCGGTAGCTAGCAGTTTGACGAATTTTAACCTCAGTGCTATTTTTCCAGAGATTAATAAGGTAGGAATATTTTTTTTATTTTTTTTTTGAATTTTTTTTTATTATATAAAAAAATCGAATTTTACAATTTTTTTCTCGAGAACTATAAGAGATATCAAAATAACATTTATTTCAGTCGATTCCCCATAATTTCTAGTATATGTACTGATATTTTCATGAAAGTATCTTTGACGGTACAGGCATTACAAATATTTATGTAAAAGTTAATAAAAAAAAATAATTTTGTTTTTACGATTTTTTTCTCAAGAACTATGAGAGATACCAAAATAAATTTTATTTCAGTCGATTCCCCATAATATCAAGTATATGTACTGAAATTTTCATGACAATATCTGTAACGGTACAGGCTTTGAAAATATTTAAATAAAAATTGACATAAAAAACAAAAATTGTTTTTACGAATTTTTTTCTCAAGAACTATAAGAGAAATCAAAATAATTTTTGTTTCAGTAGATTCCTCATAATTTCAAGTATAAGACCTGTAATTTTCATGAAAATATCTGTAACGGTACAGGTTTTACAAATATTTAAATAAAAATTGACTCAAAAAACAAACATTGTTTTTAAGATTTTTTTTCTCAAGAACTATAAGAGATATCAAAATAATTTTTATTTTAGTAGATTCCTCATAATTTCCAGTATAAGACCTGTAATTTTCATGAAAATATTTTTAACAGTACAGGCTACAGAAATATTTATATAAAAATTGATACAAACATCAAACTTGGTTTTTAAGAATTTTTTTCTCAAGAACTATAAAAGATATCAAAATATATTTTATTTCAGTTGATTCTCCATTGTTTTGAGAATAAGTACTGAAATTTTCGTTAAAATATCTTCAGCGGTACAGGAATTACAATTTAAAAAAAATGTCTAAAAATCTTATACCTGGATATATAACTAACGCCATCTGTCCACAACAGCTTGAACTACAGGCTAGGTAGTTCAGTGGTTTGCTACTAGATGGCTATACCGTGTCTGTTTTGAACTAAAATTCAGACAATACTTCAGTCTTTTAATTCTAGTGCCTGTACCATTAAAGATAATTAAACAAAAATTTCATGGATTATACCTTAAACAATATCAATTGAAATAACATAAAAATTATTTTTATATTTTTTATAGTTTTTCAACAAAAAATAAATAAATATTAAATTTTATATATTGTACTTCTACCGAATGAATTTAAAAATTTCTGGTGCCTGTACTATTAAAGATTTTTAATTGAAATTTTCAGGAAATATACTCAAAACTATAAGAAATTGACTGACATAAAAATTGTTTTAATACCATAAGTAGATTTTGAAAAAAAAAATATAAAAAAACATGTTTTGACACAAACAATTGTCATTTTTTATTTAAATATTTCTAGTGCCTGTACCGTTAAAGATATTTTCATGAAATTTTCAGTACTTACACATAAAACTGTGAGGAATCCACTGAAATAAAAATTATTTTATTATTTTTTAGTTTTTGAAAAAAAAAATATTAAAATCAAAGTTGGACAATTTTAAGTTTGATTAGTTTAATCTTTTTCCGCTAGAGTAACCGCTTATTAAAATAAATATTTTTAAAGCAGGGTGCCTCATCTTCAGGGCCCCCTGTGACCACAGGAGCACCCGTTTGGGGCCCTACGAAGCCTCATATGTCGTCAAGGTCTCAAATTAGGTATCAAAATCATCAACAACATTCTAAATCTATGTATGGGGCCCAACAGACTTCTACAGGTCAATCAGGGCCCCACGAGAGTCTCTATGGGGGCTCGGGGGCCCAGACCTTCCCGGGGATTCTGCACGATGGAAATGGGGGCCCTACGAACTTCAGTTTTAGTTTTGGGGCCCCTTAATAAAGTTGTATATAATATTTGTGTGTTTTATTTTTACAAATTGTTAAATATCTCACAAATGGTGTATCGCACGACAAAAATGGTAAGGAACAATGTTGTTCAAAATTAAATTCTCTTTAAAATGAGACCACATTTAAGTTGGTAGCCCTTATAATACCAGAGATAAAACAATTGAATTTTGTTTTACAAATTATTAAATATCTCAAAAACGATGTATTGCACGACAAAATTGGTAAGGAACAATGTTGTTCAAAATTAAATTCTCTTCAAAATGAGACCAGAATGAAGTTGGTAGCACTTATTTTACCACATTTAAAACAATTGAATTTTGTTTTACAAATTATTAAATATCTCCAAAACAGTGTAACGAACGACAAAATTGGTAAGGAACAATGTTGTTCAAAATTAAATTATCTTTAAAATGAGACCAGAACGAATTTCGTAGCATTTATTTTTCCAGAATTAAAACAATTGAATTTTGTTTTACAAATTATCAAATATCTCTAAAACGGTGTTTCGCACGACAAAAATGGTAAGGAACAACGGTACTTAAAATTAAATTCTCTTTAAAATGAGACCAGAACGAATTTGATAGAATTAATTTTTCCAGAATTAAAACAATTGAATTTTGTTTTACAAATTATTAAATATCTCCAAAACGGTGTTTCGCACGACAAAAATGGTAAGGAACAATGTTACTTAAAATTAAATTCTCTTTAAAATGAGACCAGAATGAAGTTGGTAGCACAGCTAGAACCGGAGATACAATAAAAAAAATTATGTTTATAAATCTTTATTAAGTAGAGACATTTTCACATTTAACTCCAGTTTGAGACAAATGTTTAACAATATCAACCCAATCCCACCCTCTTGGTTTTTCTCCTTTGGATTCTACTTTATCCCATTGTCTTCTTTTCTGTGCTTTCGTCAAATGTTCTTTCTTTACTTTTTTATTAACAAAATCTTCCTCCTGAAACAACGTTGCCATCACATTAAACATCAAATCAAGTAACCTTAAAACAATTGAATTTTTTTTATAAATTGTTAAATATCTCGATAACGGTGTATCCAACGACAAAAATGGTAAGGAACAATGTTGTTCAAAATTAAATTCTCTTTAAAATGAGACCAGAATGAAGTTGGTAGCACTAATATTACCAGAGATAAAACAATTGAATTATATTTTACAAATTATTAAATATCTCCAAAACGGTTTATCGCACGACAAAAGTGGTAAGGAACAATGTTGTTCAAAATTAAATTCTCTTTAAAATGAGACCAGAACGAATTTGGTAGCACTTATTTTACCACAGGTAAAACAATTGAATTTTGTTTTACAAATCATTAAATATCTCCAAAACGATGTAACGAACGACAAAAATGGTAAGGAACAATATTGTTCAAAATTAAATTCTCTTTAAAATGAGACTATATTTAAATTGGTACCCCTTATAATACCAGAGATAAAACAATTGAATTTTTTTTTACAAATTATTAAATATCTCGAAAATGGTGTATCCAACGACAAAAATGGTGAGAAACAATGTTGTTCAAAATTAAATTCTCTTTAAAATGAGACCAGAACGAATTTGGTACCACTTATTTTACCACAGGTAAAACAATTGAATTTTGTTTTACAAATTATTAAATATCTCCAAAACGGTGTAACGAACGACAAAATTGGTAAGGAACAATGTTCTTCAAAATTAAATTCTCTTTAAAATGAGACCTCATTTAAGTTGGTAGCTCTTATTTTACCAAAGTTAAAACAATTGAATTTTGTTTTACAAATTGTTAAATATCTCCAGAACGATGTATCGCACGACAAAATTGGTAAGGAACAATGTTGTTCAAAATTAAATTCTCTTTAAAATGAGACCAGAATGAAGTTGGTAGCACTTATTTTACCACAGGTAAAACAATTGAATTTTGTTTTACAAATTGGTAAATATCTCCAAAACGGTGTTCCGAACGACAAAAATGGTAAGGAACAATGTTGTTCAAAATTAAATTCTCTTTAAAATGAGACCAACTAACCTTGGATATGGTGACTTTTTCAATATTTTCTGAAATTTGCGTTAGTTCTTCGGGTTGCTCTGAAATTAGCTGTTCGTATTTTTCTTTGACTATTTCTATTAAACTATACGTCATAGCTTCGCCCAAAAATTGAGTTGATTCATTTGAAATGAGATCAATTATTTTATTTTTGACGGAATCTAACCTAAAAATTTTGTTTTATTTCTTTTAATAAATGATTATTTTTTAATAATTTATGTTTACAAATAATGGAAGTACAAAGAAAAACAATAATAAATGAGTAAACAACATAAATACAAATATTTTACAAAGTTAACCTAAAAATTACTCACAAATTTCGATTGTAAAAAGTGTTCATATTAACTGCAGGTTTTTCCTTGGGGTAATTTTCTCCCCATTTCAGCTCTAACAAAAATGATTTTGAGTTATCATCATCACCAAACTGTCAACAATAATCATCATTAAAAAATATCATCAATTATTTCTCCATACCTTATATTGAATTGTATCATTAGATATTTGTTTAAAGTTCTCATCTCCTTCATAAATTGATAATAAAACTTCTAATTCTTCGTTTTGAAGATCTTTATTAGACATTTTATTGTTATAACGAAACGTCAAAATATCTACACTAAAGCCATCTATCAACAAATGCTTGAACTAGCGTATAGTTCAGCCTTTTGCTAATAGATGTCGTAGCGTGTCTGTTTGGAAGTAAAATTTGGACAATATTATATTCTTTTTATTCTAGTGCCTGTACCATTAAAGATAATTAAACAAAAATTTCATGATTTATACTCTAAACAATATGCATTCAAATAACATAATTATTATTATTATATCTTTAATGGTTATTTAATAAAAAATAAATAAAAATTAAATTTACGTATTGTACTTCTATTGATTTCAATTTAAAAAATTCTGGTGCCTGTACCATTAAAGTTACTTTCATGAAATTTTCAGTAAGTATACTCAAAACTATGAGGAATACACCGAAATAAAAATAATTGTAATACCACAAGTAGTTTTTAGGAAAAAAATTATAAAAACAAATATTGTTTTTTTCGACATAAACAAGTGTCATTTTTTATTTAAAAATTTTTAGTGCCTGTACCATTACAGTTATTTTCATGAAATTTTCAGCATGTATACTAAAATCTACGAGGAATACACTGAAATATAAATAATTGTAATTCCATAGGTAGTTATGAAGAAAATAAATTATAAAAACGAATTTTGTTTTTTTTTATATAAACAAATATTTTTACCTCCCGCCTATCAATATATAGATAAGGGAGGTATTGTTTTTGGTCAGATTTCTCGAGTATGAGTTTTCAACATATGAGCACGAATTAGGGTCCCTACAATACAATTTTACTATTTTTAACGTGATGTCTGTATGTCCGTGTGTGTGTGCGTGTGTGTGTGCGTGTGTGTGTGTGTCTGTGTGTCTGTGACGATTTTTCGTCCACGATAACTCCAATACGAGACATGTAAAAAATATAATATTTGGTATTTAGGACTTATATTCAAATATGATGAACTGATTAGATTTTGACTATAATTGGATAACAGGAACTAGTACTTTATTTGAAGCTTTAAACCGTTTTTCCAAAAAAAATACCTCTAAAACAATTTTTTCGCAAATTACGTTATTATTAAATATAAAGATTTTTTAATTTTCTACCGATCTGCATAAATACGTTTATATATAACTTCTAGCTAGATAGAAAAAAAAATATAAATTATAATAATTTTACATATCGTTTAGGCTGAGAAATTTCGATAAAACAGATGAGTTATTCATATGTTCACAAAATTTGACATATGATGTCAAATTTGATGTAAGTAAATGTAAAAGATAACATAAGTAAATATAAAGTAGTTTTATTGTATAATTAGAAAAGGTGGAAGAAATATATAAGGCATATATTTGCATGCGTAAATCAAGGTAAGTTCGGTTCCGATTTTAGTAACGTCAAAATAGCTGTCATATTGGTCATACAAATTTTATGAAGGAAATTTTAGGTATGAAATGAATTAAAAATATTCTGAACTGCAATAACAAATTAATTTTAAAACTACAAATTAAATGTATTGAATAACTTATATAGAATATATGTATTACTACAGTGGCGGGAGGTATTGTGTTGGACACATCAGATTTTTTTTATTTAATTTTTTCTAGTGCCTGTACCATTAAAGATATTTTTATGAAACTTTCAGGAAATATACCCAAAACTATATAGATTTAAATGACATAAATGTTTTTTGAAGTGCCCTAGTAGATTTTGAGAAAAAAAATGTAAAACCCATGTTTATTATTAGTCTTTGATATGACAGGTACCATTAATGCTATTTTTTATTTAAATGTTTCTAATGCCTGTAACGTTAAATATATTTTAACAAAAATTTCAGGTTTTATACTCAAAAGTGCGGACAATCGAATGACATAACAATAATTTTGAAATTTTTTGTTTTTACACCCAAAAAAGGTCAAAAATACCCATTTTTGGGTCAAAAATTTTGGTTTTTGAAAATAGTCCAAATTGATAGTTGCCGATGCGCTGATTCCAAATTTTCAAACCGAATTTAATTATCTCTTCCCATTCCTGAGATATTTGGTCTCAAAGTTGCACCTCAAAAAAGTGTGTTTTTTGACCATATCTCTAAAATGGCTAGAGATACAATCTCAACGATTATACCAGTCGATTCTACGCGCAAAGTTACATAAAGAAATGTAAACTCCGCATATACGTTCTTTGGAACGATTTGATGAAAAATGGGAAAATCGAAAAAACCGGAATTTCAGTTTTTCGCTTGGAAACTTTTTGTCACCGAAATTTTTTATATTTTGGACTTAAGTTAATACAGATGCGCTGATTCCAAATTTTCAAACCGATTTCAATTATCTTTTACCGTTCTCGAGATATTTGCATTCAAAGTTGGACCTGAAAAATTCAGTTTTTCAGGAATAGTCCTGAAATGGGTCGAGATACGACCTCGACGACCTCACCAATCGATTCTACAGGCAAAATTAGATTTTTGTACCAATTTTCAGATTTTTATTCCAATGGATACAAATTTTAGAGAGGAAAAACGAAAATCGGCAAAAATCGTAAAAAATCGCAAGGGGTTCATCAGGCGTTTTTTCGACTTTTGCGATTTTCGTTTTTTCGCTCTAAAAATTGTATCCATTGGAATATTAATCTGAAAATTGGTACAAAAATCTAATTTTCCCTGTAGAATCGATTGGTAAAGTCGTCGAGACCGTATCTTGACCCATTTCAGGACTATTCCTGAAAAACGATTTTTTTCAGTTCCAACTTTGAACGCAAATATCTCGAGAACGGTACGAGATAATTGAAATCGGTTTGAAAATTTAAAATCAGCGCATCTGTATTTACTTAAGTCCAGAAAATGAAAAGATTTGGTGACAAAAAGTTCCCCAGCGAAAAACTGAAATTCCGGTTTTTTTCGTTTTTCTCATTTTTCACCAAATCGTTCCAAAGAACGTATATGCGAAGAAAACATTTCTTTATGTAACTTTGCGCGTAGAATCGACTGGTATAATCGTTGAGACTGTATCTCTACCCATTTCAGAGATATAGTCAAAAAACACACTTTTTTGAGGTGCAACTTTGAAGCCTAATATCTCAGGAACGGGAAGAGATAATTAAATTCGGTTTGAAAATTTGGAATCAGCACATCAGCGACTATCAATTTGGTTTTTTCAAAAAAATCAATATTTTTTACCCAAAAATGGGTATATTTAGGTTATTTCATACCCTTAAATGGGTTTAAAGTGCTTAACAAAGATTTAGGTGTACATCTCAAAAAAAAATAAGTTTAACACGATTATGTATTGCATTTTATACACAAAAATGGGTTGAAAAGTGTCCCAACATATGGTACAGTACATTTGAAAATTTGTCACACCTTAAAATTGGTAAAAAGGAACCCAAACCTGACCCAAAATTGGGTTGTAAAGGGTGTCAACAATCACTCAATCTGGATTTTTCTCAAAAACCGAAATTTTTGACCCAAAAATGGGTATTTTTGGATTTTTTCGGCTGTATATGAAAAATTAAATAGTGAAAATCTAAAAATTGTATGTTTTTATATTCAACTATAATTGGAAATCACTTAGAAATGTTCGAACATATTAATTAATTAATTATATATATATATATATATATATATATATATATATATATATATATATATATATATATATATATATATATATCGGTTCTTATAAGGGAGATACGGTACGTTCAAGATAGGAAAAAAAATGAAAAATAAATTGTTAAATATATATTTTCAAATCTAACTTTTTTTAAAATTACTATTGTGAAGTAACAACAACCAGTATCGCTTTTCTTCTTTCATCACATTGAACAGATCTTGTTTAATTTTTTCTTCGTCTAATGGTTGATTTCTGAGTAATTTGTCAAACCAATGGTATAAAATATTCATTAGACCAGGAGGCTTCTCTCGTTGTTTATAATGGTTAAACTTTTCTAAGTAGTCTTTTGACGTGTCACAACTATCTAATTCAGTCCAAAATTTATTGAGTTTCATATTTATATATTCTTTTGCCCTTTCTATGTCGTGTAGAATATGATTTGCTAAACTATTATCCTTTAGAACGTCAGCATATCGTTCGTAGATTGTCAAATAATCTTGAATGACTTGATTAATGTCTTCTGTTGGTGGTATGATGTTTTGGTCTAACATTTTTCTTTCTTCAGGAAGTACTGCTATTTTTTTTCGATCTATTTTTACTTTTAATTCATGTCTAAAGTCTCTTAAGGTTGCTTTAATAAAATAGTCGTAAATTTGTGTCTCCAAAAGATGAAACACTGCCTTATTGTGTTCGATATAAGCGTTCGTTTCTGGTTCTTCCTCTGATGAAGAAGATTCCTGATTTTCTTCGCTATCTTGTGCTTCTTTTTCTGCCTGTTCTGCGGTATCTTCTGGTTTACTTACTTTGGAATTTGGATTTGGAAGAGCAGTTTGGTTTAAATTTGTAGAATTTGTTCCATTTTGAGGCAACTGAGTCAAAGTTTGAGGCAATTGTGTGTTGTTTTGTGCAAAGTTTTGAGACATGTTTTGTGGCATTTGAGGCATTTGTGGCATTTGAGGCATTTGAGGCATGTTTTGTGGCATTTGAGGCATTTGAGGCATGTTTTGAGGCATTTGAGGCATATTTTGATTCATTTGAGGCATAGTTGGAGGCATCTGATACGTTTGTGGCTGTGGATAATTATAGTTTGGGTAGTTTTGAGGATAGTTTTGAAAGTTTTGAGGAAAGTTTTGGTAGTTTTGGCCATTTTGAGGCATATTTTGAGGCATGTTTTGAGAAAAGCGCTGGTTATTTTGAGGCAAATTTTGAGGCATGTTTTGTGGAAAGCGTTGGTTATTTGGAGGCAAGCCTTTAGGTAAGTTTTGAGGCAAGTTTTGAGGCAACGTTTGAGGCAAGTGTTGGCCATTTGGAGGCAAATTTTGAGGCAAGTTCTGAGGCAAGTTTGGAGGCAATTGTTGAGGCAAGTTTTGCCGTACTTGTGGATAAGTCTGCTGGTTGGGTCTTGGGAAGTTCTTCTGCATTTGTGGGTCGAATTGGTACTGTTGATAGTTGTTGTTGTTGTTGTTGTTGGTTACAGGGGTGGTGTTGGCTTTGGAGGGCTTTTTAACTTTGAAGTGGTTTTTGGGAGGGAAGAAGGTGATATTGGGGCCGTGTCGTGTGGTTCCGGGGTTCATTGATGGGTGACGGGGTTCTGGTTTGCGAGCTGCTGGTATTGAGTTGGCATCTACGGAGAAATGTCTATATTATTGTTATTTAAGGCCAGAAAGCGACTATTACTTACTAATTCTGTCATTTTTGGCAGACTTTCTGTAATTGGATGATTGTTTAGAAGCGGAGTTGTACGAATAAGGCACATCTTCTATTACAATTTTACTTACGTCATGCAAGATACTTCTGGGCGTTACGTGTGTGTCGTAGAACGTCCCTCCGTTGTCGTTTTCGTTTTTCCTCTCTGCTTTGGACGCCATGTAATAGCTGTCTTGCATTGGGACCGCCACTGGCTGAATTATTTGCGTACCTGCACAAAATGTCGTGGGTTTCAGCAACATGCACCATATTCGAATCTGTCATTAGTCATTACTATGAATATAGTAGAAGTTTAGGTATATGAAACCGACTTATGCGGGTTTTACAACCTTTTATGGAGGGGTGGGAAGCTTTATGGTCAAGTGTTATAAATTATCCCAACTCAAAGGTATCACTTGAAAAGTAACAACAGGTCCGTATTAAATAAATTCATACTGTACTTAATATGTATAAATAAATAACTAATACTGGAGTTCTTAGAATATGTAATTGGAAATCCAAACATCACTCAATGAAAAGAAAAATCTTAAGAATGTACAACTTGACTTAGTCAAATCTCCATTGATCTCTCCGCTTTAATTTAAAATTTTTAATAAAATTTTACAAGCTAGTCATATACTATTTTAGTTGATTCACTATCTATACAGGGTGTTCCATTTAAGCGTGCCACCATTGCTATCTCGAGAACTATAAGAGCTACGAGGTTGGTTAAATTAGCAAAGAACCACCATTTTACAACACTAATACAATGAGCAAAAAAAATTTTTTTTTCAACCAGTGGTTTTCAAAATACGGGACACAACTTTCTTATTTTAAATGGGAACATATGTTTATTTTTAGGTTATTCGATAGAGTATTTTTTTATGAATTCAACGATATAAACATATAAGTAAAGTGTCCAGTATTTTGAGAACCACTGGTCAAAAAAATTTTTTTTGCTCATTGTATTAGTGTTGTAAAATGGTGGTTCTTTGCTAATTTAACCAACCTCGTAGCTCTTATAGTTCTCGAGATAGCAATGGTCGCTCACGTATATGGAACACCCTGTATATCTATCTATCTTTTATATTACACTGTTATGCCACTTGTGTACTAATAATACTAGACTTTTTTTAATAAAGAATAAGTAAAAATGAACTTACTGTAGACAGGAATAGCAGGTACCATATTTTCTTTACCATAATATCCATTTCCGTTTTGGGGCACTTGTAGAGAAACATGGCTTATGGGAGCCATAGTTGACGGATAAAACGGTTGTTGAATCGAGAAGAATTGTTCTTTTGCGACTCTATCTCTGTTTTGGCCCCCCCTTCCCATGTCCCCCCTTCCCCCCATTTCCCCCCTGACCATTTCCCCCCGGACCATGTCTGCCCTGCCCCCCATGTCTCCCCGGCCCCCCATGTCCCCCCTTCCCCCCATGTCATTCCTTCCCCCCATGTCCCCCCCTGCCTTGGGTATATGAGGGGGGGGAGTAGTAGTTACAGGTGGTTTAGTTGTTGAGTCAGGAAAATCGTAATTCTTCTTTTTCGCCTTTCTTACGGGGTTTTCTGTAGGTTTCCCATACGTGTTTTTGTTGTTTAAGTTATAACTCATGTATCCTGATCCTTGATATCCTGGCAGCATAACAGGATCGTAGGAATTTTCACGATTAGCGTATTCTAGATCACTTGGAGAGTCAAATCTAGAAAAAAAATTAAAATTGTAAATGATAAAAGTTGAACATAAACTCTTGCATGTTAATTTAATCATTTTCTTGTAGTATAATTTTTTTTTAATTTTTTTTTTTTGAGGTATATTACTCAGAATTTTCTCAGGATTCCAAATTTGCAAAGCTTTTAACGATATCTTTAACGGTTCAGGAGTTACATTGAATTTTACTGTTGCATGTCAACCGCAAAATTGACCTTAATTTTTAATAGTTTGCAAATTAATTTTTAATCATTTTCTTGTGGTATATTACTCAAAATTTTGTCAGGATTCCAAATCTGCAACGTTTTTAAAAATATCTTTAACGGTTCAGGAGTTACATTGAATTTTACTGTTACATGTCAAACGCAAAATTGCCAAAATAATTTTTAATAATTTTTTTGAGGTACATTACTCAGAATTTTAGGTTTATGTTTACGTTATTTACTGTAATTGTTTATTTACTTAGCTAGCAACAAGCCTGTAAAGTGACAATGGGGAAGTTTAGCGTGGTTGAAATTACATGTGAAATATATTTTAGTCGTAAGTATATGAATAATTACATCTTAAAATGTAATTGAAAGTTAAAATTATGTTGCCAATTATTTATAATTAATGATTTATCTTCGAGCCACTCTGACGTCACAAGTGAGTTATGCGCTTGCGCAGAAGGGATGGTGAGACCTGAGTTTTTGAACGTAGGTTGTAATGCATTACACCACACGCTTCTCTGTTGCCATGGGAACCCAGCGCTGGTTAAGATAGACGATACGTTCTCCGCGAGCCAGTGACGTCATTTTTGTATAAATTTTTTGAGAAATCTAGGCATCTTTGGTTGAAATAAAATGTAGAATATCACTTTTGAGGGCAATCTTGATAAAATAAAAAAATAAAAAAAATACGCTAAACTTCCCCATTATGAATAGTATCTCCCCAGTGCAAGATATTAACTTGAAATTTTGTATACTTATCGGAGAATATTAATTCTATGGATCACATTTGAAATATGCAATTTCGTCTGCAGGGCGAGTTTAAATTTAAAATCTAATATTTTCATTCAAAATCAGACAGCCATGGAAATAAAAGAAAATATTTATCTGACAGTTTAGTGAAGTATCACTGATTTTAATTCTTATTCCCTGTATTTTAATATTATTTAAGTTGAATTTACTTTGTTAAATAATACACCAATATTACAAAAATATAAATATCTACAATGGCATGTCATTAACTGTCAGAACTGTCACATAGACATTTTTTTTTATAAAACAAATAGTTTTTGAAATATTTAACAAAAACTAATACTGTGTCATCCATCTAATTTTTTTTTTCATTTTTGTATAAAAATTTTTGAGAAATCTAAGCATCTTTGGGTAAAATAAAATGTAAAATATCATTTTTGAAAAAAAAATTAAAAAAATTCGCCATTATAGAGAAGGTGGAAATAAAGCCCTATTTACCTGGCAGTCTCGTCTTTTTCCGGGGAGGGGCCATCAGGACCATCATCTGTTCCATTAACGCCCCCAGTATTTGTCTTAGAATTAGAGCAACACCCATACTCTATACTTATATCAATTTTTCCAAATCCTCCTGCAGAAGACTTTGCGCTTGACGGTGCCTAAAACAAATCTGCTAGAATGGACTATTTTTTTTTATTTTTTTTTTTAGTTTATTACAACTCCTGGGACGCCCGGAACTCCTGGGTTTGGATCATGCGCATAGCGGGAGAAGTACTGAACTACATCGCCCATGTATTTCTGTTTGTCATATGTTATCGCTGCTCTGTCGGGCTTTTCTGGAAGCTTGTAGTTGTGTGCAGGTTGAGCTGGCTTAGTTTGAGGGTTGTAGAACCGATCTGTAGACCCTTGTGTATTGTAAAATAAGGGGTCTACACTAGAAAAACTCAAAACGGTTCCCTTAAATAACCTAAAAAAAATTTTTTTTTTAATTTTTTTTAAATTTTTTTTTTCTTAAAATCTACTCGTGGTATAAAAATAACATTTATGTCAGTCAATTCCTCACATTTTTGTGTAGGAGTACTGAAATTTTCATGAAAATATCTTTAACGGTACAAGCTCTACAAATATTTAAATAAAAATTGGTACAAAAAACAAAAATTGTTTTTACGATTTTTTTTCTCAAAATTTACTTATGTTACAAAAATATCTTTTATGTCAGTCAATTCCTCACATCTTTGTGTATAAATAATGAAATTTTTATGAAAATATCTTTAACGGTACAGGCTCTACAAATATTTGAATAAAAATTGGTACAAAAAACAAATATTGTTTTAACGAATTTTTTTCTCAAGAACTATAAGAGATATCAAAATATGCTTTATTTCACTCGATTCCCCACAGTTTCAAATGTAAGTACTGAAGTTTCCATGAAAATATATAACTATAAATATTTATATAAAAATTTATATAAAAATTGATACAAAATTAGTACAAAAAACAAACATTGCATTTACCAATTTTTTTTTCAAAATTTACTCATGTTACGAAAATAACATTTATGTCACTCAATTCTTCACAACTTTAAGTATAAGTAATGAAATTTTCATGAAAATATCTTTAACGGTACAGGCTGTACAAATATTTAAATAAAAATTGGTACAAAAAACAAATATTGTTTTTACGAATTTTTTTTTCAAAATCTACTTATGTTACAAAAATAACTTTTATATCAGTCAATTCCTCACATTTTTGTGTATAAGTACTGAAATTTTCATGAAAATATCTTTAACGGTACTTATATAAAAATTGATACCAAACACTAATATTGTTTTTACGAATTTTTTTCTCAAAAACTATAAGAGATATCAAAACATTCTTTATTTCACGCAATTCTCCGTAGATTAAGGATTAAATACTGAAATTTTTATAAAAATATCTTTAACGGTACAGGCTCTACAAATATTTAAACAAAAATTTGTACAAAAAACAAACATTGTTTTTACGATTTTTTTTCTTAAAATCTACTCATGTTATGAAAATAACATTTATGTCAGTCAATTCCTTATAATTTTGAGTATATGTACAGAAATTTTCATTAAAATATCTTTAACGGTACAGGCTGTACAAATATTTATATAAAAATTGGTACAAAAGACAAACATTGTTTTTGCGAATTTTTTTCGTAAGAACTATAAGAGATATCAAAACATTCTTTATTTCAATCGATTCTCCACAATTTCAAGAGTATGTACTGAAATTTTCATGAAAATATCTTTAACGGTACAGGCTATACAAATATTTATATAAAAATTGGCACAAAAAACAACCATTGTTTTTACGAATTTTTTTCTCAAAATCTACTCATGTTACAAAAATAACAATTATGTCGGTCAAATCCTTACAGTTTTGTGTATAAGTACTGAAATTTTCGTTAAAATATCTTTAACGGTACAGGCACTACAATTAAAATAAAATATGCCTAAAAATCTTATACTTGGATAGCAAACTAACGCCATCTATTCACAACTGCTTGAACTACCGGCTCGGTAGTTCAGCGTTTTGCTACTAGATGGCTATACCATGCCTGTTTTAAGTAAAATTCAGACAATACTTTGTTCTTTTAATTCTAGTGCCTGTACCATTAAAGATAATTAAACAAAATTTTCATGGTTAATACTGGAAACAATAAGGAATCAAATAACATAAAAGTTATTAATATATCTTTTATGGTTTTTTAATAAAAAAATAAAAAATATTAAATTTGATTTGTACTTCTAACCAATTTGTAATAAAAAAATTCTAGTACCTGTACCATTAAAGCTATTTCAATAAAATTTTTGGTAAATATACCTAAAACTATTTAGATTTGAATGCCCTAAAAATATTTTAGTCGCATAAGTATTTCTTGAGAAAAAAAAAATTAAAAATCAAAAACAAAAAAAAATTTTCTCGAAAACTTGTGTTACAAAAATAACTTTCATTTAATTTGAATCTTCATAGTTTTAAGTATATTTAAAAAAAATCATTAAAAGGGCTTTAAAGGTACAAGCATTAGAAATTTTCAAATAAAAATCTACATGCACCATAAAAAGGGTTAAAAATAAAAAAAAAACTTACAAAATACAAGTTAAAAATATACTGTACATGTTGCAAAATATTCTTAACTATAGGAGTAAATTATAAATTTTGATGGCTTATATTAATTTTAGGAAATTAATATCACATAAATATATCTAATTTGAAATAAAAATATCATTAAAATTAATGATTTAATAAATTATTATAATCAAAACAAATTTAAACAAAATTTATAACTGTAAAATATAATGTTCAAATATAATTTATAACAATAATAATACAAGTAAATATTGTATATTTATTAATTAGTAATATAACAACAAGCAGAATTTTCTCATGATTTCAAATTTGACAATTTTTTGAAAATCTTTAACGGTTTAGAAATTACTTTTAATTTCATTGATTTCAATAAATTTTGAACTTCATTTTTTTGATTTTCCAAACAAATTTTTAATTGTTTTCTGGTTGTAATTTGTTCAAAATTTTCTCAAGGTTTCAACTCCGTTAAAGGTTTTGCAAAATCTTTAACGGTTCAGGAGTTATATTTAATTTTATTGATGCATGTCATTAAAAAAATGTCAATAAATTTTGACCGTAATTTTTTTGATTTTCCAAAACAATTTTTAATTATTTTCTTGTGGTATATTACTCAGAATTCCAAATTTGCAATATTTTTAACGAAATCTTTAACGGTTCAGGACTTACATTGAATTTTACTGTTGCATGTCATTGTAAAATTGTTCTTAAATTATAACATTTTTCAAAATAATTTTTAATTATTTTCTTGTGGTATATTACTCAGAATTTTAAAAAGCAAGATTTTTTACGATATTTTAAATTAATGATATGGTACCAACATACAAACAAAAAAATTTAACCTAAAATATTTCATATTTGATTTTTATAACTTTTTGGTTAATTTAGCTTAAAATTTTCTCAGAATTTCAAATTTACAATAATTTTAAAGATATTTTGAACGGTTTAGGGGTTATATTTCATTTTACAGTCACATGTTAACCTCAAACTTTCTGACAACTTTTGTAAATACATTTATTTTAATAATAAAATATGAAACATTCAATCATTTATTAAATAATTATTCAATACAATAACAATTTCTATTTTAGACTAGGAGATACATTAGTGTTTAATACATTTGCATTATATTTAAGTTCATTAACATTGGTTGCATTTTTTAAAGTATCTTCATCTAATAATCTATCATTTCTTCTCTCCTTAATAGAATCTGTAACAAAAATATTTAAAAACATGCAAAAGTATAACAATTTTATTGAATTTTACCGGTGTATGGTGTGTATTTATCTGATAGTAAATTTTCAATATTATAACCAACTATTCCTACAATTGCAGCAAAAGGCAATGTTAAAACTGGAGCATAGTTTCTTAAAACTCTAAAAAGTATAGGCCACATTATTATTTTTTTGAAAATGTAAAAATAATAATTTTCTTTGACACATGTATATGAAGTTAGCTACGAAATTTTTAACCTTTCTGGTTACATTTTACATAAAATTTTGCCAGGATTTCAAATTTGCAAAGCTTTTAAAAATATATTTAACGGTTCAGGAATTACATTGAATTTTATTGAAACATGTCAAGTAGAAAATTTCAACAAATTTGAAACTAATTTTTCTTTTTTTTTAAATTATGTTTTAAACATTTTCTGGTTGTATTTTATTCAAAATTTTGTCAGGATTTCAAATTTGCAAAGCTTTTAAAGATATCTTTAACGGTTCAGGAGTTACATTGCATTTTATTGAAACATGTCAACCAGAAAATTTCAACAAATTTGAAACTAATTTTCTATATTTTTAAAATGTATTTTAAATGTTTTGTTGTTGTATTTTACTCGAAATTTTGTCAGGATTTCAAATCTGCAAAGCTTTTAAAAATATCTTTAACGGTTCAGGAGTTACATTGCATTTTATTGAAACATGTCAAGTAGAAAATTTAACATAAATAAGAAACTAATTTTCCACATTTTTAAAATTTGTTTTAAATGTTTTCTGGTTGTATTTTACTCAAAATTTTGTCAGGATTTCAAATCTACAACGTTTTTTAAGATATCTTTAACGGTTCAGGAGTTACATTGCATTTTATTGAAACATGACATTCAAATAAAAAAATATGAAACAAAAATGTTTTTACGTATTGAAATATTTGTAAATTTGTAAATTTACAGAACAATTAATTTGAAAAGCATATAAATAAATAAAGAATATTTAAATAAAATAATAGTTTTATACGACAAAAGTTAAGTTGGCAACGAAATCTCACTAGTTTACTAGTAACTAACTTCACGATAAAATGGCGTTTTGGTTTGAGTGACGTTTATATGTTTTGATAATAATTTAATAATGGATAAAACTGACAGGAATAGTGTATTTATATTAAGTTTCGATGAATCTGGTCATAAAATATATACAAGCGAAACTGATCCCACCAAACGGTAAATATATTTAATTATTTTACAACTTCCTGTTTTTTTCACAACTATTTCGCATTCTTGCGTAGTTTTCTTGTAGACGACGATGGAAATTTCGTACCAGATGAAAATCTTAGCAACATTAAGATGGAAACTGATGATTTTGAGCTGACGAATGATTCAAGTTCAAATGATGCGATTCTTGTATCAGATTCTGATTGTATTATTGCTCAATTGGAAGATCCATCTAATTTAGGTATAAATACCCATTTTAAGGTGTGATCTTTCTCTTACAAATATTCTAGAACATGTTTCAGCTTTAGATGATCCGGATTTGTTAAATGAAATTGACAGAAGAACTGTAGGAATCACAGAAGGTATTTCTTCACAAGAAGAGGATGAAGAAGATTATTCTCTCATGCAACATATGGATATTAGAGAACCTTTGGCTACACTTAAACAACTTTTAGAGCAAAGATTAGGTGTAGAGTTACCCGGATATGAATTTTGGTTGCAAAATACCCAAATGGTAAGTTGCTCCAATTTGAAGATAGATAGGACCAAAACTTATATAAACTTTTTTGAAGAGTATAAAAAACTGAACATTTTTTATTTAAAACATTTTTTTCTGTGGTGCTCCATTTTGGAGATAATTGTAGTTTTCTGTTTGATGTCATTTGTTTCCAAAACTCCAATTTGGAACAAGATAGAGCTTTAAACAAAGAAGCGTTTTGAAGAGCATAAAAAATTGAACAAATTTTGTTTAAAACATTTTTTTCTATCGTACTCCATTTTGGAGATAATTATAGTTTTCTGTTTGGTGTCATTTGTTTCCAAAACTCCAATTTGGAGAAAGATAGAGCTTTAAACAAAGAAGCATTTTGAAGAGCTTAAAGAACTGAATAATTTTTATTTAAAACATTTTTTTCTGTGGTGCTCCAATTTGGAGCCATTGTACATAACTTCAAAATGGAGCTAGTTTGAAATTTGACGTATAAGACCTTTTTTAATGTACATAAAAAACTCAATAATTTTTATTTGAAACTTTTTTTTGTGTTGCTCCATTTTGACGGTCGTCAAAAAAAATGAGTGTCAATTTGAGTGTAACTCCAAAACGGAGCAAGTTAGGGTTTTGACACATAAGAACTTTTTTGACGGGTATAAAAAATTGAAGATTTTTTATTTAAAACATTTTTTTCTGTGGTGCCCCATTTTTGAGATAAATTGTAAAATAGTTTTTTTTTCAATTAGCTGGAAAGTCATAAAAATTTAGTGGACCAATGCGTTCAAGGTGAAGGATTAGTTCAAATAAATGTTCAGATTCAAACTCATTTAAAAAGAATAAACATAGCAGATGTTTTAAAACCCGCGGAGGAATACACAAACGAACTAGATGTTCAGGCGGATGAATCCTCCGCTGCGAAAAATAAACAAAATGTTATAAAATGGGTGGTAGATTCCGGTTTTCGTAAAGACCAGGAAAGATTAAAAATTCCATCTGATCCAACAAGATGGACCTGTCAACATGTTTGCCATTGGTTGCAATGGGCTGTCAGACATTTTAACTTACCGCATATAAAGCTCAAACAATGGAACATGACAGGTGAACAATTATGTCAAATGTCTCTCCAGGAATTTCAATCCAGGGTTCCAAAAGACCCTGGCGACATCTTTTGGACACATTTGGAACTTTTGCGCAAATGTAAATTTGTAGCGGTTGTTCAAAAGGACGATAAAAAAAAACCACGAATAATGAAAGCTATAAAGCGTCCAGAAATCGATCCACAGATTATGGAAAGCATTTCCAGTAGTGGAAACAGGAGTGGAAACAATGGACAAATACAGCTTTGGCAATTTTTGTTAGAGCTTTTAACTTCCAAAGAATATCGTCAAGTTATCCAGTGGCTTGGTTCTGATGGGGAATTTAAACTTACCGCCCCGGAAATGGTCGCCCAATTATGGGGGGAACGGAAAAACAAACCAACAATGAACTACGAAAAGCTTTCAAGAGCTTTACGTTATTATTACGACGGCGACATGATTTCAAAAGTTCATGGAAAGCGTTTTGTGTATAAGTTCGTTTGTGACCTAAAACAACTTTTAGGTTATTCAGCTTTAGAGCTTTCTCGGCTGGTTGATAATGCAGCCAGTGAGCTTTCACTAAGCTGAGCTTTTTCTAAGCTGAGCTTTAATTTGTACATATTATTAAATAAACATTAAAAACCTATTCCTAGTTTTCTGTTTTTTTACAGTGAGCTTTTTTTTAGAGCATTTTAGGCCGAAATTTTGCTTAGGAATTCAAATTTGAAAGCTTTTTTTTACAAAAGCTTTAACGGTTTAGGAGTTACATTTAATTTTATTGATGCATATCACTCAATCACTCAAAAATATTCAACAAATTTTGACCCTAATTTTTCAGATTTTTCAAACTATTTTTAAAAAAGTTTTTTAATGTGTTTTACTCAGAATTTTGTCAGGATTTCAAATTTGCAACAATATTTGAGATATCTTTAACGGTACAGGCGTTATACTGCATTTTATTGTTGCATGTTACTAAAAATTTTTATCAAATTTTGATCATAATTTTAAATATTTGTCAAACAAATTTTTAATGATTTTCAAAGTGTATTTTACTCAAAATTTTCTCAGGATTTCAAATTTGTAATAATATTTGCGATATCTTTAACGATACAGGCGTTGGATTGCATTTTAATGATGAAGGTCACAAAAAAAATCTACTTGTTTTAAATAAATATAAATATTTTTAGGTGTTCAAATATTTGTGATATATAATAAAAAATAGTTTTAGATGCATAAAAGTAAGTAAAAATATTAAATTTTAATAAAATAAATATATTTATTTGGCGCTTTTAACAGCGGCAAATGCTTGAACTAATAAAATCTGCTTTACCGACATTTAATTTAATTTTTATTTATTTATTTTATACAAAGAATTTATTGGAGTATAAAATATTATTTAATATTTATATTAAACTTTATACAAAATAAATATTAAAATAATTAAGAATTTATTTGAAGCGATTCAAATTTGTTTCAGTATAAACAAGATGGCGCTAGTATGTGAAAGTTTTTGTAATTTTTCGTTGAGTGTTCGTATTTTTTATTGTTTTTTAATAGTTTTTAAGTAATTTAAAGTGATTTATGGTGAAATAAATGAACAAAAAGTAAGTTAAAGTTATTTTTTATTTATTACAACAAATAATTTTACATTTATATTACATAAGAGCATAAATTGAACTAAAATTGGTTATAGAAATTATATTTACAAATATTTTACGTCAGCAAGCTAAGACAGCCGATCTCTTATCTCGATTTTTGCATCTGGAAATAGTTCTCGCTTTAAAATTTGCTGCATTCATTAAATGCTGTAAAAAAAACAATTAATTCTTGTTCAAACTAAACTTAAACTTGTTCTTACGCGTTCAAGTTTCGTTTGTTTGGCTCCTTGGGTGTCAACTTTGACCAAACGAGGCCCTAATCCGAAAATATCTCTCAAAAGCTCATTCTCTGCAAGATGTAAGTTCAAACCAGGTCCTAAAGTTTGACAAAGGGCATCATATTGTCTCCGCTTAGTCCAATTATCTAACAAAAGGGCTTCTTGGCCGAAACGTACTTGTACATCGGGGAAAGTGTCTTCCTATATAAAAAATTGCAAAATTATTACATAAAAAAACAAATGCTATCGATTTTTCCAAGTGGCCATAACTCCTCAACGGTTACATATATTTTAAAAATTCTTGCATTTTTGAATTCCTGAGAAAATTCTGAATAAAACCTCTTCAAAAAGTTGTCAATTTTTTTTTTTTGTGAAAAACAATTGAAGCCGATTTTTTCAAACTTAAATTTCGCGCCTTTGGAAACGACTTTTTGACAATTTTTTGGTTGTATTTTACTCAAAATTTTCTCAAGATTTCAAAAAATCTAACCGGAAGTTCATATCGTTAACGGTTCAAGAGTTACCAACATAAAAACAAATAATATTTTTTACCATTTTTTCTAACTTGAATTTTGAGACTTTCGAAACAACTTTTTGACAATTTTTTGGTTGCATTTTACTCAAAATTTTCTCAGGATTTCAAAAATGAAAGAATTTTTAAGGTATCTTTACTCCTTTAGGAGATACCAACGTAAAAACTTTAAAAAACAAATGAGGTCGATTTTTTTAAACTTGAATTTTACGCCTTTGCAAATGACTTTTTGACAATTTTTTGGTTGTATTTTACTCAAAATTTTCTCAAGATTTCAAAAATGGAGGAATTTTGAAGATATCTTTACTCGTTTAGGAGTTACCAACGTAAAAACTTTAAAAAACAAATGAAGTCGATTTTTTAAAACTTGAATTTTGCGCCTTTGCAAACGACTTTTTAACAATTTTTAGGTTGTATTTTACTCAAAATTATCTCAGGATTTCAAAAATGGAAGAATTTTTACGATATCTTTACTCGTTTAGGAGATACCAACCTTTGAAAAATTTATAAAAATAACAACTTTTTACTTGTTTTTATGTCAAAATTTTTATTTTTCTTACCTCAACATAATGTAAAATGTCTCTAAAAGTAGCTCTCTGTTGCTTCCTCTCTTTCTTTGCCCTGTATTTATGCGAATCTGTGGCCAACATCTTCAAAGCTTCTACTAAGTCTGGTGTGAAATCTTCGGCAAAATCTTCCCGAAAAACTCTCCCTAATTCGTACAACAGAGCGAAGCTTTCACCTGCTCCTAACCTAACCTCCAAATGAGGTGATTCTAACAACCCAAACAGTTGTTCCAGCGATGGGGACATCGCCCCCGAAGGGCCCCATAATTGGTAAACGTCCCCAGGAGACATTAGAGTCAGTAAAAGATTCCAACTGTTTAGTGCCGAGGCATGTAAAGATGCCAATGGTTGAGAAATAATCGGTTGTTGACCGTCTCCTATAAATATATTTTTATCTCAAAATGGGGCTCCTTTAGGGCTCCAAAAACACCAGAAATGTAATCTGGATGTCTTATTTACCATATGTACCCCAAATCAACCCTTAAAAAAATTTTATGGACCAAAAACTGTCCTCAATTTTTTTTAGTTAAATCAATTTTTTTTGTTGTGTTTAAAGGTTGGTAACTGTGAAAGGTTTACAGATAACAATTTCCCGTTACTTTTTTCGAAATCCTGAGAAAATGTTGAGGAAGATACCTCAAAAATTTGGATCCAAATCTCAAAATTTTGTCCCCAAAAATTATTTATAGTTTTTAATTCAATTTTTGTTTTTTTCTTTGTTTCCTTTTTATTTTTTACAATTTTTTGGTTTTGGGGTGTAGTTTACTCAAAATTTAATCAGGATTTCAAATCTTTAAGTATTTTAAAGATATCTTACTCAGTTCAGAGTTACCAACCTTCAAACTATAAAATTAAAAAAAAAACAGTTTTATTAAATGTTTTTAATTTTTTTTATGGTTCGTTTTTGACTTTCCAAAAATTTTGTGGGTGTATTTTACTCAAAATTTCGTCAGGATTTCAAATCTTTCAACAAATTTAAGATATCTCTACACAGTTCAGTGCTACCAACCTTCAAACTTCAAACTTATTTTTTTTATTTTTTTTTTGTTTTTTTTATGTTTTTTCGCATTTTTGTGGCTTACCTTTAACGTAGCTGCCTTGAAAGATTTTTTCAAGGTGCTCCATTAATTCTAAGACTTCTCCAAGTGCCCCACTGGCTAGAAAAGCTGACAAAGAGAGAGAACTACAACATTTCGCTCTCGCATTTGGCATAGCCGATGCATCAGCAGATATTGCCAATAAATTAGGTCTTAGAGTCTGATATAACGATTCAGATGATTCTCCGGATCCTAATTGAACGCAGAGAAGGGGCAATAGACCGACTGCGCTGCTTAATTCACTTGAAGAACGTTTTAAAGAACGTTCAATACTGTCCAAAAGTGTTAATCGTCTATAAATTAAATTAAATTAACCCCTTGTTGTAAAATAAAAATAGTTATTTGCATAACAAGCGTGGAAAGTGGTAAATAACAAGCGAGTGTAGAGATCAGGGCATGTAACCGAAAAAAATACTGGTTAACGGTTAACCCTTAGAGAACGTTATAATAATAACGGTTTTAGTTCGAAAACCGGTTTTAAAAATTGGAAACCGGTTAATATATCGGTTAAAATATAATTAAAATTAATTGAAAAAAAAAATACCATCTGAGAAAAATATAACAATTAAAAAAAGTAATTTAATTAATGAACATTCACAAAAATTCCTGCAATATCTTCAGAAAAACGCAGGTCACTTTTCAATTTTAAACTGTGTTGACAAAGGCCGTATTTATTTGGGACTTTTTAAGTAACCTTAACGGCCAAAGAGACCTACATTTATGACCAATAAAATGTTAATTGTAAAAACTGTCATGACTCATGTTCAAATACAAATAAAAACACAGATATAAAAAAAAAATATTAAATTTTTTTCTCGCTAAATGATATTAAAGTAAAGGTTAATGTTCGCTAAAACCGGTTTATATTTTTTTTGGTTAACGGTTACCGGTTTTTTCGGCCTGCAAAATATCGGTTAAAATTACGGTTAAAGTTCGCAATTTTCGTTCAAAATATCGGTTACCGGTTTTTATTAACCGGATTTTTAACCGGTTACATGCCCTGGTAGAGATTGAAGAACGAGCGAGTGATTTAATTGTAATTGTATTAATCTTGGTTGGCTACGAGGTTGGTTCTTTAATTTAACAAACCTCGAAGCTCTTATAGTTCTCGAGCAATGGTGGCACACTTAAATGGAACACCTGTATAGACAGTGAATCAACTAAAATAGTATATGACTAGCTTGTAAAATTTTACAATGCAAAAAAAATAATAGGTATATGTAAAAACCTTTAAAAATGTTCTACAAACCTATCAAACACAAAATCAGGAATATATTTTCGAATCAACCCTTTTGATAAAGCCTCAAAACATTGAGTACGACCTTGAGAGCTTTTTTGAGTTAAGCCGTCGATTGCCTCTAACAACTTATCCTCTTCTTCAACAGTAGAGTCTTCTAGGTCACTACTACCCTCTTCAGCGACGCTGTGCGTCTCTGAGTACCCACTAACGACGCTAGCGGCGTCGAAAGTTGAGTCTGAGTCGTCAGTTTGCTGTTCAGTTCTAGCAGAACGTTCTAAGAAAGAAGTTTAAGTTTTAGAGTTACTATACCCTAAAATGGGTTGGGGTGGAAAAATAAATTTGGGTGTATTTTATGCAGAATTTTCTGAGGATTTCAAATTTGAAACGTTTTTGAAGATATCTTTAACGGTTCATGAGTTATATTGAATTTTATTGATGCATGTCACCAAAAAAAATCAACAATTTTTAGACTTACTATACCCTAAAATGGGTTTGAGTGGAAAAATAATTGCGGGTTTATTTTATGCAGAATTTTGTTAGGATTTCAAATTTGTAACGTTTTTGAAGATATCTTTAACGGTTCAGGAGTTATATTGAATTTTATTGATACATGTGACCCAAAAAAAAATCAACAAGTTCTGATCATTTCATTTTCCAATGAAAATTTAATTATTTTTTAGTTATATTTTACTTAAAATTTTGTCAGGATGTCAAATCTTCAACGTTTTTTAAGATATCTTTAACGGTTCATTCATTACATTAAATTTTATTGATACATGTCATTTAATTTTTTAAAAAAATTTGTATTAAATAAAAATATATTTAGATATTCATTTGTAATATTATGAAATAAAAAGCAATAAAAATGAATTGTACATGCCTATAATTAAATAAAAATATTATTTTAATATTTATTTGACTCTAGTGGCCAAAGTTTGAACTAACAAATCTGCATTACCGACAAAGGTTGGTTCACAATTGGTTATAGATTTTAGTTCATGGTTTTGCCGTTGTTTTTATATTTACATAAATATAATAATTATGGTTAATGGTATTATAATTAATATTTGATAAATATTTTGGACGTAATATAAATTTAATATATCTATTATTTGTTATGAAATTGCATAAAATTAATTTTATTTTTATTATTAAATTTGTTTTAATTGAATTTAAATGTTATTTTATTAATTATAAATATAATTTTGTTGTTTTTAATGTATGTTTTAATAAATATAATACGTCCTTGAAAATTACATAAGAAAAAAAAAATTAACCTTGAACTAATTTAGCATATGTTATTTCACCTGGCACAAAATATGGTGAAATTAAAGTAAAATAACGACAAATTAAAAAAGAATACAAAGCAAAAAGAAAAAGTTAGAAATATTGACATATGTTATTATTTTCCATCAAATTTTGACGGAATATGATGAAATGTTGTTCAAATGTGAAACATAAGGAAAAAACTTACCTCCTTTTGATTTTTTCTTTCCCCTCGGCATATTTTCACTTTTCGGTTCTTTTTTTAACTTTACTATAATTTAACACTAAAATAATAAATAATCAAGATGGAAAACTATTTTTTATAGAGTTTATCACTTTTTTTGAAGCAATTTGACATTTATTTTGAAGGTAAATTTGAGAAAAACTATAATTCATGCTGAACACGAGGTAATCTTGTGTCCACTGACTTATGTGAAGTTAGTTTCGGGTTTATATAGCTCTATTAACAACATATTGTGAAATCAATGATTAAGATTTTAATTTTTTTATTAATTTTGATAATATTTCTGATTAGTATTCAATTGTTTATCTTCAAAATACATTTTTGAGATAAATAAACAATAAAAAGATATTACACAATATTTTATTTAAAAATAATTTGTAATATTACAAAACATTGTATGTTTTAAGAATTATGAATCATTTTTTATTACAAATTTAATAATTTTGAATGACTGTCAAATTTGACAGCAATATGAAACGAGTACACATATATTTAAATGGCACAAATTCTAATGCAAAGGTACAATTAAACAATAATAAAACCAAAATCTATTACATTAATACATATGTTTTAGATTTTAATGATAAAAGAGACAGATACATTAAAAAATGTCTTAAAAAATGCAGAATCTAAATTCAGCGAAGATTTAGACAGAATTTTTACAGAAAAAGGAGGAGAAATTGATCATATCGATATGATAAAAGATGAAGACACATTATTTGTTAGTTTTAAAGACGATTTTAAGGGTTACACTGTCTCAAACGATTGGGTAACTTTAAATATAGGTGGAAAATATTTTACCACATCTAAAAGTACTCTTTGTTCAAAAGAGCCAAATAGTATGCTTTCTCGAATGTTCGCCAACTTCTTTACCCCGAGTAATTTGGATAAAAATGGTGCATACTTAATAGATAGATCTCCGACTTATTTTGAACCAATTTTAAACTATTTGCGTAATGGGCAACTTGTTTTTGATAAAAATATTAATCCCGAAGGAATTTTAGAAGAAGCTAAATTTTTTGGAATTGAATCCATAATTCCTTTATTGGAAGAACTCATTAAAAAAGATAAACAAAATCCAGACAGTGTACCCCTTACAAAAAGAGATGTTATTAATGCAATTGTTTCAACTCCTTCATCAGTTGAACTGAGATTTCAAGGGGTTAATTTGTCAGGGGCTGATTTGAGCAAATTAGATTTACGAAATATTAATTTTAAGGTAATTTTTTTCATTAGTCCAAAACTTCTTGACTTATACTCAAAACTATTAGGAATTAACTGCCCTAAAAAAATTATTCATATCTGTTGTGGTTTTTGAAAAAAAAATTCAAAAATACTGAAATTTTTTTTGACAATTATAAAACTTTTTATTTAAAATTTCGTAAGTCCAGATCTGGGCAAAATATTTTACCAAAAACTTCATGACTTATACTCAAAACTATAAGGAATTGACTGCCCTAAAAAATATTTTTTTATCTTTTGTAGTTTTCGAAAAAAAAAATAAAAAATACTGAAAATTTTTTTGACAAATATAAAAATTTTTATTTAAAATTTCATAAGTCCGGATCTGGGCAAAATATTTTAACAAAAACTGCATGACTTATACTCCAAACTGTAAGGAATTGACTGCCCTAAAAAATATTTCTTTATCCGTTGTGGTTTTCGAAAAAAAAAAATCAAAAAAATTCAAAAAATTTTTGACAATTATAAAACTTTTTATTTAAAATTTCATAAGTCCAGACCTGGGCAAAATATTGTAACAAAAATTTCAGGACATATACTCAAATGTACAAGACATCGACTGACATAAAAATAGTTTTTCTATTTTTTATAGTTTTTGAAAAAAAAATTACTAAACTTTTATTTCAGTATGCAAATTTGTCTGGGTGTAATTTTTCGGGTGCAAATTTATCCTGGTGTTGTTTAGAGCGTGCCAATTTGAGAAGGGGCATTTTGGATGGTGCCCAATTGTTAGGTAAAGCCTTAAAATCGGTTTTAACGCCCGGATAAATTTTTAAAAATATTTTAAAATGAGTGTTTTAGGAGTTAAAAGTTTATGTGCAAATTTTGAGTTTGCCAGTTTGAAAAATTGTAATTTTGAAGATCCAAGTGGTACTAGGGCAAATATGGAAGGGGTTAATTTGAAAAATGCCAATTTGGAAGGGTCACATATGGCAGGGGTCAATTTAAGAGTGGCCACTTTGAAACACGCTAATTTGCAGAATTGTAATCTTAGAGGGGCCGTTTTAGCAGGGGCTGATTTAGAGGTATAAAATTTACACACGAGTAAATTTTTTTTTTAAAAATATTTTTTTAGAATTGTGATCTTTCTGGGTCAGACTTACATGAAGCAAATCTTAGAGGTGCAAATTTAAAAGATGCAACTTTTGAATTAATGCTTACACCATTACACATGTCACAAACTATTCGATAATTATTTATATAATGTATATAATTAATAAATAATAATAATTTGAAATTGTTATCCTATTATTTCAACCCTCTAGATTACGAGAAAAATAGTGAAAAAGTTCCCAGAGTGATAGTTTTTGAGTTATGCCCTTTTTAAGTTAGGCAGATTTTCGTAAAAATGCGAAAAAATAATTTTCGAAATTTTCTACAAAAAGTATGTTATCCTATTACTTTAACCCTCTAGATTACCAGAAAAATAGTGAAAAAATTCCCAGACCGATAGTTTTTGAGTTATGCCCTTTTTAAGTTAGGCAGATTTTCGTAAAAATGCGAAAAAATAAAATCCGAAATTTTCTACAAAAAGTATGTTATCCTATTATTTCAACCCTCTAGATTACCAGAAAAATAGTGAAAAAATTCCCAGACCGATAGTTTTTGAGTTATGCCCTTTTTAAGTTAGGCAGATTTTCGTAAAAATGCGAAAAAATAATTTTCGAAATTTTCTACAAAAAGTATGTTATCCTATTATTTCAACCCTCTAGATTACCAGAAAAATAGTGAAAAAATTCCCAGACCGATAGTTTTTGAGTTATGCCCTTTTTAAGTTAGGCAGATTTTCGTAAAAATGCGAAAAAATAATTTTCGAAATTTTCTACAAAAAGTATGTTATCCTATTATTTCAACCCTCTAGATTACCAGAAAAATAGTGAAAAAATTCCCAGACCGATAGTTTTTGAGTTATGCCCTTTTTAAGTTAGGCAGATTTTCGTAAAAATGCGAAAAAATAATTTTCGAAATTTTCTACAAAAAGTATGTTATCCTATTATTTCAACCCTCTAGATTACCAGAAAAATAGTGAAAAAATTCCCAGACCGATAGTTTTTGAGTTATGCCCTTTTTAAGTTAGGCAGATTTTCGTAAAAATGCGAAAAAATAATTTTCGAAATTTTCTACAAAAAGTATGTTATCCTATTATTTCAACCCTCAGGATTACGAGAAAAATAGTGAAAAAATTCCCAGAGTGATAGTTTTTGAGTTATGCCCTTTTTAAGTTAGGCAAATTTTCGTAAAAATGCGAAAAAATAATTTTCGAAATTTTCTACAAAAAGTATGTTATCCTATTATTTCAACCCTCTAGATTACCAGAAAAATAGTGAAAAAATTCCCAGACCGCTAGTTTTTGAGTTATGCCCTTTTTAAGTTAGGCAGATTTTCGTAAAAATGCGAAAAAATAAAATCCGAAATTTTCTACAAAAAGTATGTTATCCTATTATTTCAACCCTCAGGATTACGAGAAAAATAGTGAAAAAATTCCCAGAGTGATAGTTTTTGAGTTATGCCCTTTTTAAGTTAGGCAGATTTTCGTAAAAATGCGAAAAAATAATTTTCGAAATTTTCTACAAAACGTATGTTATCCTATTATTTCAACCCTCAGGATTACGAGAAAAATAGTGAAAAAATTCCCAGAGTGATAGTTTTTGAGTTATGCCCTTTTTAAGTTAGGCAGATTTTCGTAAAAATGCGAAAAAATAATTTTCGAAATTTTCTACAAAAAGTATGTTATCCTATTATTTCAACCCTCTAGATTACCAGAAAAATAGTGAAAAAATTCCCAGACCGATAGTTTTTGAGTTATGCCCTTTTTAAGTTAGGCAGATTTTCGTAAAAATGCGAAAAAATAATTTTCGAAATTTTTTACAAAAAGTATGTTATCCTATTATTTCAACCCTCAGGATTACGAGAAAAATAGTGAAAAAATTCCCAGAGTGATAGTTTTTGAGTTATGCCCTTTTTAAGTTAGGCAGATTTTCGTAAAAATGCGAAAAAATAAAATCCGAAATTTTCTACAAAAAGTATGTTATCCTATTATTTCAACCCTCAGGATTACGAGAAAAATAGTGAAAAAATTCCCAGAGTGATAGTTTTTGAGTTATGCCCTTTTTAAGTTAGGCAGATTTTCGTAAAAATGCGAAAAAATAATTTTCGAAATTTTCTACAAAAAGTATGTTATCCTATTATTTCAACCCTCTAGATTACCAGAAAAATAGTGAAAAAATTCCCAGACCGATAGTTTTTGAGTTATGCTCTTTTTAAGTTAGGCAGATTTTCGTAAAAATGCGAAAAAATAATTTTCGAAATTTTCTACAAAAAGTATGTTATCCTATTATTTCAACCCTCTAGATTACCAGAAAAATAGTGAAAAAATTCCCAGACCGATAGTTTTTGAGTTATGCCCTTTTTAAGTTAGGCAGATTTTCGTAAAAATGCGAAAAAATAATTTTCGAAATTTTTTACAAAAAGTATGTTATCCTATTATTTCAACCCTCAGGATTACGAGAAAAATAGTGAAAAAATTCCCAGAGTGATAGTTTTTGAGTTATGCCCTTTTTAAGTTAGGCAGATTTTCGTAAAAATGCGAAAAAATAAAATCCGAAATTTTCTACAAAAAGTATGTTATCCTATTATTTCAACCCTCAGGATTACGAGAAAAATAGTGAAAAAATTCCCAGAGTGATAGTTTTTGAGTTATGCCCTTTTTAAGTTAGGCAGATTTTCGTAAAAATGCGAAAAAATAATTTTCGAAATTTTCTACAAAAAGTATGTTATCCTATTATTTCAACCCTCTAGATTACCAGAAAAATAGTGAAAAAATTCCCAGACCGATAGTTTTTGAGTTATGCCCTTTTTAAGTTAGGCAGATTTTCGTAAAAATGCGAAAAAATAATTTTCGAAATTTTCTACAAAAAGTATGTTATCCTATTATTTCAACCCTCAGGATTACGAGAAAAATAGTGAAAAAATTCCCAGAGTGATAGTTTTTGAGTTATGCCCTTTTTAAGTTAGGCAGATTTTCGTAAAAATGCGAAAAAATAATTTTCGAAATTTTCTACAAAAAGTATGTTATCCTATTATTTCAACCCTCTAGATTACCAGAAAAATAGTGAAAAAATTCCCAGACCGATAGTTTTTGAGTTATGCCCTTTTTAAGTTAGGCAGATTTTCGTAAAAATGCGAAAAAATAATTTTCGAAATTTTCTACAAAAAGTATGTTATCCTATTATTTCAACCCTCAGGATTACGAGAAAAATAGTGAAAAAATTCCCAGAGTGATAGTTTTTGAGTTATGCCCTTTTTAAGTTAGGCAGATTTTCGTAAAAATGCGAAAAAATAATTTTCGAGATTTTCTACAAAAAGTATGTTATCCTATTATTTCAACCCTCAGGATTACGAGAAAAATAGTGAAAAAATTCCCAGAGTGATAGTTTTTGAGTTATGCCCTTTTTAAGTTAGGCAGATTTTCGTAAAAATGCGAAAAAATAATTTTCGAAATTTTCTACAAAAAGTATGTTATCCTATTATTTCAACCCTCTAGATTACCAGAAAAATAGTGAAAAAATTCCCAGACCGATAGTTTTTGAGTTATGCCCTTTTTAAGTTAGGCAGGTTTTCGTAAAAATGCGAAAAAATAATTTTCGAAATTTTCTACAAAAAGTATGTTATCCTATTATTTCAACCCTCTAGATTACGAGAAAAATAGTGAAAAAATTCCCAGAGTGATAGTTTTTGAGTTATGCCCTTTTTAAGTTAGGCAGATTTTCGTAAAAATGCGAAAAAATAATTTTCGAAATTTTCTACAAAAAGTATGTTATCCTATTATTTCAACCCTCTAGATTACCAGAAAAATAGTGAAAAAATTCCCAGACCGATAGTTTTTGAGTTATGCCCTTTTTAAGTTAGGCAGATTTTCGTAAAAATGCGAAAAAATAATTTTCGAAATTTTCTACAAAAAGTATGTTATCCTATTATTTCAACCCTCAGGATTACGAGAAAAATAGTGAAAAAATTCCCAGAGTGATAGTTTTTGAGTTATGCCCTTTTTAAGTTAGGCAGATTTTCGTAAAAATGCGAAAAAATAATTTACGAAATTTTCTACAAAAAGTATGTTATCCTATTATTTCAACCCTCAGGATTACGAGAAAAATAGTGAAAAAATTCCCAGAGTGATAGTTTTTGAGTTATGCCCTTTTTAAGTTAGGCAGATTTTCGTAAAAATGCGAAAAAATAATTTTCGAAATTTTCTACAAAAAGTATGTTATCCTATTATTTCAACCCTCAGGATTACGAGAAAAATAGTGAAAAAATTCCCAGAGTGATAGTTTTTGAGTTATGCCCTTTTTAAGTTAGGCAGATTTTCGTAAAAATGCGAAAAAATAATTTTTGAAATTTTTTACAAAAAGTATGTTATCCTATTATTTCAACCCTCAGGATTACGAGAAAAATAGTGAAAAAATTCCCAGAGTGATAGTTTTTGAGTTATGCCCTTTTTAAGTTAGGCAGATTTTCGTAAAAATGCGAAAAAATAATTTTCGAAATTTTCTACAAAAAGTATGTTATCCTATTATTTCAACCCTCTAGATTACCAGAAAAATAGTGAAAAAATTCCCAGACCGATAGTTTTTGAGTTATGCTCTTTTTAAGTTAGGCAGATTTTCGTAAAAATGCGAAAAAATAATTTTCGAAATTTTTTACAAAAAGTATGTTATCCTATTATTTCAACCCTCAGGATTACGAGAAAAATAGTGAAAAAATTCCCAGAGTGATAGTTTTTGAGTTATGCCCTTTTTAAGTTAGGCAGATTTTCGTAAAAATGCGAAAAAATAAAATCCGAAATTTTCTACAAAAAGTATGTTATCCTATTATTTCAACCCTCAGGATTACGAGAAAAATAGTGAAAAAATTCCCAGAGTGATAGTTTTTGAGTTATGCCCTTTTTAAGTTAGGCAGATTTTCGTAAAAATGCGAAAAAATAATTTTCGAAATTTTCTACAAAAAGTATGTTATCCTATTATTTCAACCCTCAGGATTACGAGAAAAATAGTGAAAAAATTCCCAGACCGATAGTTTTTGAGTTATGCCCTTTTTAAGTTAGGCAGATTTTCGTAAAAATGCGAAAAAATAATTTTCGAAATTTTCTACAAAAAGTATGTTATCCTATTATTTCAACCCTCTAGATTACCAGAAAAATAGTGAAAAAATTCCCAGACCGATAGTTTTTGAGTTATGCCCTTTTTAAGTTAGGCAGATTTTCGTAAAAATGCGAAAAAATAATTTTCGAAATTTTCTACAAAAAGTATGTTATCCTATTATTTCAACCCTCTAGATTACCAGAAAAATAGTGAAAAAATTCCCAGACCGATAGTTTTTGAGTTATGCCCTTTTTAAGTTAGGCAGGTTTTCGTAAAAATGCGAAAAAATAATTTTCGAAATTTTCTACAAAAAGTATGTTATCCTATTATTTTAACCCTCTAGATTACCAGAAAAATAGTGAAAAAATTCCCAGACCGATAGTTTTTGAGTTATGCCCTTTTTAAGTTAGGCAGATTTTCGTAAAAATGCGAAAAAATAATTTTCGAAATTTTCTACAAAAAGTATGTTTTCCTATTATTTCAACCCTCTAGATTACCGGAAAAATAGTGAAAAAATTCCCAGAGTGATAGTTTTTGAGTTATGCCCTTTTTAAGTTAGGCAGATTTTCGTAAAAATGCGAAAAAATAATTTTCAAAATTTTCTACAAAACGTATGTTATCCTATTATTTCAACCCTCAGGATTACGAGAAAAATAGTGAAAAAATTCCCAGAGTGATAGTTTTTGAGTTATGCCCTTTTTAAGTTAGGCAGATTTTCGTAAAAATGCGAAAAAATAATTTTCGAAATTTTCTACAAAAAGTATGTTATCCTATTATTTCGACCCTCAGGATTACGAGAAAAATAGTGAAAAAATTCCCAGACCGATAGTTTTTGAGTTATGCCCTTTTTAAGTTAGGCAGATTTTCGTAAAAATGCGAAAAAATAATTTTCGAAATTTTCTACAAAAAGTATGTTATCCTATTATTTCAACCCTCTAGATTACCAGAAAAATAGTGAAAAAATTCCCAGACCGATAGTTTTTGAGTTATGCCCTTTTTAAGTTAGGCAGATTTTCGTAAAAATGCGAAAAAATAATTTTCGAAATTTTCTACAAAAAGTATGTTGTCCTATTATTTCAACCCTCAGGATTACGAGAAAAATAGTGAAAAAATTCCCAGAGTGATAGTTTTTGAGTTATGCCCTTTTTAAGTTAGGCAGATTTTCGTAAAAATGCGAAAAAATAATTTTCGAAATTTTCTACAAAAAGTATGTTATCCTATTATTTCAACCCTCAGGATTACGAGAAAAATAGTGAAAAAATTTCCAGAGTGATAGTTTTTGAGTTATGCCCTTTTTAAGTTAGGCAGATTTTCGTAAAAATGCGAAAAAATAAAATCCGAAATTTTCTACAAAAAGTATGTTATCCTATTATTTCAACCCTCTAGATTACCAGAAAAATAGTGAAAAAATTCCCAGACCGATAGTTTTTGAGTTATGCCCTTTTTAAGTTAGGCAGATTTTCGTAAAAATGCGAAAAAATAATTTTCGAAATTTTCTACAAAAAGTATGTTATCCTATTATTTCAACCCTCTTGATTACCAGAAAAATAGTGAAAAAATTCCCAGACCGATAGTTTTTGAGTTATTCCCTTTTTAAGTTAGGCAGATTTTCGTAAAAATGCGAAAAAATAATTTTCGAAATTTTCTACAAAAAGTATGTTATCCTATTATTTCAACCCTCTAGATTACCAGAAAAATAGTGAAAAAATTCCCAGACCGATAGTTTTTGAGTTATGCCCTTTTTAAGTTAGGCAGATTTTCGTAAAAATGCGAAAAAATAATTTTCGAAATTTTCTACAAAAAGTATGTTATCCTATTATTTCAACCCTCAGGATTACGAGAAAAATAGTGAAAAAATTCCCAGACCGATATTTTTTGAGTTATGCCCTTTTTAAGTTAGGCAGATTTTCGTAAAAAGCGAAATAATTATTTTCGAAATTTTCTACAAAAAGTATGTTATCCTATTATTTCAACCCTCTAGATTACGAGAAAAATAGTGAAAAAATTCCCAGACCGATAGTTTTTGAGTTATGCCCTTTTTAAGTTAGGCAGATTTTCGTAAAAATGCGAAAAAATAATTTTCGAAATTTTCTACAAAAAGTATGTTATCCTATTATTTCAACCCTCTAGATTACCAGAAAAATAGTGAAAAAATTCCCAGACCGATAGTTTTTGAGTTATGCCCTTTTTAAGTTAGGCAGATTTTCGTAAAAATGCGAAAAAATAAAATCCGAAATTTTCTACAAAAAGTATGTTATCCTATTATTTCAACCCTCAGGATTACGAGAAAAATAGTGAAAAAATTCCCAGAGTGATAGTTTTTGAGTTATGCCCTTTTTAAGTTAGGCAGATTTTCGTAAAAATGCGAAAAAATAAAATCCGAAATTTTCTACAAAAAGTATGTTATCCTATTATTTCAACCCTCAGGATTACGAGAAAAATAGTGAAAAAATTCCCAGAGTGATAGTTTTTGAGTTATGCCCTTTTTAAGTTAGGCAGATTTTCGTAAAAATGCGAAAAAATAAAATCCGAAATTTTCTACAAAAAGTATGTTATCCTATTATTTCAACCCTCTAGATTACCAGAAAAATAGTGAAAAAATTCCCAGACCGATAGTTTTTGAGTTATGCCCTTTTTAAGTTAGGCAGATTTTCGTAAAAATGCGAAAAAATAATTTTCGAAATTTTCTACAAAAAGTATGTTATCCTATTATTTCAACCCTCTAGATTACCAGAAAAATAGTGAAAAAATTCCCAGACCGATAGTTTTTGAGTTATGCCCTTTTTAAGTTAGGCAGATTTTCGTAAAAATGCGAAAAAATAATTTTCGAAATTTTCTACAAAAAGTATGTTTTCCTATTATTTCAACCCTCAAGATTACCGGAAAAATAGTGAAAAAATTCCCAGAGTGATAGTTTTTGAGTTATGCCCTTTTTAAGTTAGGCAGATTTTCGTAAAAATGCGAAAAAATAATTTTCGAAATTTTCTACAAAACGTATGTTATCCTATTATTTCAACCCTCAGGATTACGAGAAAAATAGTGAAAAAATTCCCAGAGTGATAGTTTTTGAGTTATGCCCTTTTTAAGTTAGGCAGATTTTCGTAAAAATGCGAAAAAATAATTTTCGAAATTTTCTACAAAAAGTATGTTGTCCTATTATTTCAACTTTCAGGATTACGAGAAAAATAGTGAAAAAATTCCCAGACCTATAGTTTTTGAGTTATGCCCTTTTTAAGTTAGGCAGATTTTCGTAAAAATGCGAAAAAATAATTTTCGAAATTTTCTACAAAAAGTATATTATCCTATTATTTCAACCCTCAGAATTACGAGAAAAATAGTGAAAAAATTTCCAGAGTGATAGTTTTTGAGTTATGCCCTTTTTAAGTTAGGCAGATTTTCGTAAAAATGCGAAAAAATAATTTTCGAAATTTTCTACAAAAAGTATGTTTTCCTATTATTTCAACCCTCTAGATTACCGGAAAAATAGTGAAAAAATTCCCAGAGTGATAGTTTTTGAGTTATGCCCTTTTTAAGTTAGGCAGATTTTCGTAAAAATGCGAAAAAATAATTTTCGAAATTTTCTACAAAAAGTATGTTATCCTATTATTTCGACCCTCAGGATTACGAGAAAAATAGTGAAAAAATTCCCAGACCGATAGTTTTTGAGTTATGCCCTTTTTAAGTTAGGCAGATTTTCGTAAAAATGCGAAAAAATAATTTTCGAAATTTTCTACAAAAAGTATGTTATCCTATTATTTCAACCCTCTAGATTACCAGAAAAATAGTGAAAAAATTCCCAGACCGATAGTTTTTGAGTTATGCCCTTTTTAAGTTAGGCAGATTTTCGTAAAAAGCGAAATAATTATTTTCGAAATTTTCTACAAAAAGTATGTTATCCTATTATTTCAACCCTCTAGATTACGAGAAAAATAGTGAAAAAATTCCCAGACCGATAGTTTTTGAGTTATGCCCTTTTTAAGTTAGGCAGATTTTCGTAAAAATGCGAAAAAATAATTTTCGAAATTTTCTACAAAAAGTATGTTATCCTATTATTTCAACCCTCTAGATTACCAGAAAAATAGTGAAAAAATTCCCAGACCGATAGTTTTTGAGTTATGCCCTTTTTAAGTTAGGCAGATTTTCGTAAAAATGCGAAAAAATAATTTTCGAAATTTTCTACAAAAAGTATGTTATCCTATTATTTCAACCCTCTAGATTACCAGAAAAATAGTGAAAAAATTCCCAGACCGATAGTTTTTGAGTTATGCCCTTTTTAAGTTAGGCAGATTTTCGTAAAAATGCGAAAAAATAATTTTCGAAATTTTCTACAAAAAGTATGTTATCCTATTATTTCAACCCTTTAGATTACCAGAAAAATAGTGAAAAAATTCCCAGACCGATAGTTTTTGAGTTATGCCCTTTTTAAGTTAGGCAGATTTTCGTAAAAATGCGAAAAAATAATTTTCGAAATTTTCTACAAAAAGTATGTTATCCTATTATTTCAACCCTCTAGATTACCAGAAAAATAGTGAAAAAATTCCCAGACCGATAGTTTTTGAGTTATGCCCTTTTTAAGTTAGGCAGATTTTCGTAAAAATGCGAAAAAATAATTTTCGAAATTTTCTACAAAAAGTATGTTATCCTATTATTTCAACCCTCTAGATTACCAGAAAAATAGTGAAAAAATTCCCAGACCGATAGTTTTTGAGTTATGCCCTTTTTAAGTTAGGCAGATTTTCGTAAAAATGCGAAAAAATAATTTTCGAAATTTTCTACAAAAAGTATGTTATCCTATTATTTCAACCCTCTAGATTACCAGAAAAATAGTGAAAAAATTCCCAGACCGATAGTTTTTGAGTTATGCCCTTTTTAAGTTAGGCAGATTTTCGTAAAAATGCGAAAAAATAAAATCCGAAATTTTCTACAAAAAGTATGTTATCCTATTATTTCAACCCTCTAGATTACCAGAAAAATAGTGAAAAAATTCCCAGACCGATAGTTTTTGAGTTATGCCCTTTTTAAGTTAGGCAGATTTTCGTAAAAATGCGAAAAAATAAAATCCGAAATTTTCTACAAAAAGTATGTTATCCTATTATTTCAACCCTCTAGATTACCAGAAAAATAGTGAAAAAATTCCCAGACCGATAGTTTTTGAGTTATGCCCTTTTTAAGTTAGGCAGATTTTCGTAAAAATGCGAAAAAATAATTTTCGAAATTTTCTACAAAAAGTATGTTATCCTATTATTTCAACCCTTTAGATTACCAGAAAAATAGTGAAAAAATTCCCAGACCGATAGTTTTTGAGTTATGCCCTTTTTAAGTTAGGCAGATTTTCGTAAAAATGCGAAAAAATAAAATCCGAAATTTTCTACAAAAAGTATGTTATCCTATTATTTCAACCCTCTAGATTACCAGAAAAATAGTGAAAAAATTCCCAGACCGATAGTTTTTGAGTTATGCCCTTTTTAAGTTAGGCAGATTTTCGTAAAAATGCGAAAAAATAATTTTCGAAATTTTCTACAAAAAGTATGTTATCCTATTATTTCAACCCTCTAGATTACCAGAAAAATAGTGAAAAAATTCCCAGACCGATAGTTTTTGAGTTATGCCCTTTTTAAGTTAGGCAGATTTTCGTAAAAATGCGAAATAATTATTTTCGAAATTTTCTACAAAAAGTATGTTATCCTATTATTTCAACCCTCTAGATTACGAGAAAAATAGTGAAAAAATTCCCAGACCGATAGTTTTTGAGTTATGCCCTTTTTAAGTTAGGCAGATTTTCGTAAAAATGCGAAAAAATAATTTTCGAAATTTTCTACAAAAAGTATGTTATCCTATTATTTCAACCCTCTAGATTACCAGAAAAATAGTGAAAAAATTCCCAGACCGATAGTTTTTGAGTTATGCCCTTTTTAAGTTAGGCAGATTTTCGTAAAAATGCGAAAAAATAATTTTCGAAATTTTCTACAAAAAGTATGTTATCCTATTATTTCAACCCTCAGGATTACGAGAAAAATAGTGAAAAAATTCCCAGAGTGATAGTTTTTGAGTTATGCCCTTTTTAAGTTAGGCAGATTTTCGTAAAAATGCGAAAAAATAAAATCCGAAATTTTCTACAAAAAGTATGTTATCCTATTATTTCAACCCTCAGGATTACGAGAAAAATAGTGAAAAAATTCCCAGAGTGATAGTTTTTGAGTTATGCCCTTTTTAAGTTAGGCAGATTTTCGTAAAAATGCGAAAAAATAAAATCCGAAATTTTCTACAAAAAGTATGTTATCCTATTATTTCAACCCTCTAGATTACCAGAAAAATAGTGAAAAAATTCCCAGACCGATAGTTTTTGAGTTATGCCCTTTTTAAGTTAGGCAGATTTTCGTAAAAATGCGAAAAAATAATTTTCGAAATTTTCTACAAAAAGTATGTTATCCTATTATTTCAACCCTCTAGATTACCAGAAAAATAGTGAAAAAATTCCCAGACCGATAGTTTTTGAGTTATGCCCTTTTTAAGTTAGGCAGATTTTCGTAAAAATGCGAAAAAATAATTTTCGAAATTTTCTACAAAAAGTATGTTATCCTATTATTTCAACCCTCTAGATTACCAGAAAAATAGTGAAAAAATTCCCAGACCGATAGTTTTTGAGTTATGCCCTTTTTAAGTTAGGCAGATTTTCGTAAAAATGCGAAAAAATAAAATCCGAAATTTTCTACAAAAAGTATGTTATCCTATTATTTCAACCCTCTAGATTACCAGAAAAATAGTGAAAAAATTCCCAGACCGATAGTTTTTGAGTTATGCCCTTTTTAAGTTAGGCAGATTTTCGTAAAAATGCGAAAAAATAAAATCCGAAATTTTCTACAAAAAGTATGTTATCCTATTATTTCAACCCTCTAGATTACCAGAAAAATAGTGAAAAAATTCCCAGACCGATAGTTTTTGAGTTATGCCCTTTTTAAGTTAGGCAGATTTTCGTAAAAATGCGAAAAAATAATTTTCGAAATTTTCTACAAAAAGTATGTTATCCTATTATTTCAACCCTTTAGATTACCAGAAAAATAGTGAAAAAATTCCCAGACCGATAGTTTTTGAGTTATGCCCTTTTTAAGTTAGGCAGATTTTCGTAAAAATGCGAAAAAATAAAATCCGAAATTTTCTACAAAAAGTATGTTATCCTATTATTTCAACCCTCTAGATTACCAGAAAAATAGTGAAAAAATTCCCAGACCGATAGTTTTTGAGTTATGCCCTTTTTAAGTTAGGCAGATTTTCGTAAAAATGCGAAAAAATAATTTTCGAAATTTTCTACAAAAAGTATGTTATCCTATTATTTCAACCCTCTAGATTACCAGAAAAATAGTGAAAAAATTCCCAGACCGATAGTTTTTGAGTTATGCCCTTTTTAAGTTAGGCAGATTTTCGTAAAAATGCGAAATAATTATTTTCGAAATTTTCTACAAAAAGTATGTTATCCTATTATTTCAACCCTCTAGATTACGAGAAAAATAGTGAAAAAATTCCCAGACCGATAGTTTTTGAGTTATGCCCTTTTTAAGTTAGGCAGATTTTCGTAAAAATGCGAAAAAATAATTTTCGAAATTTTCTACAAAAAGTATGTTATCCTATTATTTCAACCCTCTAGATTACCAGAAAAATAGTGAAAAAATTCCCAGACCGATAGTTTTTGAGTTATGCCCTTTTTAAGTTAGGCAGATTTTCGTAAAAATGCGAAAAAATAATTTTCGAAATTTTCTACAAAAAGTATGTTATCCTATTATTTCAACCCTCAGGATTACGAGAAAAATAGTGAAAAAATTCCCAGAGTGATAGTTTTTGAGTTATGCCCTTTTTAAGTTAGGCAGATTTTCGTAAAAATGCGAAAAAATAAAATCCGAAATTGTCTACAAAAAGTATGTTATCCTATTATTTCAACCCTCAGGATTACGAGAAAAATAGTGAAAAAATTCCCAGAGTGATAGTTTTTGAGTTATGCCCTTTTTAAGTTAGGCAGATTTTCGTAAAAATGCGAAAAAATAAAATCCGAAATTTTCTACAAAAAGTATGTTATCCTATTATTTCAACCCTCTAGATTACCAGAAAAATAGTGAAAAAATTCCCAGACCGATAGTTTTTGAGTTATGCCCTTTTTAAGTTAGGCAGATTTTCGTAAAAATGCGAAAAAATAATTTTCGAAATTTTCTACAAAAAGTATGTTATCCTATTATTTCAACCCTCTAGATTACCAGAAAAATAGTGAAAAAATTCCCAGACCGATAGTTTTTGAGTTATGCCCTTTTTAAGTTAGGCAGATTTTCGTAAAAATGCGAAAAAATAATTTTCGAAATTTTCTACAAAAAGTATGTTATCCTATTATTTCAACCCTCTAGATTACCAGAAAAATAGTGAAAAAATTCCCAGACCGATAGTTTTTGAGTTATGCCCTTTTTAAGTTAGGCAGATTTTCGTAAAAATGCGAAAAAATAAAATCCGAAATTTTCTACAAAAAGTATGTTATCCTATTATTTCAACCCTCTAGATTACCAGAAAAATAGTGAAAAAATTCCCAGACCGATAGTTTTTGAGTTATGCCCTTTTTAAGTTAGGCAGATTTTCGTAAAAATGCGAAAAAATAAAATCCGAAATTTTCTACAAAAAGTATGTTATCCTATTATTTCAACCCTCTAGATTACCAGAAAAATAGTGAAAAAATTCCCAGACCGATAGTTTTTGAGTTATGCCCTTTTTAAGTTAGGCAGATTTTCGTAAAAATGCGAAAAAATAATTTTCGAAATTTTCTACAAAAAGTATGTTATCCTATTATTTCAACCCTTTAGATTACCAGAAAAATAGTGAAAAAATTCCCAGACCGATAGTTTTTGAGTTATGCCCTTTTTAAGTTAGGCAGATTTTCGTAAAAATGCGAAAAAATAAAATCCGAAATTTTCTACAAAAAGTATGTTATCCTATTATTTCAACCCTCTAGATTACCAGAAAAATAGTGAAAAAATTCCCAGACCGATAGTTTTTGAGTTATGCCCTTTTTAAGTTAGGCAGATTTTCGTAAAAATGCGAAAAAATAATTTTCGAAATTTTCTACAAAAAGTATGTTATCCTATTATTTCAACCCTCTAGATTACCAGAAAAATAGTGAAAAAATTCCCAGACCGATAGTTTTTGAGTTATGCCCTTTTTAAGTTAGGCAGATTTTCGTAAAAATGCGAAAAAATAAAATCCGAAATTTTCTACAAAAAGTATGTTATCCTATTATTTCAACCCTCTAGATTACCAGAAAAATAGTGAAAAAATTCCCAGACCGATAGTTTTTGAGTTATGCCCTTTTTAAGTTAGGCAGATTTTCGTAAAAATGCGAAAAAATAATTTTCGAAATTTTCTACAAAAAGTATGTTATCCTATTATTTCAACCCTCTAGATTACCAGAAAAATAGTGAAAAAATTCCCAGACCGATAGTTTTTGAGTTATGCCCTTTTTAAGTTAGGCAGATTTTCGTAAAAATGCGAAAAAATAATTTTCGAAATTTTCTACAAAAAGTATGTTATCCTATTATTTCAACCCTCTAGATTACCAGAAAAATAGTGAAAAAATTCCCAGACCGATAGTTTTTGAGTTATGCCCTTTTTAAGTTAGGCAGATTTTCGTAAAAATGCGAAAAAATAAAATCCGAAATTTTCTACAAAAAGTATGTTATCCTATTATTTCAACCCTCTAGATTACCAGAAAAATAGTGAAAAAATTCCCAGACCGATAGTTTTTGAGTTATGCCCTTTTTAAGTTAGGCAGATTTTCGTAAAAATGCGAAAAAATAAAATCCGAAATTTTCTACAAAAAGTATGTTATCCTATTATTTCAACCCTCTAGATTACCAGAAAAATAGTGAAAAAATTCCCAGACCGATAGTTTTTGAGTTATGCCCTTTTTAAGTTAGGCAGATTTTCGTAAAAATGCGAAAAAATAATTTTCGAAATTTTCTACAAAAAGTATGTTATCCTATTATTTCAACCCTTTAGATTACCAGAAAAATAGTGAAAAAATTCCCAGACCGATAGTTTTTGAGTTATGCCCTTTTTAAGTTAGGCAGATTTTCGTAAAAATGCGAAAAAATAAAATCCGAAATTTTCTACAAAAAGTATGTTATCCTATTATTTCAACCCTCTAGATTACCAGAAAAATAGTGAAAAAATTCCCAGACCGATAGTTTTTGAGTTATGCCCTTTTTAAGTTAGGCAGATTTTCGTAAAAATGCGAAAAAATAATTTTCGAAATTTTCTACAAAAAGTATGTTATCCTATTATTTCAACCCTCTAGATTACCAGAAAAATAGTGAAAAAATTCCCAGACCGATAGTTTTTGAGTTATGCCCTTTTTAAGTTAGGCAGATTTTCGTAAAAATGCGAAAAAATAAAATCCGAAATTTTCTACAAAAAGTATGTTATCCTATTATTTCAACCCTCTAGATTACCAGAAAAATAGTGAAAAAATTCCCAGACCGATAGTTTTTGAGTTATGCCCTTTTTAAGTTAGGCAGATTTTCGTAAAAATGCGAAAAAATAATTTTCGAAATTTTCTACAAAAAGTATGTTATCCTATTATTTCAACCCTCTAGATTACCAGAAAAATAGTGAAAAAATTCCCAGACCGATAGTTTTTGAGTTATGCCCTTTTTAAGTTAGGCAGATTTTCGTAAAAATGCGAAAAAATAATTTTCGAAATTTTCTACAAAAAGTATGTTATCCTATTATTTTAACCCTCTAGATTACCAGAAAAATAGTGAAAAAATTCCCAGACCGATAGTTTTTGAGTTATGCCCTTTTTAAGTTAGGCAGATTTTCGTAAAAATGCGAAAAAATAATTTTCGAAATTTTCTACAAAAAGTATGTTATCCTATTATTTCAACCCTCTAGATTACCAGAAAAATAGTGAAAAAATTCCCAGACCGATAGTTTTTGAGTTATGCCCTTTTTAAGTTAAGCAGATTTTCGTAAAAATGCGAAAAAATAAAATCCGAAATTTTCTACAAAAAGTATGTTATCCTATTATTTCAACCCTCTAGATTACCAGAAAAATAGTGAAAAAATTCCCAGACCGATAGTTTTTGAGTTATGCCCTTTTTAAGTTAGGCAGATTTTCGTAAAAATGCGAAAAAATAATTTTCGAAATTTTCTACAAAAAGTATGTTATCCTATTATTTCAACCCTCTAGATTACCAGAAAAATAGTGAAAAAATTCCCAGACCGATAGTTTTTGAGTTATGCCCTTTTTAAGTTAGGCAGATTTTCGTAAAAATACGAAAAAATAAAATCCGAAATTTTCTACAAAAAGTATGTTATCCTATTATTTCAACCCTCTAGATTACCAGAAAAATAGTGAAAAAATTCCCAGACCGATAGTTTTTGAGTTATGCCCTTTTTAAGTTAGGCAGATTTTCGTAAAAATGCGAAAAAATAATTTTCGAAATTTTCTACAAAAAGTATGTTATCCTATTATTTTAACCCTCTAGATTACCAGAAAAATAGTGAAAAAATTCCCAGACCGATAGTTTTTGAGTTATGCCCTTTTTAAGTTAGGCAGATTTTCGTAAAAATGCGAAAAAATAATTTTCGAAATTTTCTACAAAAAGTATGTTATCCTATTATTTCAACCCTCTAGATTACCAGAAAAATAGTGAAAAAATTCCCAGACCGATAGTTTTTGAGTTATGCCCTTTTTAAGTTAGGCAGATTTTCGTAAAAATGCGAAAAAATAAAATCCGAAATTTTCTACAAAAAGTATGTTATCCTATTATTTCAACCCTCTAGATTACCAGAAAAATAGTGAAAAAATTCCCAGACCGATAGTTTTTGAGTTATGCCCTTTTTAAGTTAGGCAGATTTTCGTAAAAATGCGAAAAAATAATTTTCGAAATTTTCTACAAAAAGTATGTTATCCTATTATTTCAACCCTCTAGATTACCAGAAAAATAGTGAAAAAATTCCCAGACCGATAGTTTTTGAGTTATGCCCTTTTTAAGATAGGCAGATTTTCGTAAAAATGCGAAAAAATAAAATCCGAAATTTTCTACAAAAAGTATGTTATCCTATTATTTCAACCCTCTAGATTACCAGAAAAATAGTGAAAAAATTCCCAGACCGATAGTTTTTGAGTTATGCCCTTTTTAAGTTAGGCAGATTTTCGTAAAAATGCGAAAAAATAAAATCCGAAATTTTCTACAAAAAGTATGTTATCCTATTATTTCAACCCTCTAGATTACCAGAAAAATAGTGAAAAAATTCCCAGACCGATAGTTTTTGAGTTATGCCCTTTTTAAGTTAGGCAGATTTTCGTAAAAATGCGAAAAAATAATTTTCGAAATTTTCTACAAAAAGTATGTTATCCTATTATTTCAACCCTCTAGATTACCAGAAAAATAGTGAAAAAATTCCCAGACCGATAGTTTTTGAGTTATGCCCTTTTTAAGTTAGGCAGATTTTCGTAAAAATGCGAAAAAATAATTTTCGAAATTTTCTACAAAAAGTATGTTATCCTATTATTTCAACCCTCTAGATTACCAGAAAAATAGTGAAAAAATTCCCAGACCGATAGTTTTTGAGTTATGCCCTTTTTAAGTTAGGCAGATTTTCGTAAAAATGCGAAAAAATAAAATCCGAAATTTTCTACAAAAAGTATGTTATCCTATTATTTTAACCCTCTAGATTACCAGAAAAATAGTGAAAAAATTCCCAGACCGATAGTTTTTGAGTTATGCCCTTTTTAAGTTAGGCAGATTTTCGTAAAAATGCGAAAAAATAATTTTCGAAATTTTCTACAAAAAGTATGTTATCCTATTATTTCAACCCTCTAGATTACCAGAAAAATAGTGAAAAAATTCCCAGACCGATAGTTTTTGAGTTATGCCCTTTTTAAGTTAGGCAGATTTTCGTAAAAATGCGAAAAAATAATTTTCGAAATTTTCTACAAAAAGTATGTTATCCTATTATTTCAACCCTCTAGATTACCAGAAAAATAGTGAAAAAATTCCCAGACCGATAGTTTTTGAGTTATGCCCTTTTTAAGTTAGGCAGATTTTCGTAAAAATGCGAAAAAATAAAATCCGAAATTTTCTACAAAAAGTATGTTATCCTATTATTTCAACCCTCTAGATTACCAGAAAAATAGTGAAAAAATTCCCAGACCGATAGTTTTTGAGTTATGCCCTTTTTAAGTTAGGCAGATTTTCGTAAAAATGCGAAAAAATAATTTTCGAAATTTTCAACAAAAAGTATGTTATCCTATTATTTCAACCCTCTAGATTACCAGAAAAATAGTGAAAAAATTCCCAGACCGATAGTTTTTGAGTTATGCCCTTTTTAAGTTAGGCAGATTTTCGTAAAAATGCGAAAAAATAATTTTCGAAATTTTCTACAAAAAGTATGTTATCCTATTATTTTAACCCTCTAGATTACCAGAAAAATAGTGAAAAAATTCCCAGACCGATAGTTTTTGAGTTATGCCCTTTTTAAGTTAGGCAGATTTTCGTAAAAATGCGAAAAAATAATTTTCGAAATTTTCTACAAAAAGTATGTTATCCTATTATTTTAACCCTCTAGATTACCAGAAAAATAGTGAAAAAATTCCCAGACCGATAGTTTTTGAGTTATGCCCTTTTTAAGTTAGGCAGATTTTCGTAAAAATGCGAAAAAATAATTTTCGAAATTTTCTACAAAAAGTATGTTATCCTATTATTTCAACCCTCTAGATTACCAGAAAAATAGTGAAAAAATTCCCAGACCGATAGTTTTTGAGTTATGCCCTTTTTAAGTTAGGCAGATTTTCGTAAAAATGCGAAAAAATAAAATCCGAAATTTTCTACAAAAAGTATGTTATCCTATTATTTCAACCCTCTAGATTACCAGAAAAATAGTGAAAAAATTCCCAGACCGATAGTTTTTGAGTTATGCCCTTTTTAAGTTAGGCAGAAATAAATAGGTACGTATATTTATAACTGTGCACGTTGTAAGCGTTTGTATTGTGGCAGACAGCTGTCCGGAGCTGGTGCGGAGGGACAGACACACCGGACACCTGGGGAACGTGTCCAGAGAGCCGCCTGAGACGTCCATTCAAGGTGAGTGAAGTTTGGAGCAGAATTCTATCCAAATCCAAGTCCCAAGAAATTCCTAAACAATCCTGTTGTGTTTATTTCTTCCTTAAATGTTTATTTGCTTTGTTCAATAAAGTATTTACAGTGAAAGTGTTTTTTTATTCCTTCCTTTCAGCTCCAAAAACGTCCTGAAATGTCAACTGGCTCATTTTTTTCTATAAGTCCTAAATGGTTTAAGATAGAAAACTGGGTATAAAATTTTAGAATCTATATTAAATTTTGCCACTCCTACACGGTTAAAGATAACGCCTTTCTGTTTCAAAATTTGAACTTTATACGAAATTTAGCATAAGATACATTACACTTTTATTTTTTCTGATGAGTGGTTTTATTTTTATAAGTAATCAAAAAATATCATATAAGAAATAATCTCCTATATTTATGTATTGGTGACACAAGGTCGTGTTGGGTGTTGCCTAAAATTAAATTCGAGGGGAAACGTGAATTACCCCTAAACTAGGGGTTGGCGCACAAAACGGACATCAGATTCGTTAGTTTCACGGTTGACTCTGTAGGATAGCATACTTTTTTACCCTAATTTCACTAATTAGTCGCATCTTCAAAAACCCTGGACTATAGCCCATGGTTTTGAAACTCCAAAAACACTTTTTGTCACCGATCCGGCTCAAATTTGGTATACACATACTAGGTACATGGGGCTAACAACTTCTGAAGTCAAATCCGCCCAGGGGTTGTAATTAGGGGAGTTATTTAGAAATAAAGATTTAATTAGCAGTTTACTCAAGAACTATAGGTCGTAGAGAAATTTGGACACCAGATTCGGAATCTACGATGTTGAATTAGGGGTATAAAACCAAAAAAGCACCCTTAATTTATTTAATTTTTAATCATTTTAAATAAAAAAATTTCACTACAATTTGTACAGTCAAATTTTCTAAGGACTGTACACTCCTAACATAAAACTGTCATAAATTTGATCAATAATATTAAGTTAAACAATTAAAAATAAATTTTATATTAACAATTATCATGTAATTTAATTAAAACATTAATAACTATTACAAATATTGTTAATTTAAATAATAAAATATATTTTATTTGACACAACATCAGCGCCAAAATGCTCGAACTAACTAAATCTGCATTACCGACAATTTAAATCAAATCACCAATTTATACTTTAAATATTATATTAATACTTTATACAACATACCTAAAACATATTTAACATAATAAAATATAAATTATTTAATTTACTAACGTTTTAAATAAAATAATCTTTTGTTTCAATTTTGTGAAAAGTGAGCCTATATTTCTGTTGCTAACTTCACTTTATACAAAAATTTCTTTATGGACTGTACGCGTACACTCCCAACAAAAAACTGTCAAAAGTTGGACGGAAAATTTTAAGTAAATTTAATATCCACAATTTTTATATAATGTATTTAAAACTTCCTACAATATAACTAAAACGTAATAACAATAATAACATAATAAATATTTAATTTATAAGTCTTTTATATATAATAATCTTTGACAATTACTTTGTGAAAAGTGAGCCTATATTTTTGTTGATAACTGTGCTGTCAAAACTTGTGTATGATTTTTGGTTAGTTCAAGCATTTTAGATCTAATACAAATATTTATTATAAATACAGTAACAAATTCGACACTTTATGTTATATATTCTTCATAAATTTCAATTAATTTGAAATAGTAATAAGTGAGAAAATATTTTGCTAATAAAACAAAGTACAAGCAAAATTATTTTGGCAACTTCTAAGTTAAATTTCAACGAATTACGCAGAATATGTTTAGTAGAACAAGACATTGGTAACATATACTTAGAAATAAGTAATAAATAAGTAACAGAAATGTTGAATTATTGTATAGGACGCTGTAAAAGAAAATTGAGGAGTTACGAGGCAGGGAAAGTGAAGTAACACTTCCAGACGATGTTTAGAGGTAAATACGTGAATATATTTGTAAATTTGAAACACAATTCCATCCAAATCCAAGTCCCAAGAAGTTCCCAAACAATTCTCTTGTGTTTATTTCTTCCTTAAATGTGTATTTCGTTTGTTCAATAAAGTTTTTACAATTAAAGTGTTTCTTTATTCCTTCCTTCCAGCTCCAAAAAAAATGTAGCTTAAGACATGTTTGTATTATTGCAGACAGCTGTCCGGAGTCCAGTGGCTGAAACTAGACACGAGGTAAGTGGAGAAATCACCACTTAAATAGTTTTAAAATTCGTTAAATTAAACTTGTGCCTCATTTCTTGATTTTCCGACTGTAACTCCTACACGGTTAAATATACAAAACTATGGCTAGAAAATATAAAATCTGCATTAAATTCTGTGTAAAATAAAACCAGAAAAATATTTTTTTCGATGAACAGTTCGACAGGAAATGAAACGCAAAGTTAAATTCTAAGCTTAACATTATACATCACAAGATATTATTGGGTGCCCCTAATTTTCGATAATCAAAAATAGGTATATAAGTACTTCTTGCTGCGCTGATTCCAAATTTTCAAATAGACTTTAAATATCTTTTCTCGTTCTTGAGATATGAACATCTAAAGTTGAAAAGATTATTTGGCAAAATGTCTCAACTTTCTGTTGGGTTCATTGTTTAGTTTTTTGTTTATAACTTTCGAACAAGTAAAGATATCGAACTGAGACTAGAAAATTTAGAATCTACATTAAATTTTGAATAAAAGACAACCAGAAAACATTACATTAGATGTAAATTACATGAGTGGTTCACCTGTAAAATAAATGTAACTTACGTGTATCAAATAATCCAAGAAACATTTTTAAAATATTTATTATTCAAATATATACATACAAAAAATATAACAAATGTAGCTAAATACATATATTGTCATCATAGCTTGAATGTCTAAATACAACTGACTAAATAAACTCAATCAACATTATTTAAAACTTACAACAAATTGTCAAAGTTAAATAACCTCCTGATTTGAATGAACGTCTTTTACCGCTATCCATTGACTTGACACTATGGATCGCTCACCATGTTTGTGGCTACTTTTCCAATGAAACTTTGCTCACTCATATCTCCCACACCCACTTTTAGGAAATTTTGAAACTTGATATCTGAGGAGTGCATGCTAAGGGATACTCAAAAAAAAATTAGCACAGTTCAGGGGCGTCCCTAAAGGGTAGTTTACTGGAAGAATTTACAGATAATTTCTTCTAAGTTCTACATCCAAAATGATTAAATTTTGATATTTAGTATGTGTGATGTAGATATAAAGGGGTATTTACAAAAATAATAATTAATATTCTAGAGTGTTTATAAAGGGGTAGTATTTAAAATTTTAATACGTAAAATAAATAAAAACTAATGTTGCATATTATACACGTATACATCTAGGTATCTGTCATTCATATATTCAGTTTAAATTTTTTTAATGAAATGGGTGTGAAAATTACAACGAATTTCCTAAATTTTCTTCAAGTAAACTACACCGTGTAGACATCCTTAACTTGTGATATATTTTTTATAGATGCCCCTTAATATACAGACCTCGGATACTAAGTTTTAGGTTTATTTGAAATTGGGTGTGAAAGATACGAAATAATTTGTAAGTGCGCCTAATGGACAGCAACCCGCAATACACGCAGTCCATGAGTTCAATATCAATGGGCTGAGTGCCGCTATCTGTATACATGTTATGTGCGTACATTTCGGCTACTGAAAAATCCAACAATTCTTATACGTGAGAGAACATTTTTTTCTACCTGATTTGATTCAAATTTCGCATACGTAAAATAGTCACATAGGGCTAGACTCTGACCAAATTTGAGCACTTAAGGGTTGATGTTAAGGGAGGAAATGAATTTTCAAATAAAATTACTATTTTGGAAACTATTAACTTTAGAGAAAAACTTTATTAGGATTTTTTGATGGGAATAGAATTCTAAACAACTTTTATTCGAAAAATTTTCTTCTATGACTTTTCATTTTCGAGAGAAATTTTCAACCCCTAAAGAGAGCTCTAGAATTTTTATATATTTTTTTTATAAATGTAGGATCTAATATTGGATCCAATTACAATAGTTCAGAATTTTACCCCCAAGGGTGTAAGAGTTATGCATAATTTTTTGAAATTTCTTCAAGTAAATTACCCCTAGGAATTATCTCAGATCATCCCTAATTTTTTTATAGATGTAACATCAAATGATGTATCTTTATACATAATTTCAGTCTTTTGCTTAGGGTAGTTTACTTGTTTTTAATTATATATTATGAGCGTGCATTTCGGCTACTGAAAAATCCAGCAATTCGTATACGTGTGAGAGAATTTTTTTGTTGCCGATTTGATTCAAATTTTGCATACGTAAAATAGACACATAGGGCTAGACTTTGGCAAAATTTGAGCACTTAAGGGTTGATGTTAAGGGAGGAAATGAATTTTCAAATAAAATTGCTATTTTGGAAACTATTAACTTTAGAGAAAAACTTTATTAGGATTTTTTGATGGGAATAGAATTCTAAACAACTTATATTCGAAAAATTTTCTTCTATGACTTTTCATTTTGGAGAAAAATTTTCAACCCCTAAAGGGTACACTGGATTTTTCATAATTTTTTTTTTGACATATCTTAGCATTTGCACCTTAGATACAAAGTTTCACTTTTTTTCCTTAATAGGGGTGGGAAATGGAATTAATTTTTCAAAAAATCTTCAAGTAAACTGCATCTTATAGCCATCACTAAATTACAGTAATTTTTTTATAGATGCCCCTTAGTATCTACTACTCAGATACAGAGTTTAAATTTTTTCCCTTAATGGGTGTGGAAAATAGAACTGTTTTTCTGAAAAATCTTCAAGTAAAGTACATGTTGTAGCCACCCCTAATTTTTGGTAATTTTTTTATAGATGCCCCTTAGTATCTACTACTCAGATACAGAGTTTAAATTTTTTCCCTTAATGGATGTGGAAAATAGAACTGTTTTTCTGAAAAATCTTCAAGTAAACTACATGTTGTAGCCACCCCAAATTTTTGGTAAATTTTTCATAGATGCCCCTTAGTATTTACTAATCAGATACAGAGTTTAAATTTTTTTCCTTAATTGGTGTGGAAAATACAACTGTTTTTCTGAAAAATCTTCAAGTAAACTACATGTTGTAGCCACCCCTAATTTTTGGTAAATTTTTTATAGATGCCCCTTAGTAACTACTAATCAGATACAGAGTTTAAATTTTTTCCCTTAATGGGTGTGGAAAATAGAACTGTTTTTCTGAAAAATCTTCAAGTAAACTACATGTTGTAGCCACCCCTAATTTTTGGTAAATTTTTTATAGATGCCCCTTAGTAACTACTAATCAGATACAGAGTTTAAATTTTTTCTCTTAATGGGTGTGGAAAATAGAACTGTTTTTCTGAAAAATCTTCAAGTAAACTACATGTTGTAGCCACCCCTAATTTTTGGTAATTTTTTTATAGATGCTCCTTAGTATATACTACTCAGATACGAAGTTTTGATTTTTTGTTCTTATTAGTTTGGCAGATATAATTAATTTTCAGAAATTGGGGCTGTGTTCTCATCTAGTGTGTAGAGTGTTCAAGTGACGTCGGAACGAAGCACTAACACTTTTTAGAATTTTGGAACGCAGCCTTTAGGTGAACGTGTGCTGCCATCTGTTGTAAAGTGCTTGAGTTAATTTATCCTGCGTATGTCGGTAATGTAGATGACTGTATTTTAGTGCTACTGTTTATAAAAATATTTATTATTATTAACGAATTTAAAGTATTTTCGAATACAAGACATACTTCAGCATCTAATTTTATGTATTCTGAGCAAATAGGAATAGTTATAATGCATAATTAGTAAGTAAACATTGAATTTCTTTTATAGGTTATTGGAGGAACTGACAACTGACTACCCAACAAGAGGAAATCCTTTCTGGTTCTCATACCAGACCATCTCCAGGTATGAAAATCAGAAGATTTGTATTCTAAACTTCGAGGAATCTGAATCTGGCCACCAAATGAAGATATTTGTAACCGTTGAGGAGTTACGAGGCAGGGAAAATGAAGTAACACTTCCAGACGATGTTTAGAGATAAATAGGTACGTATATTTATAACTGTGCACGTTGTAAGCGTTTGTATTGTGGCAGACAGCTGTCCGGAGCTGGTGCGGAGGGACAGACACGCCGGACACCTGGGGAACGTGTCCAGCGAGCCTCCAGGTCCGGACTTCAGTTCCGGGCTGATAAATCCACCACCGCTGCGAATTCTGCACCAATTCTTCTAGATTCCATCGCTGTGGGAAATTCTACGTTGATATTTGTAAAACTGTTTAAAATAAATGTAATTTCTGTAGTGTTAAGCAAAAATTGGCAGATTTGAAGGACAAAAGAAGTGTCTCTGATTAGTTTTAAGTGTTTTGTATCTGTTTCTTGGTTTTGTTATCTTTACCCGGGAGTTCCAGGCTGCCAAAAAACTGGAGGAAGAACTTACCGAAAAATGTCATTTTTGTAATGGGTTCAAATTTTACATTTTGGCTTGCCACTCGTACATGGTTAAAGATAATTCCTTTTTGTTTCAAAATTTGAACTCTACATAAAATTTGGCATAAGATACATTATAATTTTATTTTTTCCGATGAGTGGTTTAATTTTTATAAGAAATCAAAAAAATGTTATTTCTGTAATGGGTTCAAATTTTACATTTTGGCTTGCCACTCCTTTACGGTTAAAGATAATGCCTTTCTGTTTCAAAATTTGAACTCTACATAAAATTTGGCATAAGATACATTATAATTTTATTTTTTCCGATGAGTGGTTTAATTTTTATAAGAAATCAAAAAAATGTCATTTTTTTACTGGGTTCAAATTTTACATTTTGGCTTGCCACTCCTACACGGTTAAAGATAATGCCTTTCTGTTTCAAAATTTGAACTCTACATAAAATTTGGCATAAGATACATTATAATTTTATTTTTTCCGATGAGTGGTTTAATTTTTATAAGAAATCAAAAAAATGTCATTATTGTAATGGGTTCAAATTTTACATTTTGGCTTGCCACTCCTTTACGGTTAAAGATAATGCCTTTCTGTTTCAAAATTTGAACTCTACATAAAATTTGGCATAAGATACATTATAATTTTATTTTTTCCGATGAGTGGTTTAATTTTTATAAGAAATCAAAAAAATGTCATTTTTTTACTGGGTTCAAATTTTACATTTTGGCTTGCCACTCCTACACGGTTAAAGATAATGCCTTTCTGTTTCAAAATTTGAACTCTACATAAAATTTGGCATAAGATACATTATAATTTTATTTTTTCCGATGAGTGGTTTAATTTTTATAAGAAATCAAAAAAATGTTATTTCTGTAATGGGTTCAAATTTTACATTTTGGCTTACCACTCCTACACGGTTAAAGATAATGCCTTCCTGTTTCAAAATTTGAACTCTACATAAAATTTGGCATAAGATACATTATAATTTTATTTTTTCCGATGAGTGGTTTAATTTTTATAAGAAATCAAAAAATGTCATTTTTGTAATGGGTTCAAATTTTACATTTTGGCTTGCCACTCCTTTACGGTTAAAGATAATGCCTTTCTGTTTCAAAATTTGAACTCTACATAAAATTTGGCATAAGATACATTATAATTTTATTTTTTCCGATGAGTGGTTTAATTTTTATAAGAAATCAAAAAAATGTCATTTTTTTACTGGGTTCAAATTTTACATTTTGGCTTGCCACTCCTACACGGTTAAAGATAATGCCTTTCTGTTTCAAAATTTGAACTCTGCATAAAATTTGGCATAAGATACATTATAATTTTATTTTTTCCGATGAGTGGTTTAATTTTTATAAGAAATCAAAAAAATGTTATTTCTGTAATGGGTTCAAATTTTACATTTTGGCTTACCACTCCTACACGGTTAAAGATAATGCCTTCCTGTTTCAAAATTTGAACTCTACATAAAATTTGGCATAAGATACATTATAATTTTATTTTTTCCGATGAGTGGTTTAATTTTTATAAGAAATCAAAAAAATGTCATTTTTTTACTGGGTTCAAATTTTACATTTTGGCTTGCCACTCCTACACGGTTAAAGATAATGCCTTTCTGTTTCAAAATTTGAACTCTGCATAAAATTTGGCATAAGATACATTATAATTTTATTTTTTCCGATGAGTGGTTTAATTTTTATAAGAAATCAAAAAAATGTTATTTCTGTAATGGGTTCAAATTTTACATTTTGGCTTACCACTCCTACACGGTTAAAGATAATGCCTTCCTGTTTCAAAATTTGAACTCTACATAAAATTTGGCATAAGATACATTATAATTTTATTTTTTCCGATGAGTGGTTTAATTTTTATAAGAAATCAAAAAAATGTCATTTTTTTACTGGGTTCAAATTTTACATTTTGGCTTGCCACTCCTACACGGTTAAAGATAATGCCTTTCTGTTTCAAAATTTGAACTCTGCATAAAATTTGGCATAAGATACATTATAATTTTATTTTTTCCGATGAGTGGTTTAATTTTTATAAGAAATCAAAAAAATGTCATTATTGTAATGGGTTCAAATTTTACATTTTGGCTTGCCACTCCTACACGGTTAAAGATAATGCCTTTCTGTTTCAAAATTTGAACTCTGCATAAAATTTGGCATAAGATACATTATAATTTTATTTTTTCCGATGAGTGGTTTAATTTTTATAAGAAATCAAAAAAATGTCATTTTTTTACTGGGTTCAAATTTTACATTTTGGCTTGCCACTCCTACACGGTTAAAGATAATGCCTTTCTGTTTCAAAATTTGAACTCTACATAAAATTTGGCATAAGATACATTATAATTTTATTTTTTCCGATGAGTGGTTTAATTTTTATAAGAAATCAAAAAAATGTTATTTCTGTAATGGGTTCAAATTTTACATTTTGGCTTACCACTCCTACACGGTTAAAGATAATGCCTTCCTGTTTCAAAATTTGAACTCTACATAAAATTTGGCATAAGATACATTATAATTTTATTTTTTCCGATGAGTGGTTTAATTTTTATAAGAAATCAAAAAATGTCATTTTTGTAATGGGTTCAAATTTTACATTTTGGCTTGCCACTCCTTTACGGTTAAAGATAATGCCTTTCTGTTTCAAAATTTGAACTCTACATAAAATTTGGCATAAGATACATTATAATTTTATTTTTTCCGATGAGTGGTTTAATTTTTATAAGAAATCAAAAAAATGTCATTTTTTTACTGGGTTCAAATTTTACATTTTGGCTTGCCACTCCTACACGGTTAAAGATAATGCCTTTCTGTTTCAAAATTTGAACTCTGCATAAAATTTGGCATAAGATACATTATAATTTTATTTTTTCCGATGAGTGGTTTAATTTTTATAAGAAATCAAAAAAATGTTATTTCTGTAATGGGTTCAAATTTTACATTTTGGCTTACCACTCCTACACGGTTAAAGATAATGCCTTCCTGTTTCAAAATTTGAACTCTACATAAAATTTGGCATAAGATACATTATAATTTTATTTTTTCCGATGAGTGGTTTAATTTTTATAAGAAATCAAAAAATGTCATTTTTGTAATGGGTTCAAATTTTACATTTTGGCTTGCCACTCCTTTACGGTTAAAGATAATGCCTTTCTGTTTCAAAATTTGAACTCTACATAAAATTTGGCATAAGATACATTATAATTTTATTTTTTCCGATGAGTGGTTTAATTTTTATAAGAAATCAAAAAAATGTCATTTTTTTACTGGGTTCAAATTTTACATTTTGGCTTGCCACTCCTACACGGTTAAAGATAATGCCTTTCTGTTTCAAAATTTGAACTCTGCATAAAATTTGGCATAAGATACATTATAATTTTATTTTTTCCGATGAGTGGTTTAATTTTTATAAGAAATCAAAAAAATGTTATTTCTGTAATGGGTTCAAATTTTACATTTTGGCTTACCACTCCTACACGGTTAAAGATAATGCCTTCCTGTTTCAAAATTTGAACTCTACATAAAATTTGGCATAAGATACATTATAATTTTATTTTTTCCGATGAGTGGTTTAATTTTTATAAGAAATCAAAAAATGTCATTTTTGTAATGGGTTCAAATTTTACATTTTGGCTTGCCACTCCTTTACGGTTAAAGATAATGCCTTTCTGTTTCAAAATTTGAACTCTACATAAAATTTGGCATAAGATACATTATAATTTTATTTTTTCCGATGAGTGGTTTAATTTTTATAAGAAATCAAAAAAATGTCATTTTTTTACTGGGTTCAAATTTTACATTTTGGCTTGCCACTCCTACACGGTTAAAGATAATGCCTTTCTGTTTCAAAATTTGAACTCTGCATAAAATTTGGCATAAGATACATTATAATTTTATTTTTTCCGATGAGTGGTTTAATTTTTATAAGAAATCAAAAAAATGTTATTTCTGTAATGGGTTCAAATTTTACATTTTGGCTTACCACTCCTACACGGTTAAAGATAATGCCTTCCTGTTTCAAAATTTGAACTCTACATAAAATTTGGCATAAGATACATTATAATTTTATTTTTTCCGATGAGTGGTTTAATTTTTATAAGAAATCAAAAAAATGTCATTTTTTTACTGGGTTCAAATTTTACATTTTGGCTTGCCACTCCTACACGGTTAAAGATAATGCCTTTCTGTTTCAAAATTTGAACTCTGCATAAAATTTGGCATAAGATACATTATAATTTTATTTTTTCCGATGAGTGGTTTAATTTTTATAAGAAATCAAAAAAATGTCATTATTGTAATGGGTTCAAATTTTACATTTTGGCTTGCCACTCCTTTACGGTTAAAGATAATGCCTTTCTGTTTCAAAATTTGAACTCTACATAAAATTTGGCATAAGATACATTATAATTTTATTTTTTCCGATGAGTGGTTTAATTTTTATAAGAAATCAAAAAAATGTCATTTTTTTACTGGGTTCAAATTTTACATTTTGGCTTGCCACTCCTACACGGTTAAAGATAATGCCTTTCTGTTTCAAAATTTGAACTCTACATAAAATTTGGCATAAGATACATTATAATTTTATTTTTTCCGATGAGTGGTTTAATTTTTATAAGAAATCAAAAAAATGTTATTTCTGTAATGGGTTCAAATTTTACATTTTGGCTTACCACTCCTACACGGTTAAAGATAATGCCTTCCTGTTTCAAAATTTGAACTCTACATAAAATTTGGCATAAGATACATTATAATTTTATTTTTTCCGATGAGTGGTTTAATTTTTATAAGAAATCAAAAAATGTCATTTTTGTAATGGGTTCAAATTTTACATTTTGGCTTGCCACTCCTTTACGGTTAAAGATAATGCCTTTCTGTTTCAAAATTTGAACTCTACATAAAATTTGGCATAAGATACATTATAATTTTATTTTTTCCGATGAGTGGTTTAATTTTTATAAGAAATCAAAAAAATGTCATTTTTTTACTGGGTTCAAATTTTACATTTTGGCTTGCCACTCCTACACGGTTAAAGATAATGCCTTTCTGTTTCAAAATTTGAACTCTGCATAAAATTTGGCATAAGATACATTATAATTTTATTTTTTCCGATGAGTGGTTTAATTTTTATAAGAAATCAAAAAAATGTTATTTCTGTAATGGGTTCAAATTTTACATTTTGGCTTACCACTCCTACACGGTTAAAGATAATGCCTTCCTGTTTCAAAATTTGAACTCTACATAAAATTTGGCATAAGATACATTATAATTTTATTTTTTCCGATGAGTGGTTTAATTTTTATAAGAAATCAAAAAATGTCATTTTTGTAATGGGTTCAAATTTTACATTTTGGCTTGCCACTCCTTTACGGTTAAAGATAATGCCTTTCTGTTTCAAAATTTGAACTCTACATAAAATTTGGCATAAGATACATTATAATTTTATTTTTTCCGATGAGTGGTTTAATTTTTATAAGAAATCAAAAAAATGTCATTTTTTTACTGGGTTCAAATTTTACATTTTGGCTTGCCACTCCTACACGGTTAAAGATAATGCCTTTCTGTTTCAAAATTTGAACTCTGCATAAAATTTGGCATAAGATACATTATAATTTTATTTTTTCCGATGAGTGGTTTAATTTTTATAAGAAATCAAAAAAATGTTATTTCTGTAATGGGTTCAAATTTTACATTTTGGCTTACCACTCCTACACGGTTAAAGATAATGCCTTCCTGTTTCAAAATTTGAACTCTACATAAAATTTGGCATAAGATACATTATAATTTTATTTTTTCCGATGAGTGGTTTAATTTTTATAAGAAATCAAAAAAATGTCATTTTTTTACTGGGTTCAAATTTTACATTTTGGCTTGCCACTCCTACACGGTTAAAGATAATGCCTTTCTGTTTCAAAATTTGAACTCTGCATAAAATTTGGCATAAGATACATTATAATTTTATTTTTTCCGATGAGTGGTTTAATTTTTATAAGAAATCAAAAAAATGTTATTTCTGTAATGGGTTCAAATTTTACATTTTGGCTTGCCACTCCTTTACGGTTAAAGATAATGCCTTTCTGTTTCAAAATTTGAACTCTACATAAAATTTGGCATAAGATACATTATAATTTTATTTTTTCCGATGAGTGGTTTAATTTTTATAAGAAATCAAAAAAATGTCATTTTTTTACTGGGTTCAAATTTTACATTTTGGCTTGCCACTCCTACACGGTTAAAGATAATGCCTTTCTGTTTCAAAATTTGAACTCTGCATAAAATTTGGCATAAGATACATTATAATTTTATTTTTTCCGATGAGTGGTTTAATTTTTATAAGAAATCAAAAAAATGTCATTTTTTTACTGGGTTCAAATTTTACATTTTGGCTTGCCACTCCTACACGGTTAAAGATAATGCCTTTCTGTTTCAAAATTTGAACTCTGCATAAAATTTGGCATAAGATACATTATAATTTTATTTTTTCCGATGAGTGGTTTAATTTTTATAAGAAATCAAAAAAATGTTATTTCTGTAATGGGTTCAAATTTTACATTTTGGCTTACCACTCCTACACGGTTAAAGATAATGCCTTCCTGTTTCAAAATTTGAACTCTACATAAAATTTGGCATAAGATACATTATAATTTTATTTTTTCCGATGAGTGGTTTAATTTTTATAAGAAATCAAAAAATGTCATTTTTGTAATGGGTTCAAATTTTACATTTTGGCTTGCCACTCCTTTACGGTTAAAGATAATGCCTTTCTGTTTCAAAATTTGAACTCTACATAAAATTTGGCATAAGATACATTATAATTTTATTTTTTCCGATGAGTGGTTTAATTTTTATAAGAAATCAAAAAAATGTCATTTTTTTACTGGGTTCAAATTTTACATTTTGGCTTGCCACTCCTACACGGTTAAAGATAATGCCTTTCTGTTTCAAAATTTGAACTCTGCATAAAATTTGGCATAAGATACATTATAATTTTATTTTTTCCGATGAGTGGTTTAATTTTTATAAGAAATCAAAAAAATGTTATTTCTGTAATGGGTTCAAATTTTACATTTTGGCTTACCACTCCTACACGGTTAAAGATAATGCCTTCCTGTTTCAAAATTTGAACTCTACATAAAATTTGGCATAAGATACATTATAATTTTATTTTTTCCGATGAGTGGTTTAATTTTTATAAGAAATCAAAAAAATGTCATTTTTTTACTGGGTTCAAATTTTACATTTTGGCTTGCCACTCCTACACGGTTAAAGATAATGCCTTTCTGTTTCAAAATTTGAACTCTGCATAAAATTTGGCATAAGATACATTATAATTTTATTTTTTCCGATGAGTGGTTTAATTTTTATAAGAAATCAAAAAAATGTTATTTCTGTAATGGGTTCAAATTTTACATTTTGGCTTACCACTCCTACACGGTTAAAGATAATGCCTTCCTGTTTCAAAATTTGAACTCTACATAAAATTTGGCATAAGATACATTATAATTTTATTTTTTCCGATGAGTGGTTTAATTTTTATAAGAAATCAAAAAATGTCATTTTTGTAATGGGTTCAAATTTTACATTTTGGCTTGCCACTCCTTTACGGTTAAAGATAATGCCTTTCTGTTTCAAAATTTGAACTCTACATAAAATTTGGCATAAGATACATTATAATTTTATTTTTTCCGATGAGTGGTTTAATTTTTATAAGAAATCAAAAAAATGTCATTTTTTTACTGGGTTCAAATTTTACATTTTGGCTTGCCACTCCTACACGGTTAAAGATAATGCCTTTCTGTTTCAAAATTTGAACTCTGCATAAAATTTGGCATAAGATACATTATAATTTTATTTTTTCCGATGAGTGGTTTAATTTTTATAAGAAATCAAAAAAATGTTATTTCTGTAATGGGTTCAAATTTTACATTTTGGCTTACCACTCCTACACGGTTAAAGATAATGCCTTCCTGTTTCAAAATTTGAACTCTACATAAAATTTGGCATAAGATACATTATAATTTTATTTTTTCCGATGAGTGGTTTAATTTTTATAAGAAATCAAAAAATGTCATTTTTGTAATGGGTTCAAATTTTACATTTTGGCTTGCCACTCCTTTACGGTTAAAGATAATGCCTTTCTGTTTCAAAATTTGAACTCTACATAAAATTTGGCATAAGATACATTATAATTTTATTTTTTCCGATGAGTGGTTTAATTTTTATAAGAAATCAAAAAAATGTCATTTTTTTACTGGGTTCAAATTTTACATTTTGGCTTGCCACTCCTACACGGTTAAAGATAATGCCTTTCTGTTTCAAAATTTGAACTCTGCATAAAATTTGGCATAAGATACATTATAATTTTATTTTTTCCGATGAGTGGTTTAATTTTTATAAGAAATCAAAAAAATGTTATTTCTGTAATGGGTTCAAATTTTACATTTTGGCTTGCCACTCCTTTACGGTTAAAGATAATGCCTTTCTGTTTCAAAATTTGAACTCTACATAAAATTTGGCATAAGATACATTATAATTTTATTTTTTCCGATGAGTGGTTTAATTTTTATAAGAAATCAAAAAAATGTCATTTTTTTACTGGGTTCAAATTTTACATTTTGGCTTGCCACTCCTACACGGTTAAAGATAATGCCTTTCTGTTTCAAAATTTGAACTCTGCATAAAATTTGGCATAAGATACATTATAATTTTATTTTTTCCGATGAGTGGTTTAATTTTTATAAGAAATCAAAAAAATGTCATTTTTTTACTGGGTTCAAATTTTACATTTTGGCTTGCCACTCCTACACGGTTAAAGATAATGCCTTTCTGTTTCAAAATTTGAACTCTGCATAAAATTTGGCATAAGATACATTATAATTTTATTTTTTCCGATGAGTGGTTTAATTTTTATAAGAAATCAAAAAAATGTTATTTCTGTAATGGGTTCAAATTTTACATTTTGGCTTACCACTCCTACACGGTTAAAGATAATGCCTTCCTGTTTCAAAATTTGAACTCTACATAAAATTTGGCATAAGATACATTATAATTTTATTTTTTCCGATGAGTGGTTTAATTTTTATAAGAAATCAAAAAATGTCATTTTTGTAATGGGTTCAAATTTTACATTTTGGCTTGCCACTCCTTTACGGTTAAAGATAATGCCTTTCTGTTTCAAAATTTGAACTCTACATAAAATTTGGCATAAGATACATTATAATTTTATTTTTTCCGATGAGTGGTTTAATTTTTATAAGAAATCAAAAAAATGTCATTTTTTTACTGGGTTCAAATTTTACATTTTGGCTTGCCACTCCTACACGGTTAAAGATAATGCCTTTCTGTTTCAAAATTTGAACTCTGCATAAAATTTGGCATAAGATACATTATAATTTTATTTTTTCCGATGAGTGGTTTAATTTTTATAAGAAATCAAAAAAATGTTATTTCTGTAATGGGTTCAAATTTTACATTTTGGCTTACCACTCCTACACGGTTAAAGATAATGCCTTCCTGTTTCAAAATTTGAACTCTACATAAAATTTGGCATAAGATACATTATAATTTTATTTTTTCCGATGAGTGGTTTAATTTTTATAAGAAATCAAAAAAATGTCATTTTTGTAATGGGTTCAAATTTTACATTTTGGCTTGCCACTCCTTTACGGTTAAAGATAATGCCTTTCTGTTTCAAAATTTGAACTCTACATAAAATTTGGCATAAGATACATTATAATTTTATTTTTTCCGATGAGTGGTTTAATTTTTATAAGAAATCAAAAAAATGTCATTTTTTTACTGGGTTCAAATTTTACATTTTGGCTTGCCACTCCTACACGGTTAAAGATAATGCCTTTCTGTTTCAAAATTTGAACTCTATATAAAATTTGGCATAAGATACATTATAATTTTATTTTTTCCGATGAGTGGTTTAATTTTTATAAGAAATCAAAAAAATGTCATTTTTGTAATGGGTTCAAATTTTACATTTTGGTTTGCCACTCCTTTACGGTTAAAGATAATGCCTTTCTGTTTCAAAATTTGAACTCTACATAAAATTTGGCATAAGATACATTATAATTTTATTTTTTCCGATGAGTGGTTTAATTTTTATAAGAAATCAAAAAAATGTCATTTTTGTAATGGGTTCAAATTTTACATTTTGGCTTGCCACTCCTTTACGGTTAAAGATAATGCCTTTCTGTTTCATAATTTGAACTCTACATAAAATTTGGCATAAGATACATTATAGTTTTATTTTTTCCGATGAGTGGTTTAATTTTTATAAGAAATCAAAAAAATGTCATTTTTTTACTGGGTTCAAATTTTACATTTTGGCTTGCCACTCCTACACGGTTAAATATAATGCCTTTCTGTTTCAAAATTTGGACTCTACATAAAATTTGGCATAAGATACATTATAATTTTATTTTTTCCGATGAGTGGTTTAATTTTTATAAGAAATCAAAAAAATGTTATTTCTGTAATGGGTTCAAATTTTACATTTTGGCTTGCCACTCCTTTACGGTTAAAGATAATGCCTTTCTGTTTCAAAATTTGAACTCTACATAAAATTTGGCATAAGATACATTATAATTTTATTTTTTCCGATGAGTGGTCTAATTTTTTTAAGAAATCAAAAAAATGTTATTTCTGTAATGGGTTCAAATTTTACATTTTGGCTTACCACTCCTACACGGTTAAAGATAATGCCTTTCTGTTTCAAAATTTGAACTCTACATAAAATTTGGCATAAGATACATTATAATTTTATTTTTTCCGATGAGTGGTTTAATTTTTATAAGAAATCAAAAAAATGTCATTTTTGTAATGGGTTCAAATTTTACATTTTGGTTTGCCACTCCTTTACGGTTAAAGATAATGCCTTTCTGTTTCAAAATTTGAACTCTACATAAAATTTAGCATAAGATACATTATAATTTTATTTTTTCCGATGAGTGATTTAATTTTTATAAGCAATTAAAGAATATCGTATAAGAAATAATCTCCTATATTTATGTATTGGTGACACAAGGTCGTGTTGGGTGTTGCCTAAAATTTAATTCGAGGGGAAACGTGAATTACCCCTAAACTAGGGGTTGGCGCACAAAACAGACATCAGATTCGTTAGTTTCACGGTTGACTCTGTAGGATAGCATACTTTTTTACCCTAATTTCACTAATTAGTCGCATCTTCAAAAACCCTGGACTATAGCCCATGGTTTTGAAACTCCAAAAACACTTTTTGTCACCGATCCGGCTCAAATTTGGTATACACATACTAGGTACATGGGGCTAACAACTTCTGAAGTCAAATCCGCCCAGGGGTTGTAATTAGGGGAGTTATTTAAAAATAAAGATTTAATTAGCAGATTACGCAAGAACTATAAGTCGTAGAGAAATTTGGACACCAGATTCGGAATCTACGAAGTCAAATTAGGGGTATACAACCAAAAAATCACCCCCTTAATAGGAACACCCCTACATATATGTTAACTTGTGTGTATCTTGTGCTCAAATTTTACATTTTGGCTTTCCACTCCTACACGGTTAAAGATAATGCCTTTTTGTTTCAAAATTTGAACTCTGCATAAAATTTGACATAAGAAACATTATAATTTTATTTTTTCCGATGAGTGGTTTAATTTTTATAAGAAAAAAAAATGTAATTTTTGTAATGAGTTCAAATTTTACATTTTGGCTTGCCACTCCTACACGGTTAAAGATAATGCCTTTCTGTTTCAAAATTTGAACTCTACAGAAAATTTGGCATAAGATACATTATAATTTTATTTTTTCCGATGAGTGGTTTAATTTTTATAAGAACTCAAAAAAATGTCATTGTTGTAATGGGTTCAAATTTTACATTTTGGCTTGCCACTGCTACACGGTTAAAGATAATGCTTTTCTGTTTCAAAATTTGAACTCTACGTGAAATTTGGCATAAGATACATTGTAATTTTATTTCTCCGATGAGTGGTTTAATTTTTATAAGCAATTGAAAAATATCATATAAGAAATAATCTCCTATATTTATGTATTGGTGACACAAGGTCGTGTTGGGTGTTGCCTAAAATTTAATTCGAGGGGAAACGTGAATTACCCCTAAACTAGGGGTTGGCGCACAAAACGGACATCAGATTCGTTTGTTTCACGGTTGACTCTATAGGATAGCATACTTTTTTACCCTAATTTCACTAATTAGTTGCATCGTAAAAAACCCTGGACTATAGCCCATGGTTTTGAAACTCCAAAAAATTTTTTGTCTCCGATTTCGATGAAACTTTGCATACATGCAGTAGGGACCTAAACTTAGTGCGGAATATAACTTGAGCCCTTAAGGGTTGATGATAAGGGAGTTATTGAACTTCAATGTGGGATTTTGGAAAGGGTGTAAATATTAATTTTAGAGAAAAACTTTATTAGGATTTTTTGTTCAGAATAAAATTCTAAGCAACTTTTATTTGAAAAATTTTCTTGTCCGATTTTTCCTCTAGAAGAAAATGAACCCTTAAGAGTACATGTAGTATATACAATATTGTTATTAAGAAATTAGGGTTGAAAGAGACAATTACAACAATAGGGCATGTTTCTAGCAACAATATTATTAAAATAGAACAATTTTTAATTGTTTAATAACAATTATTTGTTGTGATGTAATATCAACACTTATTTATTTATTGTTGTATGTTAAAAATATCTATTAATTGTTATTTTTCTGTTTATTTAGAGGGCGGATAACTGGCACTTCATCCCTGGATGCGGCAGCTGCAGTTCTAGAACGGCAGAAAGAAAAACAACTATCATATTATTATGTGTATATATTTCTTACCTTGTATTTATTGTAAATAATAATTTATTGTCTTCTGTATTTCAAATTTGTTGTTAAAATAATATAAAATGTATGTATTTATATTTTTTAATAAAAGAATTGTTAAATTTATATATTTCTTTTATTTAAGACATTTATTTTTTACATTCCAGGGTTGCTACATATAGTAAGAAATGGTAGGTATATATTTTTATACATATTACATAATACATTATTAAAATAAGGGTAAAAAACAAAATTATTTTCTTTGTTTTGCTTATAACTCCAGAAATAAATTGTTAAAAAAATTAATTTATATAGCAAAGGGTAGAACTAAGGGTGCTGAAGCGAATAAAACAATAAAATTAAACTTTCCTCAACTTTTTGGAAAATTACAAGAGTAGAGCTCCTACTGTTTCGTGTTATCCGGATACCAACCTGTCAAGTACCTTTTGAAACTTCGATAAAATCAGCCGATGGTCACCCATCCTAACTTACTGCACTCGTTGCTTGACTGATATTTTTGAATTCATTTTTAAGCCTTAAATAAATTGCTAGAGGGTTGAAAATTGCGTATCGGGGTAAGTTCAACCCCCTCTTTCGATTGGCGCTTACAGAATTGCTCTACAACTTCTAGTTCACAAGATATTCACCCCTAAATTTTCAGAAAGGGCACTAAATAACTCGGGAACTAGAAGTTGTAGAGCAATTCTGTGAGCGCCAATCGAAAGAGGGGGTTGAACTTACCCCGATACGCAATTTTCAACCCTCTAGCAATTTATTTAAGGCTTAAAAATGAATTCAAAAATATGAGGCAAGCAACGAGTTCAGTAAGTTAGGATGGGTGACCATCGGCTGATTTTATCGAAGTTTCAAAAGGTACTTGACAGGTTGGTATCCGGATAACACGAAACAGTAGGAGCTCTACTCTTGTAATTTTCCAAAAAGTTGAGGAAAGTTTAATTTTATTATTTTAATCGCTTCAGCACCCTTAGTTCTACCCTTTGCTATATAAACTAAATTTCTAAACAATTTATTTCTGGAGTTAAAAGCAAAACAAAGAAAAACAGTGCTCCTAGGATTCATGTGACCCGGATACCAAATCCGATTTTCTTGAAAACGTGAAAACACGATCTCAGCGGGGGTCTAAATTGTACAGCAAAGGTCAATGACCTCACAAAGCTATATAAAATAATTTGTTAATAAAAATAATTTAAAATATAGTTATTTATTACCGCAATCATTTATATAACGTATACGACCCTTCGTTACGTAACTACCCTTAAATAAGGGCTGAGCTGCAAAAGAGGGTTGGGATATTGTTGAAAGGGTAGAGTAATGATAGATAAGATATAAATTGATCATCCCTTTATTATATAACAATAGATACATATAAATATATTAATATTACAATACAATAAATAAATACATGTTATTTATTAATTATTAACAATTGTAGCCCTTTGAACTGCAACTGCCGCATCCAGAGATAAGGTGTAGGTCATTCACCCTGTAAACAAACAGAAATATAACAATTAATAGATATTTTTAACATACAACAATAAATAAATAAGGGTTGATATTACATCACAACAAATAATTGTTATTAAACAATTAAAAATTGTTCTATTTTAATAATATTGTTGCTAGAAACATGCCCTATTGTTGTAATTGTCTCTTTCAACCCTAATTTCTTAATAACAATATTGTATATACTACATGTACTCTTAAGGGTTCATTTTCTTCTAGAGGAAAAATCGGACATGAAAATTTTTCAAATAAAAGTTGCTTAGAATTTTATTCTGAACAAAAAATCCTAATAAAGTTTTTCTCTAAAATTAATATTTACACCCTTTCCAAAATCCCACATTGAAGTTCAATAACTCCCTTACCATCAACCCTTAAGGGCTCAAGTTATATTCCGCACTAAGTTTAGGTCCCTACTGCATGTATGCAAAGTTTCATCGAAATCGGAGACAAAAAATTTTTTGGAGTTTCAAAACCATGGGCTATAGTCCAGGGTTTTTTACGATGCAACTAATTAGTGAAATTAGGGTAAAAAAGTATGCTATCCTATAGAGTCAACCGTGAAACTAACGAATCTGATGTCCGTTTTGTGCGCCAACCCCTAGTTTAGGGGTAATTCACGTTTCCCCTCGAATTAAATTTTAGGCAACACCCAACACGACCTTGTGTCACCAATACATAAATATAGGAGATTATTTCTTATATGATATTTTTCAATTGCTTATAAAAATTAAACCACTCATCGGAAAAATAAAATTACAATGTATCTTATGCCAAATTTTATGTAGAGTTCAAATTTTGAAACAGAAAGGCATTATCTTTAACCGTGTAGGAGTGGCAAGCCAAAATGTAAAATTTGAACCCATTACAAAAATGACATTTTTTTGATTTCTTATAAAAATTAAACCACTCATCGGAAAAAATAAAATTATAATGTATCTTATGCCAAATTTTATGTAGAGTTCAAATTTTGAAACAGAAAGGCATTATCTTTAACCGTGTAGGAGTGGCAAGCCAAAATATAAAATTTGAACCCATTACAAAAATGACATTTTTTTGATTTCTTATAAAAATTAAACCACTCATCGGAAAAAATAAAATTATAATGTATCTTATGCCAAATTTTATGTAGAGTTCAAATTTTGAAACAGAAAGGCATTATCTTTAACCGTGTAGGAGTGGCAAGCCAAAATGTAAAATTTGAACCCATTACAAAAATGACATTTTTTTGATTTCTTATAAAAATTAAACCACTCATCGGAAAAAATAAAATTATAATGTATCTTATGCCAAATTTTATGTAGAGTTCAAATTTTAAAACAGAAAGGCATTATCTTTAACCGTGTAGGAGTGGCAAGCCAAAATGTAAAATTTGAACCCATTACAAAAATGACATTTTTTTGATTTCTTATAAAAATTAAATCACTCATCGGAAAAAATAAAATTATAATGTATCTTATGCCAAATTTTATGTAGAGTTCAAATTTTGAAACAGAAAGGCATTATCTTTAACCGTGTAGGAGTGGCAAGCCAAAATGTAAAATTTGAACCCATTACAAAAATGACATTTTTGATTTCTTATAAAAATTAGACCACTCATCGGAAAAAATTAAATTATAATGTATCTTACGTCAAATTTTATGTAGAGTTCAAATTTTGAAACAGAAAGGCATTATCTTTAACCGTGTGGGAGTGGCAAGTCAAAATGTAAAATTTGAACCCATTACAGAAATGACATTTTTTTGATTTCTTATAAAAATTAAACCACTCATCGGAAAAAATAAAATTATAATGTATCTTATGCCAAATTTTATGTAGAGTTCAAATTTTGAAACAAAAAGGAATTATCTTTAACCATGTACGAGTGGCAAGCCAAAATGTAAAATTTGAACCCATTACAAAAATGACATTTTTCGGTAAGTTCTTCCTCCAGTTTTTTGGCAGCCTGGAACTCCCGGGTAAAGATAACAAAACCAATAAACAGATACAAAACACTTAAAACTAATCAGAGACACTTCTTTTGTCCTTCAAATCTGCCAATTTTTGCTTAACACTACAGAAATTACATTTATTTTAAACAGTTTTACAAATATCAACGTAGAATTTCCCACAGCGATGGAATCTAGAAGAATTGGTGCAGAATTCGCAGCGGTGGTGGATTTATCAGCCCGGAACTGAAGTCCGGACCTGGAGGCTCGCTGGACACGTTCCCCAGGTGTCCGGCGTGTCTGTCCCTCCGCACCAGCTCCGGACAGCTGTCTGCCACAATACAAACGCTTACAACGTGCACAGTTATAAATATACGTACCTATTTACCTCTAAACATCGTCTGGAAGTGTTACTTCATTTTCCCTGCCTCGTAACTCCTCAACGGTTACAAATATCTTCATTTGGTGGCCAGATTCAGATTCCTCGAAGTTTAGAATACAAATCTTCTGATTTTCATACCTGGAGATGGTCTGGTATGAGAACCAGAAAGGATTTCCTCTTGTTGGGTAGTCAGTTGTCAGTTCCTCCAATAACCTATAAAAGAAATTCAATGTTTACTTACTAATTATGCATTATAACTATTCCTATTTGCTCAGAATACATAAAATTAGATGCTGAAGTATGTCTTGTATTCGAAAATACTTTAAATTCGTTAATAATAATAAATATTTTTATAAACAGTAGCACTAAAATACAGTCATCTACATTACCGACATACGCAGGATAAATTAACTCAAGCACTTTGCCACAGATGGCAGCACACGTACACCTAAAGGCTGCGTTCCAAAATTCTAAAAAGTGTTAGTGCTTCGTTCCGACGTCACTTGAACACTCTACACACTTGAAGAGAACACAGCCCCAATTTCTGAAAATTAATTATATCTGCCAAACTAATAAGAACAAAAAATCAAAACTTCGTATCTGAGTAGTATATACTAAGGAGCATCTATAAAAAAATTACCAAAAATTAGGGGTGGCTACAACATGCAGTTTACTTGAAGATTTTTCAGAAAAACAGTTCTATTTTCCACACCCATTAAGGGAAAAAATATAAACTCTGTATCTGATTAGTAGTTACTAAGGGGCATCTATGAAAAATTTACCAAAAATTAGGGGTGGCTACAACATGCAGTTTACTTGAAGATTTTTCAGAAAAACAGTTCTATTTTCCACACCCATTAAGGGAAAAAATTTAAACTCTGTATCTGATTAGTAGTTACTACGGGGCATCTATAAAATAATTACCAAAAATTAGGGGTGGCTACAACATGTAGTTTACTTGAAGATTTTTCAGAAAAACAGTTCTATTTTCCACACCCATTAAGGGAAAAAATTTAAACTCTGTATCTGATTAGTAGTTACTAAGGGGCATCTATAAAAAATTTACCAAAAATTAGGGGTGGCTACAACATGCAGTTTACTTGAAGATTTTTCAGAAAAACAGTTCTATTTTCCACACCCATTAAGGGAAAAAATTTAAACTCTGTATCTGATTAGTAGATACTAAGGGGCATCTATAAAAAATTTACCAAAAATTAGGGGTGGCTACAACATGTAGTTTACTTGAAGATTTTTCAGAAAAACAGTTCTATTTTCCACACCCATTAAGGAAAAAAATATAAACTCTGTATCTGATTAGTAGATACTAAGGGGCATCTATAAAAAATTTACCAAAAATTAGGGGTGGCTACAACATGTAGTTTACTTGAAGATTTTTCAGAGAAACAGTTCTATTTTCCACACCCATTAAGGGAAAAAATATAAACTCTGTATCTGATTAGTAGATACTAAGGGGCATCTATAAAAAATTTACCAAAAATTAGGGGTGGCTACAACATGTAGTTTACTTGAAGATTTTTCAGAAAAACAGTTCTATTTTCCACACCCATTAAGGGAAAAAATTTAAACTCTGTATCTGATTAGTAGTTACTACGGGGCATCTATAAAATAATTACCAAAAATTAGGGGTGGCTACAACATGTAGTTTACTTGAAGATTTTTCAGAAAAACAGTTCTATTTTCCACACCCATTAACGGAAAAAATATAAATTCGGTATCTGATTAGTAGTTACTAAGGGGCATCTATAAAAAATTTACCAAAAATTAGGGGTGGCTACAACATGTAGTTTACTTGAAGATTTTTCAGAAAAACAGTTCTATTTTCCACACCCATTAAGGGAAAAAATTTAAACTCTGTATCTGATTAGTAGTTACTAAGGGGCATCTATAAAAAATTTACCAAAAATTAGGGGTGGCTACAACATGCAGTTTACTTGAAGATTTTTCAGAAAAACAGTTCTATTTTCCACACCCATTAAGGGAAAAAATTTAAACTCTGTATCTGATTAGTAGATACTAAGGGGCATCTATAAAAAATTTACCAAAAATTAGGGGTGGCTACAACATGTAGTTTACTTGAAGATTTTTCAGAAAAACAGTTCTATTTTCCACACCCATTAAGGAAAAAAATATAAACTCTGTATCTGATTAGTAGATACTAAGGGGCATCTATAAAAAATTTACCAAAAATTAGGGGTGGCTACAACATGTAGTTTACTTGAAGATTTTTCAGAGAAACAGTTCTATTTTCCACACCCATTAAGGGAAAAAATATAAACTCTGTATCTGATTAGTAGATACTAAGGGGCATCTATGAAAAATTTACCAAAAATTAGGGGTGGCTACAACATGTAGTTTACTTGAAGATTTTTCAGAAAAACAGTTCTATTTTCCACACCCATTAAGGGAAAAAATTTAAACTCTGTATCTGATTAGTAGTTACTAAGGGGCATCTATAAAATAATTACCAAAAATTAGGGGTGGCTACAACATGTAGTTTACTTGAAGATTTTTCAGAGAAACAGTTCTATTTTCCACACCCATTAAGGAAAAAAATATAAACTCTGTATCTGATTAGTAGATACTAAGGGGCATCTATAAAAAATTTACCAAAAATTAGGGGTGGCTACAACATGTAGTTTACTTGAAGATTTTTCAGAAAAACAGTTCTATTTTCCACACCCATTAAGGGAAAAAATTTAAACTCTGTATCTGATTAGTAGTTACTAAGGGGCATCTATAAAATAATTACCAAAAATTAGGGGTGGCTACAACATGTAGTTTACTTGAAGATTTTTCAGAAAAACAGTTCTATTTTCCACACCCATTAACGGAAAAAATATAAACTCTGTATCTGATTAGTAGTTACTAAGGGGCATCTATAAAAAATTTACCAAAAATTAGGGGTGGCTACAACATGTAGTTTACTTGAAGATTTTTCAGAAAAACAGTTCTATTTTCCACACCCATTAAGGGAAAAAATTTAAACTCTGTATCTGATTAGTAGTTACTAAGGGGCATCTATAAAAAATTTACCAAAAATTAGGGGTGGCTACAACATGCAGTTTACTTGAAGATTTTTCAGAAAAACAGTTCTATTTTCCACACCCATTAAGGGAAAAAATTTAAACTCTGTATCTGATTAGTAGTTACTAAGGGGCATCTATAAAAAATTTACCAAAAATTAGGGGTGGCTACAACATGTAGTTTACTTGAAGATTTTTCAGAAAAACAGTTCTATTTTCCACACCCATTAAGGGAAAAAATTTAAACTCTGTATCTGATTAGTAGTTACTAAGGGGCATCTATAAAAAATTTACCAAAAATTAGGGGTGGCTACAACATGTAGTTTACTTGAAGATTTTTCAGAGAAACAGTTCTATTTTCCACACCCATTAAGGGAAAAAATTTAAACTCTGTATCTGATTAGTAGTTACTAAGGGGCATCTATAAAAAATTTACCAAAAATTAGGGGTGGCTACAACATGTAGTTTACTTGAAGATTTTTCAGAGAAACAGTTCTATTTTCCACACCCATTAAGGGAAAAAATATAAACTCTGTATCTGATTAGTAGATACTAAGGGGCATCTATAAAAAATTTACCAAAAATTAGGGGTGGCTACAACATGTAGTTTACTTGAAGATTTTTCAGAAAAACAGTTCTATTTTCCACACCCATTAACGGAAAAAATATAAACTCTGTATCTGATTAGTAGATACTAAGGGGCATCTATAAAAAATTTACCAAAAATTAGGGGTGGCTACAACATGTAGTTTACTTGAAGATTTTTCAGAAAAACAGTTCTATTTTCCACACCCATTAAGGGAAAAAATTTAAACTCTGTATCTGATTAGTAGTTACTAAGGGGCATCTATAAAAAATTTACCAAAAATTAGGGGTGGCTACAACATGTAGTTTACTTGAAGATTTTTCAGAAAAACAGTTCTATTTTCCACACCCATTAAGGGAAAAAATTTAAACTCTGTATCTGATTAGTAGTTACTACGGGGCATCTATAAAATAATTACCAAAAATTAGGGGTGGCTACAACATGTAGTTTACTTGAAGATTTTTCAGAAAAACAGTTCTATTTTCCACACCCATTAAGGGAAAAAATTTAAACTCTGTATCTGATTAGTAGTTACTACGGGGCATCTATAAAATAATTACCAAAAATTAGGGGTGGCTACAACATGTAGTTTACTTGAAGATTTTTCAGAAAAACAGTTCTATTTTCCACACCCATTAACGGAAAAAATATAAACTCTGTATCTGATTAGTAGATACTAAGGGGCATCTATAAAAAATTTACCAAAAATTAGGGGTGGCTACAACATGTAGTTTACTTGAAGATTTTTCAGAAAAACAGTTCTATTTTCCACACCCATTAAGGGAAAAAATTTAAACTCTGTATCTGATTAGTAGTTACTAAGGGGCATCTATAAAAAATTTACCAAAAATTAGGGGTGGCTACAACATGTAGTTTACTTGAAGATTTTTCAGAAAAACAGTTCTATTTTCCACACCCATTAAGGGAAAAAATTTAAACTCTGTATCTGATTAGTAGTTACTAAGGGGCATCTATAAAAAAATTACCAAAAATTAGGGGTGGCTACAACATGTAGTTTACTTGAAGATTTTTTGAAAAATTAATTCCATTTCCCACCCCTATTAAGGAAAAAAATTGAAACTTTATATCTAAGGTGCAAATGCTAAGATATGTCAATAAAAAAATTATGAAAAATCCAGAGTACCCTTTAAGGGTTGAAAATTTTTCTCCAAAATGAAAAGTCATAGAAGAAAAATTTTCGAATAAAAGTTGTTTAGAATTCTATTCCCATCAAAAAATCCTAATAAAGTTTTTCTCTAAAGTTAATAGTTTCCAAAATAGCAATTTTATTTGAAAATTCATTTCCTCCCTTAACATCAACCCTTAAGTGCTCCAATTTGGCCAAAGTCTAGCCCTATGTGTCTATTTTACGTATGCAAAATTTGAATCAAATCGGCAACAAAAAAATTCTCTCACACGTATACGAATTGCTGGATTTTTCAGTAGCCGAAATACACGCTCATAATATATAATTAAAAACAAGTAAACTACCCTAAGCAAAAGACTGAAATTATGTATAAAGATACATCATTTGATGTTACATCTATAAAAAAATTAGGGATGATCTGAGATAATTCCTAGGGGTAATTTACTTGAAGAAATTTCAAAAAATTATGCATAACTCTTACACCCTTAGGGGTAAAATTCTGAACTATTGTAATTGGATCTAATATTAGGTCTTACATTTATAAAAGAAAATATGAAAATTCTAGAGCTCTCTTTAGGGGTTGAAAATTTTTTTCGAAAATGAAATGTCGTAGAAGAAAATTTTTCAAATAAAAGTTTAGAATCCTATTCCCATCAAAAAAGCCTAATAAAGTTTTTCTCTAAAGTTAATAGTTTCCAAAATAGCAATTTTATTTTAAAACTCATTTCCTCCTTTAAAATCAACCCTTAAGTGCTCAAATTTGGCCAAAGTCTAGCCCTATGTGTCTATTTTACGTATGCAAAATTTGAATCAAATCAGATACAAAAAATATTTCTCACACGTATAAGAATTGTTGGATTTTTCAGTAGCCGAAATGTACGCACATAACATGTATACAGATAGCGGCACTCAGCCCATTGATATTGAACTCATGGACTGCGTGTATTGCGGGTTGCTGTCCATTAGGCGCACTTACAAATTAATTCATATCTTTCACACCCAATTTTAAATAAACCTAAAACTTAGTATCTGATGTCTGTATATTAAGGGGCATCTATAAAAAAAATATCACATGTTAAGGATGTCTACACGGTGTAGTTTACTTGAAGAAAATTTAGGAAATTCGTTGTAATTTTCACACCCATTTCATTAAAAAAATTTAAACTGAATATATGAATGACAGATACCTAGATGTATACGTGTATAATATGCAACATTAGTTTTTATTTATTTTACGTATTAAAATTTTAAATACTACCCTTTATAAACACCCTAGAATATTAATTATTATTTTTGTAAATACCCCTTTATATCTACATCACACATACTAAATATCAAAATTTAATCATTTTGGGAGTAGAACTTAGAAGAAATTATCTGTAAATTCTTCCAGTAAACTACCCTTTAGGGACGCCCCTGAACTGTGTTATTTTTTTTTTGAGTACCCTTTAATATGCACTCCTCAGATACCGAGTTTCAAAATTTCCTAAAATTGGGTGTGGGAGATATGAGTGAGCAAAGTTTGATTGGAAAAGTAGCCACAAACATGGTGAGCGATCCATAGTGTCAAGTCAATGAATAGCGGTAAAAGACGTTCATTCAAATCAGGAGGTTATTTAACTTTGACAACTTGTTGTAAGTTTTAAATAAGGTTGATTGAGTTTATTTAGTCAGTTGTATTTAGACATTCAAGCTATGATGACAATATATGTATTTAGTTACATTTGTTATTTTTTTTGTATGTATATATTTGAATAATAAATATTTTAAAAATGTTTCTTGGATTATTTGATACACGTAAGTTACATGTATTTTTACAGCTCAACCATTTATGTAATTCACATCTAATGTAATGTTTTCTGGTTGTATTTTATTCAAAATTTAATGTAGATTCTAAATTTTCTAGTCTCAGTTCGATATCTTTACTTGTTCAAAAGTTATAAACAAAAAACTAAACAATGAACCCAACAGAAAGTTGAGACATTTTGCCAAATAATCTTTTCAACTTTAGGTGTTCATATCTCAAGAACGAGAAAAGATATTTAAAGTCTATTTGAAAATTTGGAATCAGCGCAGCAAGAAGTACTTATATACCTATTTTTGATTATCGAAAATTAGGGGCACCCAATAATATCTTGTGATGTATAATGTTAAGCTTAGAATTTAACTTTGCGTTTCATTTCCTGTCGAACTGTTCATCGAAAAAAATATTTTTCTGGTTTTATTTTACACAGAATTTAATGCAGATTTTATATTTTCTAGCCATAGTTTTGTATGTTTAACCGTGTAGGAGTTACAGTCGGAAAACAAAGAAATGAGGCAGAAGTTTAATTTAACGAATTTTAAAACTATTTAAGTGGTGATTTCTCCACTTACCTCGTGTCTAGTTTCAGCCACTGGACTCCGGACAGCTGTCTGCAATAATACAAACATGTCTTAAGCTACATTTCTTTTTGGAACTGAAAGGAAGGAATAAAGAAACACTTTGACTGTAAAAACTTTATTGAACAAAGGAAATACACATTTAAGAATGAAATAAACACATCAGAATTGTTTAGGAACTTCTTGGGACTTGGATTTGGATGGAATTGTGCTCAAAACTTATAAATATATTCATGTATTTACCTCTAAACATTGTCTGAAATTTACTTTATTTTTCTTGGTTTGTAACTGCTCAACGGTTACAAATATCTTCATTTCGTGGCCAGATTCAGATTCCTCGTTGTTTAAAACATAAACCATGAAATTTTCTTGCTGAGAAATGATCTAGTATGAAAACCAGAACGGAAAATTTTTACGGCGTCATATCAAAACACTTCACTTGAACTGTCAAAATGTAGGTTATTGTTTACTTACTTATTATTGCATTAAAAATATTCACATTTGCTCACAATACATAAAATTTAGTGTAGAATATTGTTTTTTATTTAAAAACACTCTAAATTTGTTAATAATAATAAATATTTTTATGTACAGTAGCGACAAAATGCTTGAACTACTAATATCTGCATTACCGACAAACCATGGACAGTTATACATAGACTAAATTGGCTCACCTTTCATAAAAATCGTGGTCAAAGATTTTAATGTAAAACATTAAAAAATTAAATAATTCATATTTTATTAATAAAATTATGCCTTACATATGCCATAAAATATAATAAATAATTATTTAAGGCTTTAATTAATGATTTTATTTAAATGTCGGTAATGTAGATTAAGTTAGTTCGAGCATTTTGGCGCTGTTAAAAAGGCTGGTTCAGTAGTAAAAACTGGCTGGTTCACCACGCATAAAATCAACTAATTTTGTGTATTATTGTAAAACATTAATAAATTAAATAATTCATATTTTATTAATAAAATTATGCCTTACATATGCCATAAAGTATACTAAATAATTATTCAAGGCTTTAATTAATGGTTTTATTTGAATGTCGGTAATGTAGATTTAGTTAGTTCGAGCATTTTGGCGCTGTTAAAAAGGCTGGTTCAGTAGTAAAACAGGCTGATTCACCACACATAAAATCAACTAATTTAGTGCATTTTTAATAAAAGAACAATATCTACGCTTAATTAATAAATATTTAAAACATAAAATAATTTTATTTAAAATGTCGATAAAGTAAATTTGATTAGTTTACATATTTTGGCGCTATTGTCAGAACAAATTTTGTTGAAATTAATTTAAATATCATTTGTACTTAACCACAAAGATGAAACAAAATATTTTACACGCAAAAAGGTGTGATAAATTAAATAGTTAATATTTTATTAATAAAAATATGATTGAAGAATGTTGCAAAAAATTTAAATTTGTTGAAAATAAATTTAAATATATCATTTGTACTTACCATACGTAAAAAAAAACAAAATATTTACACCCAAAAAATAGGTGTGACTTATTTTTATTAGACATGAAATTACATGAAGCAAGCGAAGAAATATACAGAACATATTATAAAAATATATTTTTTATAGGAACAAATAAATAAAATAAAACCCTTTTTAAGTTAGGCAGATTTTGGTAAAAATGCGAAAAAATAAAATCCGAAATTTTCTGCAAAAAGTATGTTATCCTATTATTTCAACCCTCAGGATTACGAGAAAAATAGTGAAAAAATTCCCAGACCGATAGTTTTTGAGTTATGCCCTTTTTAAGTTAGGCAGATTTTCGTAAAAATGCGAAAAAATAAAATCCGAAATTTTCTGCAAAAAGTATGTTATCCTATTATTTCAACCCTCAGGATTACGAGAAAAATAGTGAAAAAATTCCCAGACCGATAGTTTTTGAGTTATGTCCTTTTTAAGTTAGGCAGATTTTGGTAAAAATGCGAAAAAATAAAATCCGAAATTTTTCACAAAAAGTATGTTATCCTATTAATTCAACCCTCAGGATTACGAGAAAAATAGTGAAAAAATTCCCAGACCGATAGTTTTTGAGTTATGCCCTTTTTAAGTTAGGCAGATTTTCGTAAAAATGCGAAAAAATAAAATCCGAAATTTTGTGCAAAAAGTATGTTATCCTATTAATTCAACCCTCAGGATTACGAGAAAAATAGTGAAAAAAATCCCAGACCGATAGTTTTTGAGTTATGTCCTTTTTAAGTTAGGCAGATTTTGGTAAAAATGCGAAAAAATAAAATCCGAAATTTTCTGCAAAAAGTATGTTATCCTATTATTTCAACCCTCAGGATTACGAGAAAAATAGTGAAAAAATTCCCAGACCGATAGTTTTTGAGTTATGCCCTTTTTAATTTAGGCAGATTTTGGTAAAAATGCGAAAAAATAAAATCCGAAATTTTCTGCAAAAAGTATGTTATCCTATTATTTCAACCCTCAGGATTACGAGAAAAATAGTGAAAAAATTCCCAGACCGATAGTTTTTGAGTTATGCCCTTTTTAAGTTAGGCAGATTTTCGTAAAAATGCGAAAAAATAAAATCCGAAATTTTTCACAAAAAGTATGTTATCCTATTAATTCAACCCTCAGGATTACGAGAAAAATAGTGAAAAAATTCCCAGACCGATAGTTTTTGAGTTATGCCCTTTTTAAGTTAGGCAGATTTTGGTAAAAATGCGAAAAAATAAAATCCGAAATTTTTCACAAAAAGTATGTTATCCTATTATTTCAACCCTCAGGATTACGAGAAAAATAGTGAAAAAATTCCCAGACCGATAGTTTTTGAGTTATGCCCTTTTTAAGTTAGGCAGATTTTCGTAAAAATGCGAAAAAATAAAATCCGAAATTTTCTGCAAAAAGTATGTTATCCTATTATTTCAACCCTCAGGATTACGAGAAAAATAGTGAAAAAATTCCCAGACCGATAGTTTTTGAGTTATGCCCTTTTTAATTTAGGCAGATTTTGGTAAAAATGCGAAAAAATAAAATCCGAAATTTTCTGCAAAAAGTATGTTATCCTATTATTTCAACCCTCAGGATTACGAGAAAAATAGTGAAAAAATTCCCAGACCGATAGTTTTTGAGTTATGCCCTTTTTAAGTTAGGCAGATTTTCGTAAAAATGCGAAAAAATAAAATCCGAAATTTTTCACAAAAAGTATGTTATCCTATTAATTCAACCCTCAGGATTACGAGAAAAATAGTGAAAAAATTCCCAGACCGATAGTTTTTGAGTTATGCCCTTTTTAAGTTAGGCAGATTTTGGTAAAAATGCGAAAAAATAAAATCCGAAATTTTTCACAAAAAGTATGTTATCCTATTATTTCAACCCTCAGGATTACGAGAAAAATAGTGAAAAAATTCCCAGACCGATAGTTTTTGAGTTATGCCCTTTTTAAGTTAGGCAGATTTTCGTAAAAATGCGAAAAAATAAAATCCGAAATTTTCTGCAAAAAGTATGTTATCCTATTATTTCAACCCTCAGGATTACGAGAAAAATAGTGAAAAAATTCCCAGACCGATAGTTTTTGAGTTATGCCCTTTTTAAGTTAGGCAGATTTTGGTAAAAATGCGAAAAAATAAAATCCGAAATTTTTCACAAAAAGTATGTTATCCTATTAATTCAACCCTCAGGATTACGAGAAAAATAGTGAAAAAATTCCCAGACCGATAGTTTTTGAGTTATGCCCTTTTTAAGTTAGGCAGATTTTCGTAAAAATGCGAAAAAATAAAATCCGAAATTTTTCACAAAAAGTATGTTATCCTATTATTTCAACCCTCAGGATTACGAGAAAAATAGTGAAAAAATTCCCAGACCGATAGTTTTTGAGTTATGCCCTTTTTAAGTTAGGCAGATTTTCGTAAAAATGCGAAAAAATAAAATCCGAAATTTTCTGCAAAAAGTATGTTATCCTATTATTTCAACCCTCAGGATTACGAGAAAAATAGTGAAAAAATTCCCAGACCGATAGTTTTTGAGTTATGCCCTTTTTAAGTTAGGCAGATTTTGGTAAAAATGCGAAAAAATAAAATCCGAAATTTTTCACAAAAAGTATGTTATCCTATTATTTCAACCCTCAGGATTACGAGAAAAATAGTGAAAAAATTCCCAGACCGATAGTTTTTGAGTTATGCCCTTTTTAAGTTAGGCAGATTTTCGTAAAAATGCGAAAAAATAAAATCCGAAATTTTCTGCAAAAAGTATGTTATCCTATTATGTCAACCCTCAGGATTACGAGAAAAATAGTGAAAAAATTCCCAGACCGATAGTTTTTTAGTTATGCCCTTTTTAAGTTAGGCAGATTTTGGTAAAAATGCGAAAAAATAAAATCCGAAATTTTTCACAAAAAGTATGTTATCCTATTAATTCAACCCTCAGGATTACGAGAAAAATAGTGAAAAAATTCCCAGACCGATAGTTTTTGAGTTATGCCCTTTTTAAGTTAGGCAGATTTTGGTAAAAATGCGAAAAAATAAAATCCGAAATTTTTCACAAAAAGTATGTTATCCTATTAATTCAACCCTCAGGATTACGAGAAAAATAGTGAAAAAATTCCCAGACCGATAGTTTTTGAGTTATGCCCTTTTTAAGTTAGGCAGATTTTGGTAAAAATGCGAAAAAATAAAATCCGAAATTTTTCACAAAAAGTATGTTATCCTATTAATTCAACCCTCAGGATTACGAGAAAAATAGTGAAAAAATTCCCAGACCGATAGTTTTTGAGTTATGCCCTTTTTAAGTTAGGCAGATTTTCGTAAAAATGCGAAAAAATAAAATCCGAAATTTTGTGCAAAAAGTATGTTATCCTATTAATTCAACCCTCAGGATTACGAGAAAAATAGTGAAAAAATTCCCAGACCGATAGTTTTTGAGTTATGCCCTTTTTAAGTTAGGCAGATTTTGGTAAAAATGCGAAAAAATAAAATCCGAAATTTTTCACAAAAAGTATGTTATCCTATTAATTCAACCCTCAGGATTACGAGAAAAATAGTGAAAAAATTCCCAGACCGATAGTTTTTGAGTTATGCCCTTTTTAAGTTAGGCAGATTTTGGTAAAAATGCGAAAAAATAAAATCCGAAATTTTTCACAAAAAGTATGTTATCCTATTAATTCAACCCTCAGGATTACGAGAAAAATAGTGAAAAAATTCCCAGACCGATAGTTTTTGAGTTATGCCCTTTTTAAGTTAGGCAGATTTTCGTAAAAATGCGAAAAAATAAAATCCGAAATTTTCTGCAAAAAGTATGTTATCCTATTAAATCAACCCTCAGGATTACGAGAAAAATAGTGAAAAAATTCCCAGACCGATAGTTTTTGAGTTATGCCCTTTTTAAGTTAGGCAGATTTTGGTAAAAATGCGAAAAAATAAAATCCGAAATTTTTCACAAAAAGTATGTTATCCTATTAATTCAACCCTCAGGATTACGAGAAAAATAGTGAAAAAATTCCCAGACCGATAGTTTTTGAGTTATGCCCTTTTTAAGTTAGGCAGATTTTGGTAAAAATGCGAAAAAATAAAATCCGAAATTTTTCACAAAAAGTATGTTATCCTATTAATTCAACCCTCAGGATTACGAGAAAAATAGTGAAAAAATTCCCAGACCGATAGTTTTTGAGTTATGCCCTTTTTAAGTTAGGCAGATTTTCGTAAAAATGCGAAAAAATAAAATCCGAAATTTTTCACAAAAAGTATGTTATCTTATTAATTCAACCCTCAGGATTACGAGAAAAATAGTGAAAAAATTCCCAGACCGATAGTTTTTGAGTTATGCCCTTTTTAAGTTAGGCAGATTTTCGTAAAAATGCGAAAAAATAAAATCCGAAATTTTCACAAAAAGTATGTTATCCTATTATGTCAACCCTCAGGATTACGAGAAAAATAGTGAAAAAATTCCCAGACCGATAGTTTTTGAGTTATGCCCTTTTTAAGTTAGGCAGATTTTCGTAAAAATGCGAAAAAATAAAATCCGAAATTTTTTGCAAAAAGTATGTTATCCTATTATTTCAACCCTCAGGATTACGAGAAAAATAGTAAAAAAATTCCCAGACCGATAGTTTTTGAGTTATGCCCTTTTTAAGTTAGGCAGATTTTGGTAAAAATGCGAAAAAATAAAATCCGAAATTTTTCACAAAAAGTATGTTATCCTATTATTTCAACCCTCAGGATTACGAGAAAAATAGTGAAAAAATTCCCAGACCGATAGTTTTTGAGTTATGCCCTTTTTAAGTTAGGCAGATTTTCGTAAAAATGCGAAAAAATAAAATCCGAAATTTTCTGCAAAAAGTATGTTATCCTATTATTTCAACCCTCAGGATTACGAGAAAAATAGTGAAAAAATTCCCAGACCGATAGTTTTTGAGTTATGCCCTTTTTAATTTAGGCAGATTTTCGTAAAAATGCGAAAAAATAAAATCCGAAATTTTTCACAAAAAGTATGTTATCCTATTAATTCAACCCTCAGGATTACGAGAAAAATAGTGAAAAAATTCCCAGACCGATAGTTTTTGAGTTATGCCCTTTTTAAGTTAGGCAGGTTTTGGTAAAAATGCGAAAAAATAAAATCCGAAATTTTTCACAAAAAGTATGTTATCCTATTAATTCAACCCTCAGGATTACGAGAAAAATAGTGAAAAAATTCCCAGACCGATAGTTTTTGAGTTATGCCCTTTTTAAGTTAGGCAGATTTTGGTAAAAATGCGAAAAAATAAAATCCGAAATTTTTCACAAAAAGTATGTTATCCTATTACTTCAACCCTCAGGATTACGAGAAAAATAGTGAAAAAATTCCCAGACCGATAGTTTTTGAGTTATGCCCTTTTTAAGTTAGGCAGATTTTCGTAAAAATGCGAAAAAATAAAATCCGAAATTTTCTGCAAAAAGTATGTTATCCTATTATTTCAACCCTCAGGATTACGAGAAAAATAGTGAAAAAATTCCCAGACCGATAGTTTTTGAGTTATGCCCTTTTTAAGTTAGGCAGATTTTCGTAAAAATGCGAAAAAATAAAATCCGAAATTTTCTGCAAAAAGTATGTTATCCTATTATTTCAACCCTCAGGATTACGAGAAAAATAGTGAAAAAATTCCCAGACCGATAGTTTTTGAGTTATGCCCTTTTTAAGTTAGGCAGATTTTCGTAAAAATGCGAAAAAATAAAATCCGAAATTTTTCACAAAAAGTATGTTATCCTATTAATTCAACCCTCAGGATTACGAGAAAAATAGTGAAAAAATTCCCAGACCGATAGTTTTTGAGTTATGCCCTTTTTAAGTTAGGCAGATTTTGGTAAAAATGCGAAAAAATAAAATCCGAAATTTTTCACAAAAAGTATGTTATCCTATTAATTCAACCCTCAGGATTACGAGAAAAATAGTGAAAAAATTCCCAGACCGATAGTTTTTGAGTTATGCCCTTTTTAAGTTAGGCAGATTTTCGTAAAAATGCGAAAAAATAAAATCCGAAATTTTCTGCAAAAAGTATGTTATCCTATTATTTCAACCCTCAGGATTACGAGAAAAATAGTGAAAAAATTCCCAGACCGATAGTTTTTGAGTTATGCCCTTTTTAAGTTAGGCAGATTTTCGTAAAAATGCGAAAAAATAAAATCCGAAATTTTCTGCAAAAAGTATGTTATCCTATTATTTCAACCCTCAGGATTACGAGAAAAATAGTGAAAAAATTCCCAGACCGATAGTTTTTGAGTTATGCCCTTTTTAATTTAGGCAGATTTTCGTAAAAATGCGAAAAAATAAAATCCGAAATTTTTCACAAAAAGTATGTTATCCTATTAATTCAACCCTCAGGATTACGAGAAAAATAGTGAAAAAATTCCCAGACCGATAGTTTTTGAGTTATGCCCTTTTTAAGTTAGGCAGGTTTTGGTAAAAATGCGAAAAAATAAAATCCGAAATTTTTCACAAAAAGTATGTTATCCTATTAATTCAACCCTCAGGATTACGAGAAAAATAGTGAAAAAATTCCCAGACCGATAGTTTTTGAGTTATGCCCTTTTTAAGTTAGGCAGATTTTCGTAAAAATGCGAAAAAATAAAATCCGAAATTTTCTGCAAAAAGTATGTTATCCTATTATTTCAACCCTCAGGATTACGAGAAAAATAGTGAAAAAATTCCCAGACCGATAGTTTTTGAGTTATGCCCTTTTTAAGTTAGGCAGATTTTCGTAAAAATGCGAAAAAATAAAATCCGAAATTTTCTGCAAAAAGTATGTTATCCTATTATTTCAACCCTCAGGATTACGAGAAAAATAGTGAAAAAATTCCCAGACCGATAGTTTTTGAGTTATGCCCTTTTTAAGTTAGGCAGATTTTCGTAAAAATGCGAAAAAATAAAATCCGAAATTTTCTGCAAAAAGTATGTTATCCTATTATTTCAACCCTCAGGATTACGAGAAAAATAGTGAAAAAATTCCCAGACCGATAGTTTTTGAGTTATGCCCTTTTTAAGTTAGGCAGATTTTCGTAAAAATGCGAAAAAATAAAATCCGAAATTTTTCACAAAAAGTATGTTATCCTATTAATTCAACCCTCAGGATTACGAGAAAAATAGTGAAAAAATTCCCAGACCGATAGTTTTTGAGTTATGCCCTTTTTAAGTTAGGCAGATTTTGGTAAAAATGCGAAAAAATAAAATCCGAAATTTTTCACAAAAAGTATGTTATCCTATTAATTCAACCCTCAGGATTACGAGAAAAATAGTGAAAAAATTCCCAGACCGATAGTTTTTGAGTTATGCCCTTTTTAAGTTAGGCAGATTTTGGTAAAAATGCGAAAAAATAAAATCCGAAATTTTTCACAAAAAGTATGTTATCCTATTAATTCAACCCTCAGGATTACGAGAAAAATAGTGAAAAAATTCCCAGACCGATAGTTTTTGAGTTATGCCCTTTTTAAGTTAGGCAGATTTTCGTAATAATGCGAAAAAATAAAATCCGAAATTTTTCACAAAAAGTATGTTATCCTATTATTTCAACCCTCAGGATTACGAGAAAAATAGTGAAAAAATTCCCAGACCAATAGTTTCTGAGTTAGGCCCTTTTTAATCAAAAACTATCGCTTTAAGAATTTTTTCGAAAAGGCATGACAAAAAAAACAACAAAAAATGCGTATTATTTATTTATTTATAATTATTTATAAGATTAAGTTAGTTGATACAACATTCCCATGACCTTTTTTATGTTTCTTCATAGAACTGGAATCGTGAAAGCCCTTTTGGCAAATTGGGCACAAATATGGCGTCTCTCCTGTATGAGTTCGAAGATGTACTGTCAAATTTCCATTAAGGGCGAATCTTTTTCCACATACAGAACACTCAAAGGGTTTTTCACCGCTGTGGGTTCTAAGATGGTATTTTAAATGGTTTCTTTGCGTAAAAGCTCGATTACATATTTCACAGACAAATGGTTTCTGGCCACTGTGGATTAAATTGTGGCTTTTTAAGCTCCCTATATGTGAAAAGCTCTTTCCACATATTTGACACGTGTACGGCTTTAAGCCACTATGAACTTTACTGTGAGATTTTAATAAAATCATACTAACAAAACCACGACCACAAATGCTACATAAAAATTTTTTTTCGCCATGTATCAACATGTGAGCTTTTAGCAGAGCTTTTGTAGCGAAAGCTCGCCCGCAGTCTTCACATGTGTGCCCTGGAATTTGGGCTGTTTCACCTAAAAAAAATTTAAAAAAAATATTAATAAATAGATTTTTTTTTAATTTTTTTTTTTATAATTTTTTTTTGTTAATATTAATTTGTAATTCATTGAAACAAGCAACTTTTCTTAAAACAAATTTTTTATTTGAAGCCCCACTTCATAGTTATTGGCTTTTGTTTTTCGAAAAATTGTAATTTTTTTTAAGGAATATTTAAAAAAATACAAAAACTTTTAGTATTTGATTTCGGTTCTCTAAATAATTTGTATTTAAAATTATTTTCTATTTTATCATATAACATATTTTGAAAACAAATTTATCGATTTTTGAAAATAAAACATTTATAAAATCTTTCAACTATTTATTAACATTAGTCTAAAACTTTGTCTAAACTTAGTTTTTATTCAAGTTGATTTATAGATACATTTTTACAAACTGCAACAATGTTTTAATAATTATATTTATACACAAATTATGCAAATAACTTTTGAAGATAAATTAGTAAATAATTTCTTTTTGTAAATAAAGATATATCTAAAGAACAAAATCAAAAAATATTTCAATTTGAATGTACAAATTGGAAAACATATGCTTCAAGTTTGAAGTACGCGTTTATTGTTTTTTTTTGTTTATATTATTTTATACAAATGTTAGAAGATAGTTTAAAAATTTTATAAACGTTTTATTTTCAAAAATCAATGGACTGGTTTTCAAAATGGTTTTGAAATTTTTGATCGGTCGCCCTTTTTTGATAAAATAGAAAATAATTGTAAATACAAATGTTTTAGAGAACCGAAAGCAAATACTGAAAGTTTTTGTATTTTTTAAATATTCTTTAAAATAAGGGAGTAATGACGATTTTTCGAAAAACAAAAGTCAATAACTATGACTTCAAATAAAAATTTTGATCTAAGAAAAAATTTTTGTTTCAATGAGTTCTAAATATAAATATACCATTTTTGGCATGGACGAACAAATGAGTTCGAAACGAGCTTAAATGAGCAAAAGCTTTCCCACAAAAGTTGCAAATATACGGTTTTTCTCCGGAATGTTTTCTTTGATGATCTTTCAACAATCCTAAAAAAATAGACATAACTCTTTATTGGTTAACAATACAACAAAAAGTTATAAATAAAACTTTTTTTTTAATGTATTCCCCACATTTTTTGTCTTATGACATTTTACCCTAAAACCCACACATTTCGAGATAATCACTCTTAAAAATTTTGGCGACCATTTTTACAACAATTTTTGTTTTGAAATTTTTTTCTCCAAAACTATTAAAAATAAAAAAACCAATTCCATTTTATTGTATTCTCCATAATATTGAGTACATGTGTTGAATTTTTTGTTATAATATTTTGAACAGGCCCGGACTTACAAATTTTTAAATAAAAAATTATGTACACAAAAAATATGTAAGTCAAAATGATTTTTTTTTTCAAAATATGCAGAAATTAGGAATATAATTTTTATGTCAAGTAATGTCTCATAGGTTTGAGAACCCGTCCTAAAATTTTTGTTGAAATATTTTGAATAGGGCCGGACTTACAAATTTTTAAATAAAAAATTGTGCACAAAAAAATTGTGAGTGTGAAAATATTTTTTTTTCAAAATCTACAAAAACTAGGGGTATAATTTTAATGTCAAGTAATGTCTCATAGGTTTGAGTACTCGTCCTAAAATTTTTGTTGAAATATTTTGAACAGGGCCGGACTTACATATATTTCAATAAAAAATTATGTATACAAAAAAAATTGTGATTTCAAAATGATTTTTTTTTTCAAAATCTGCAAAAATTAGGGGCATAATTTTTATGTCAAATAATGTCTCATAGATTTGAGTACACGCACAAAAAATATTGTAGAAATATTTTGAACAGGGCCGGACTTACAAATTTTTAAATAAAAAATTATGTACAAAAAAATTGTGAATGTGAAAATTTTTTTTTTTCAAAATCTGCAATTTTAAATAAAATTTTACCTAAACGTGTAAAGCCTTTTTCACATTGATCACATTTATATGGTTTTTCTTTTGAGTGTTTTGAGATCATATGTCTTCGTAAATTACTACCAATACTAAAACGACTGCCGCATATTTCACAACAATAGGGTTTTTCAGCTGTGTGTATTCTCATATGTTGGTTCATTCGTGAATATCCAACTGATTTTGAGCACACTGTACATATTTTTCTACTGTAAGAATTTGGCGGATGTTTTTTTTCCTCTCTGTGTAATTTTAACAATTGAAAACTTGGGAATTGTTCAAAACATTTTTTGCATTCATATGTTTTTATTTTCGTGTTCAATTCTTTTGAATTTGAATCACTGAAGTTGTCATTATCGTCATTTGTTTCAGAAATGTCATTGTCATTGTCACTTTTGACAATTGGATTGTCATTTATTTTAGGTGCTTTTCGCACCGTTTTCAATTGTTTTTGCTCAACGTTATTTTGGTAGTCTTTTAAACAAGTTTTTAAGACATTTTCTGTCTCTAGACATTTTTGAGAGAACTTGTAACATTCTTTTACTTTTTGTTCACATTCTGAACAAATTTGAAGCGGCAATGAATCGTTTTCTGAAATCTACAACAAATATTAGATGTATACAACAATTGTTATTATTTACATACTTTAACGAAGGATATAGACATAAGCATTTCAATAAGACAATCAGTTTTGCATTTATCATACAATGGAATTAAATTTTCTGTCGTTAAACATGTTCTACATATTTTATTAAAATCATAGACTGATATTTTTTGTATATTATTCATTTTTATAATGCACAAACCATAGATTTTGTTTGCTCTATCTTAAATGTAATGTCAATGATTTTATAACCTCAATTTTATTTATCAAATCTTCATATATAATTAAAAATAAATTTAAATGCATATTTATTTATTTTTAATTATTAAAACGCTATAAATATATATTAATTTATATATTTAAAGCATTATTTTTGTGCTGCCATCTGTGACAAAATGCTTGAACTTGTAATAGTTCAGCTATTTTCACACAGATCGCAAAATTAAATGTGATTTACAAAACTACAAATTAAATAAAAATAAATACATTTTTACATGAATTAACTGTAACAATAAATAAATAAACTGTAAATAATTCAAATAAAACTATAAAAATACAACTGTCATAATTATAATGTCATCTATCGGTAAACGCTTCAACTAAAACTCGTAGTAGTTCAGCGCTTTTTACAGAGATGGTACTACAAAATGTCATTCACAAAACTGTAAATATAATAAAAACTACAACAATTTTCGTTAAAATTCTTATAGAAACAATAAAATATGTTAAGATAAAGTGTAATAAAAATGTAAAAAACATATTTAGCGTAAAATTTACGCACAAAATTCTCATTTCGCGCGCAATTTCAAATGAAAATTGACCGGTAGCAAACATCGCTGCAAGACGGAAACCGAGTTGTCGAGACTTTTAGACACGGATTCGAGACTTTACCTTTGTTTTGTACAATATTATGGACGCCATATTAACATGGAATTCGTATTTTAATTCTGTAAGAATTTCTCTAAAATATAGACAAAGTTTTCGTGATTTTTACGTGAAAAAATGTGCGTTATGATTAAAGAATTGTGAAATATACTGAGACAATATTGTGAACGCTGTTCATTAGTGAGAATTGGTTAAAATGTATGTGTTTACATATTCTAGCCTGGTATTTGAAGATTTATTTGATGATTTAAGGTAAATGCTTTCGTTTTCTCATAAGAATACACTTTATTCATACATTTTTATATCGTATTTTAATCGTTTAATGTTATTTTATTATCTTTAATTTACAATTATTCAAGAAAACTATGAAATATACTCGAAAACTTTCAAGTAAAATATGTGGTTTATGCATTATGCTTTCTCGTATATCTGTTTTATTTATTGTTTTTTATGGTTTTTAGTATTGGAACAATCATTTTTCTTGTGAATTATTACTAAAAAATAAGTGCTAAATATATAATTAAGGTTAATTAATTGTTTTATCTTGTTTTTTACTGGAATTAACCAAAAATTTATTGACAACTTTTTTTTATTGATCTAGTAATTTTCCATATGTGTTTTTTGATAAAAAAACATTAAAAATTATATTTAAACAACATTTTTAATAGTTTAAAATAAAATTTAAATAAATTAATGTTTGGTTATGACAATTTTAAAATACAATATTTTATTTTTTATTGATTTTTACTTTAAATATACATGAATTAATTGATTGAATCAAATATTTTCAATATATTTTCACAGATTTTTAGTAATATTTACCTAAAAAAGGCCTCTTGAGTATACTCAAAATAAAAGTATTTCAAATTATTTGTAGACGATTTTTGTATGGTATTTTGATAGTACATTATATATTTGTGTTTAAAAATTGTAGAAATGTTTTGATAACATGTAAAATAGAAGTATAAAGTGTTGAAAATAGATTAAATAAAATGAATTTTTCTAGCAAAATTTTTACACAGACTATATCAAGACATGCGCATTGTATCAAGGCCATATATATAAACTTTTGTTCAATACGTTTTATTATTATTATTATTTATTATTATTTAATTTAATTTAAAAATCTTAAAAAAATCGTATGCCATCTTTGAAAAAAACTTGGAACTAAAAGTCAGTGTTCTTTTGTTTATAACCTAAAATAATTTGAAGTTTGAATTAAAAATTATTGTTAATTAAGTATTTATAAGTAATAATAATTAATTATTATTAAGTTTAAACAAATTTTGTTAGGTTTTAAATGTTAAAAGTTGTGTTTTTTCTTAGAAAAGGACTGTCTACAGACAGTCCTGTAATTTAAGAAAAAACGTCGTTTTCAAGCAAAGTGCCCCTTTTGGGGGCAAACTACCATGGGGCCCCAATGGCAGAGCACCCTAAGGAAGGTTATAAAATGACAGAAATAATGCAGATAGGTAAAGCTTTCGAATTAAGCTCTCTTGAAAAATCTAACCTCAAAATTTTAGAACAATCATGTAAATCGGAGAATCTAGCAGCGGGGACAGCCGAAGAGGGGCAGAGCCCCGCGGGGCCCATGGTCCTAACCGTCGGACAAGGGGGCCCTCCTATTTTAAAGCTTGTCTCGCCGGTAGATGGTGGGGCGCCCCAACTTATTAAGGTTGTTCCAGCTGTTGTCTCCAGTGATGGGGCCCCACAAAATGACGAAAAGGGGCCCGAGGGGCTTGTCTCACAGGTAAAAAAAATTACAAAATTTACAAAAAAAATTTTTACAGTTTAAAATTATTATTTTTTTTAGCGAGTTTACAGCATTGTACAAAAGCCTCCCCAAAAACAAGGCTTCAACAACGGTCAGCAACGTCTACACACCATTGGGGCTTTGCCCCACAAGTCAACAGGGCCCCAAAAAGTGCAAATTCTCTCCAATGTCATCCTTTCAAATAAGAATCTCGTCAATGTGAAAAATCCACTTCAGGTAAGTTTCCACACATTTACAAATTTACATATAACTCCTCAACGGTTAAAAATATGTTAAAAATTCTTAAAATTTTGAAATCTTGAGAAAATTTCGAGTTAGGAAAGTTTTTAAAGCGGTTAAAAAAATGGCTGAAAGACTTTGAAACCTGGGTTCAAATTTGTTTAAATTTTATGATACTTTAAAATTCACATGCGGTAACAAATTTAATTGTAACTACAAAACGGGTAAAGATATTTAAAAAATTCTTGAAGATTTGAAATCCTGACAAAATTTTGACTTAATAAAGTATTAAGAGTGGTTAACAAAATGTTTTCGTACCATTGAAATCGGGGTTCAAACATTTAGTTTAAAATCGCTAATTTTTTTAATATTTGTAATTGACATATGTCAATAAATTTAATTGTAACTTCCAAACGGGTAAATATTTTGTAAAAATTCTTGAAATTTTGAAATCCTGATAAAATTTCGAGTTAGAAAAATATAAAAAGAGTGGTTAAAAATTGGCTGCAAAATTTTGAAACTTGGGTTCAAATTTGTCTAAATTTTTTAAAACTGGAAATTGACATACAGCAACAAATTTAATTGTAACTCCAAAACGGTAAAAGATAATTGAAAAATCCTTGAATTTTTGAAATCCTGATAGAATTTTGAGTTAGGAAAGTTATAAGAGTGGTTAAAAAATTGGTTGGGAAACTTTAAAACTTGGGTTCAAATATTTTAGTTTGAAATCTGATTTTTTTAAAAGTTTCTGTTTGACATGGGTCAAGAAATTTAATTGTAACTTCAAAACGGGTAAAGATAATTTAAAAATTCTTGAAATTTTGAAATCCTGATAAAATTTCGTGTTAGAAAAATTATAAGAGTGGTTAAAAAACCGTCTTGCAAACTACGAAACCTGGGTTCAAACTCCAGATTAGGAATGAAAAATCAAAGTAGCTTTTTGGTTTCCATGACACTGTCCTATTTGCCAAAAACAAACAATTTCGTGAGTGACACTTGACACTCACACCTGCCAAGCGTGCCCCTTGAACCCCTCATCTTCTAGCGCCAAATCCGCACGCTGGGCCCCCAGGGCAAAGCCGGCGTCAAAACCCTGGGCCCCTTGAAGATGGTGCCCGCCCAGCGCGGAATTAAAACCCTCGCGCCGCGCCCCAAACCCAACTACATCGGCAAGCACGCGGCCCAGGCGCTGCGCCCTCGTAGGGCCCCCAAAACACCCCCGGAGGACCTGGGGGAGGACATCGGCGAGGAGGTCAAACCGGACTTCTCCCCAAATCTGTCGTACTTGTACCAAGTGGTTATGCTGGACCATAACTACGGGGCCCCGCCACCTGCGACGTCGCCACCCAGGGCCCCCGTGCATCAGAGCCCCGGAGGGCTTAATGGGGCCCTCAGTAGTAGGGACTCCGGCGGCAAAAGTGAGTAGAAATGAAGTATTTAACTTTGACAGAGTTTTTAATTTTTAAGGCTAGAATAAGTGTCAAATAAATTATTTTTGCGGTAAATTAAGAACAAATTTAGATAAAATTTAAGTTTTAAGTTAATTTTGACAACGATCGGTTCTGGTTTTTTATTAAAACAAGTCAGAAATATGTCGTGTTTGGTATCAAATGAAACGGAAGAATTTAAAATTTAATTTGTAAAACCGGTTAATAAAAACCGGTAACCGATATTTTGAACGAAAATTGCGAACTTTAACCGTAATTTTAACCGATATTTTTCAAAAATACCAGTAACCGTTAACCAAAAAATAAACCGGTTTTAGCGAACATTAACCTTTATTTTAATTTAGCGACAAAAAATTTAATATTTTTTTTTATATCTGTGTTTTCTATTTGTATTTGAACATGAGTCATGACAGTTTCTACAATTAACATTTTATTGGTCATAAATGTAGGTCTCTTTGGCCGTTAAGGTTACTTAAAAAGTCCCAAATAAATACGGCCTTTGTCAAAACAGGCAAGTTTAAAATTGAAGAGTGACCTGCGTTTTTCTGAAGATATTATGGGAATTTTTGTAAATGTTCATTAATTAAATTGCTTTTTTTAATTGTTATATTTTTCTCAGATGGTAATATTTTATATTTTTTAAAAATTTATTCTGTAATTTTTTTATAATCAAATTTTTATAATTACTTTTTTTTAATTAATTTTAATTATTTTTTTAACCGATATATTAATCGGTTTAAACCGGTTTCCAATTTTTAAAAACCGGTTTTGGAACTAAAACCGTTATTATTATAACGTTCTCTATAAGGGTTAACCGTTAACCGGTATTTTTTTCGGTTACATGCCCTGGTTTTAAGGTAATTTTGACAGCGATCGGTTCTGTTTTTTATTAAAAATAGTCACAAAAAAAAGAATTAAAGATTTTATTTCTTGATCTTTTTTTTAATTTGTTTTTTTATTAAATGTAGTTAAAAATATGTCGTGTATGGTATCAAATAATAAAATAATATACAACACTTCAGCGGTAAAAGATATTTTTAAAATTCTTGCATTTTTTAAATCATGAGAAAATTCTGAATAAAATAAAACTAGAAAGTGGTTAAAAAGATGTTTAAAAAATGTTGAAATCCGGGTTTAAATTTGTTTAGTATTTTTGAAATTTTATTGTAACTACAAAACGGTTAGAGAGTTTTTAAAAATTCTTAAAGGTTTGAAATTCTGAGAAAATTTCGAGTTAGGAAAGTTATAAGAGGGAATTTTGATTTTAAAAATTTGTCAAGTCGATCGACTTTAGTTTTTTATGAAAAGAAAATAAAAATATGTCGTGTTTGGTATCAAATAAAAAGGTTTAATTAATACGTAAATAAAAACTTAAATTTTGAAAAATAAGACGAGATTGTGATTTTTTTTTATTTTAAAAATTTGTTTAAGTCGATCGGCTTTGCTTTTCTATAAAAAAAACCTCAGAAACATATCGTGTTTGGTATCAAATTAAAGGGCTTGACAAACCCTGCACCAATTTAAAAATTTTCCACGTCGATCGGCTTTTGTTTTTCGTAAAAACTCCTCAGAAATATGTCGTGTTTGGTATGAAATCAAAGTTTTCAACACGAGCAACTGAAATAATTGCAGGGCGGTTAAATTCGGGGGGAAACGACGACGACGCGGCCTCAACAATCAGTTCGGAGGGCGGCGCCCCTGACGACGGAGACGAGGGGGAGGAAACCGAAACGGCCCCTGAAGGCGAAGGCGACGAAGATGGAATCACCAGATGTATTTGTGATTTTGACCATGATGATGGTTATATGATTTGCTGCGATGTTTGCAGGTAAGAATTCAAGTAAAATTTACAAAAAAAAAAAAAATTAAAAAAAAAATTCTCAAAAAAGAAACTTAAAAAAAAATATTTTTTTAAAGGTTGGTAACTTTTAAATGGGTAGAGATATCAAAAAAATTCTTGCATTTTTGAAATCTTGGGAAAATTTTGAGTAAAATGCAACAAGAAAGTGGTTAAAAAATGGCCAAAAAACTTTGAAACCCGGGTTTAAATTTTTGATGTTTTTTATTTCGAAGTATCTCTAAAATTTTTTATATAACTGCTCAACGGTTATAAATATTTTAAATTTGTTTGCATTTTTGAAATCTCCGGAAAATTTTGAGTATAATTTAACCGAAAAGTGGTTAAAAAGTTGGTTCAGAAACTTTAAAACTCGAGTTTAAATTTTTTGATGAGTTGTATTTTGAAGTAACTCTAAAAATTTGCATGTAACGCCTCAACGGTTAAATATGGTTGCATTTTTGAAATCCTGGGAAAATTTTGAGTAAAACATACTCAAAAAGTGGTTAAGAAGTGGCCAAAAAACTTTGAAATTCCAGTTTGAATTTTTTTTATTTTGTGTAAATTTAAATTGGGTTAGTTTTGCGAGTTTGTGGCCGATTTTTTTTTGTTTTTGGCTAGATTTATGTGGTGTAAAGTAGTTTAGGGAGTAGCTTAATAATTTTGGGGGGCTACAAACTGTTTTTTGTGGCAGTTCCTGGCAACACGTGGACTGTATGGGGCTCGATAGAGACCACATCCCGGACAAATACTCGTGCGTGCGTTGCGCGCCTCGTAGAGTGGATCGGGCGCATGCGCGAGCCTTACAGCAGCGCAAACGCGAGGAGTTCGCTCGGTTGGGACCCCCCGCGGGTCTAGCGCAGCCCCAAACGCAAACAGAGCCCCCGAATCGAGAAGATTCGAGTAGTGATGAAGATAGCGACGAAAAAAGCGTCTTAAATAACAATCTCCCTAAAAAGCGCTCCGCCCCTGTGACTAGCGGGGGGCGGCGCCGTTCGGAGCCAGCTCGTAGGGCCCCCTTGCCTCCACGAAGGCCCCCGAGAAGGGAAAGTGCCCCCGCCAGACGTACTACTCTCAAGAAGAAAGAGAGAAAAGCGATCGTTAAACGAAAGCTCAAACCGAGAAGCTCGGTGGATGAGTCGTCGCAGGAAGCTTGGGGGGCCCCACAGGGCCCCGCGACCCCCTCTGGTTTATCCCAGTTACGACAATGGATTGATAAATATGAAGAGGCTGTTACAAACCACTACAGCCCTGAGCTGAGGGCTCGGATGTCTCGAGCCAGCGCTGCGCTGGAGGCAGCCCGGGAGGCCCCCGGGACCGCGGCCGAGGACGCCAGGGCCCCCCGCTGCAGGGTTGCCAACGGGCCCGCCAGAATGTTACTAGCCACAACAGTTCTACAGCCAGGCAGTCCGGTTGTTGAACTGCGAGGGAAATATATGTTGGGGGCCCAACACAGGGCCTCCGCCCCTCCGACCCGCCTGGCGCAGCGCCCGCAACCGTTTCTGTTCTTCTACAGACTGCAGTGCGCTGAAGTTTGCGTCGATACAAGAACTTATGGCAATGATGCAAGATTTATTCGTCGCTCCTGTCGACCAAACGCAGAATTACGGCACTTGTTGGAAAAAGGGGCCCTGCATCTGTACGTGGTGACCACGCAGACCGTGCAGAGGGACCAGGAGCTGACTCTGCCGGGGCCCGGGGGGGTTAGCTGTGCGTGTGGGGGGCCCTGTCGGCCAGAGGAGCCCCAGGAGGAGGTGACTAAAGTGCAACAACCGCGCAGTCCTAGTCCTCCGCCCCCGCCGGTCTCGGCGCCGAGCCCCGAGCCCCCCGGGGCCCCGGCCGCCAGCAGCTCGCCCTCGCCGCCCAGCGGCAAGAAGAGGAAACTCACCCGCGAGGAGCGCAAGATGGAGGCCATCATGAAGGCGTTCGAGAGACTAGAGAAAGCCGAGCAGAGGAAGCAGGAGGTGCAGGCGAGACAGGCGCAGAGACCGGAGCCCCCCGGGGCCCCGGCGCCCCCCGCCGCCCTGGCCCTGGGGCCGCCTCGGCGCCGCCGCCGCAAGGGCCGCACGCCCAGGACGTCGCGGCGCCTCCGCCTCAACTCCACGGACAGCGGCTCGGGCGAGGGGGGCGACGCGGGGGACGGCGGGGAGGAGCCCGAGGCGGCGGCCGGCCTCCTCCTAGCCCTGGCGGGGGGCCAGGGCCCCGCCGGCGAGCCGGGGGAGCAGTCCTCGCCCGAGACGCCGCTCAGCTCCGCGTGCCTCCTCGTCGCCGCGGCCGTGGGGCCCCTGGAGCCCGGCTTCAAGTTCCCCAAGACCCACAAGAAGGTGCTGATGAACGAGTGGCTGCACAAGGAGGAGGGGCTGCACACGCTGGTGGCGGCGGCGGGGCTGTGCGAGGGCCCCCGGCCCCAGGGCGGCACGAGCGCCAAGAAGCGCTGGCTGCGCCAGGCCATCGAGGAGTGCGAGAGCCCCCCGGCGGGGCCGCCCAAGAAGCGGCGCCTCGCGCGGGAGTCGCTGTCCAGCGAGCAGGGCTTCACGCCGCCGTCCACGCCCACGGGCCCCGCCGCGCTGGGCCCCGACCACGACGAGGAGTTCTACCCCCCGGAGCTGCCCCGGCCGTCGCCCCTCTTCCGGGACAGCGCCCAGCTCCTCGGCACCGTGGAGAAGTCCATCCGCTTCTACGAGGAAAGTCTAGGCGGGGCCCCAGCTCTAGCAGAGGACCCCGAGCCCTCTGAGGAAGAGGATGAACCGCTGAGTCCTAATCCTCAACCTCCTGAACCCCCAGAACCAGAACCTCTAGAACCCCCAGAGCCGGAAAGAGAAACAACCCCTGTTCCAAGAACACCCACCCCCGAACCTGAAATAGAACCACAAACTCCTGAAAAAACACAACACAAACCTGAAATAATCACACCGGCAAAACGCAAACTCTCAATCAGCGAGTACAGAAAGAGAAAACAACTCAACAAACCAGACAAGACATCATCTCCCCCACCAGAACGACCAGGAACACCAGAAAGCCCGCCATTGGCCAACAGCCCGACCACCTCGTCTCTGATTGGCTCTGGCGTTGCTAGGCGATCGCGTTCAGCCAGTAGCAGCAGCGCTACCTCCTCCCTCAGCTCCGATGAAGATATTCTGATTGGTCCACCAGTAACCATAGAAACGAGTACAGATATCAACAAATCAGAACGTCCGATAGTTGAAACAGCTGGTAAGACATGATTTCTCATTGGTTAAACTTAGGGGTTGCGCAAAGAATAACCAATCAAATGACTTTATACATTTTTAGTGACTGTGGCTTTTAATTCTGCACCAACCGCAGTGGAAAGACAAAGAGAAAATGTTGAACGATTAAAAAAAGTGTTTGGACTTTCAGTTGATGACGAAAGTCGAAAAAATATACGTAAGTGCCCCCAAAAAAAGTGTAGGGCCCTTGTAATTTTTTGTTTTTGTATTGTTTTCAGCGATACAAAAAGCGCAAAAAGTTTGTATGGCAGAGAAAGTGTGTGGAGTGAAGGCGGAAAGGGCCCCGAGTCCCCCCAAGGCGTTCTCCCCGGAAGAGCCCAGCTTCATCCCCCCCTTCAACAACCCCGTGTACCCCAACTCGGCGCAGTTCCCGGGGGGCTTCTCCTCCGTCATCGGTGAGTAGGGCCCCCCCATAGCCTCGGGGGTCGCGAGGGCCCCCGGACCCCCAGGGGGCCCTCGGTCCGTGGGGGCGACATAAGGGCCCCCGGACCCCCGACCGAGGGCCCCCTTTTGAACTTGTTTGTTTTTAGATTCGGCGCTGTACGAGGGGCGCAACCCCAGCCCGCCGCCCCCGGAGTTGCTGCCGGGGCCCCAGTGCAATTAAGTGTAAATAGGGCGGGTATTTTTTATTGTAAATAGCGCCGCCTGTAAATAGAGAAAGAGAAAAGTACAAAAAAGCGATCTCGGAGGAAAGGTTTTAGGTTTAAGGACATTTTCTATAGGTTAGAATTTCTACAAAAGGTTAAAAATAAAAAAAAACGACATAATATCCGTATCTATAAGTGTTTGCGGGGCCCTCGAGGGCCCCCTGGTTACATTTTCGTAGGTTTAGCTCAATGTTAATTACATACAAGTCTCCGGCTCGCCCATTGGTCGAGGTTGTGTAACGCGCGCTGTGATTGGCCGGCCGCCACGCAAGCAGCCAATCACGAGGCACGACACAGGGCGAGGTTTTAACCAGTGGAATTTTTTACATTGTTATTTTCTGTTTAAATTTTATTACAATGTGTAAATAAAAGAAATCAGTTTTGTATAAAAAAACGGCTGAAAATCGGATTAAAAAGAGCCATTGAGGTTACGTTTTCATTTATTTATTTTTCGAAGAAATGTACAAAATAAAATATAATTTTATTATTTATTCGTTTGTTTTTATTGAAAAGTCAGTATTACAATGGGAAATTTGTATATTTGGGAGTATATATTTGTATATATTTTACTATCTTTGCTTATTATAGTCGCTTCTTCAACGAACCGGTTCTGACTGGCTTTGGGTGAATATTTTTGTGAATATAATAAAATTATTAATAGTTATACAAATTTTTTACCCTCAATACGTCCCTGTCTCACTTCGGGCCAGACCGGCCCTGTCTTTCTCATTTTATAGCTTCAAATTGAAAGCTGCAGCTTCAAAACGGTAAGTAGACAAATAAAATAATTAAATTGTGAAGTATTTACATTTAAAATCTTTATAAAAAATACTAGAAATATTTTATATCAACTGTAAAAAAAAACATTCATAAAGTGAATCAGCCTTTTTATAATTATAATCGGTTAAATTTAAAATGATCATTTATTTCTTAATATAGTTTCGTTTTCTTTTATGAATAATATATGTAGGAATCAATTTTATTTAAAATAAATATTAAGTTTAATAAGCATGTAAGAAAAAATTGTATAAAATTCTGATCATTTTTAATATCTTATTTCTAAAAATCCACTTTGTATTTTGGCTTTGTTTTTGCTCAGATTAAAAAGGAATGTTTAGGCTTCAATTTAATGTATAGATTTTAAAAATCTAATGTCTACTTTAAAAATTATTGATGATTATTTTTGATTATTTCTGAGTTCAAAATTTTCATGATGTTGTGAACCAGCCTTTTTATTGGTTAGTTCGAGCATTTTGGCGCTGTTGTCACAACAAATATTTTATTTCTCACATCAATTTAAATTAATGTAACGGTTATTACATTATATATAAAGCAAAATAAGAGTTATTAAGTATTAGTTTTTATTATTTTACGTCAATTTGAAGAGTGCAAATGTGTTATATGTTGATAACTTCACACAGTTGGTAAACAAGATGGCGTCTATTTACAAAGTGTTGTATTAAATAAGTGTTTAAATAATGGATCGTGGCAAATCTTCATCTAGCCGTGGTGCTAAAAGCAAAATAACTCAATATCCACCAGATATATTTGCTTTGGGTTCAAAACCGTCATCTAGTAAAGATGATTTGAAAAGATCATCGTCTCACAAATCGTCAAAGTCAACCAAACCTCAAAAAAACCCTCCCTTGCCTATTATTCCTGAAAGAAAACGTGAACATTCGTCGCTAACTGCTCCAATTCCACCGAAAAAACCTAAAATAACACCACCGGTTATTAGAACTCCGTCAACAACTGAAAAAACCGATAACAAAATCGAGTTTTGGGAAACGATAGCTGTTGATTGCGAACCCTACGATCTCTGTAAACTTGTAGTTAGTGCTTATGATAATAATGACACCGATAAAGTGAATTCTCTAATATGTGGTGCGGTTAAACAGTTAAAAATACAAAGATATAAGCCTTGTCGAGTTGTGTATTACAGTTTAGTGTATTTGTGTAAATTGTACCCTCCTTTATTTCTTTCTGAAAGTATTACAAATGCTTTGGGTAGTCTATTGAGAAGAAATATTGGAGAATCTGCCGCCCACAGCTTAAAAAGTAAAGGTAGTCCCTCAGTTCCTGTTTTAAGTGCGAATCTTCTTCTAAAGGCTTATTTAAACGATAAAAACTGGCCTGACTTGTTCGTAAAAGTAAGTACTTACATTTAATTTGTACTTATTCAGAGAAATAATACTTGTGATAGAAACTGGTAGCTTAATTTCTTGTGAAATGTTTTTATTTTTGTACTTTAACATTTTACTTAAGAAGATTCCCGGTGTCTATTGGTATATGGTAAAATACATGTTAAGCATTTTTCTTTTTATTCAAAAACCAGAAAAGAAACTAATATGTAATAAATTCATATGTATTCTACAAATATAGATGCATCCGCCTATGTCAATTATATTTTAAAATTTACAATAGAATCGCGAAAAAAAATTATTAAATATCAGACATAAATGTAATACATTATTGTAATGTCTAACGGTTATCTAAAGTATTTTTTCGCTAAATAAGAGACATAGACTTGTAGAATAAAGACCTATAAATCAGTATTTCTAATCAGAAAACTATTTGAATGAACCATTCTTCTTAAAACAGAAAAATTGTAACATACAAATTTCTTGCATTTTTCTCCAGTTTTACTTGTAAGTGTAATGTTCTCCTACTCAATTTTCCTTTTGTACGGGTGGGTGGAAGAAAGACAGATACTTAAGTACACATGTATTGAAAAGAGTCGACCGAAAAGTGATCTGTAATTCTTGTACAGTGGAGGAACTTGTGAACGTTGTCGATACTACAAACACAAAATATGAAGTTAGAATTTCTAGCTTCACCGGGAATCCTCTTAAGGATAACTTCTCAATGGTTATAGATATGTTAAAAACTACTACATTTTTGTAAAATTTTGAGTAAATCACACCCAAAAAGTGGTCAAAAATGTGGTCAGAAAACTTTGAAACTTAAACTCAAATTTTGTGTTAAATATTTATCAAAAAATTTAAGAATAACTTCTTAATGGTCAAAGATATGTTAAAAATTCTTGCATTTTTTAAATCCTTGGACAATTTTGATTAAATCACAACCAAAAAGTGGTCAAAAATGTGGTCAAAATACTTTGAAATTTAAACTGAAATTTTGTGTTAAATATTTATCAACAAATTTAAGAATAACTTCTTAATGGTCAAAGATATGTTAAAAATTCTTGCATTTTTGAAATCCTTAGACAATTTTGAGTAAATCACATTCAAAAAGTGGTCAAAAATGTGGTCAAAATACTTTGAAATTTAAACTCAAATTTTGTGTTAAATATTTATCAAGAAATTTAAGGATAACTTCTCAATTGTTACAGATATTTTAAAAATTCTTGCATTTTTGAAATCCTTGGACAATTTTGAGTAAATCACATCCAAAAAGTGGTCAAAAATGTGGTCAAAACACTTTGAAATTTGAATTCAAAGGTTGTGTTAAATATGTATCAAGAAATTTAAGGATAACTTCTTAAAGATTAATGTTATTTTAAAAACGTTTACATTTTAGAAATTTTGAGTAAAATATACCCAAAATGAGGTCAAAAAAGTGGTCAGAAATCTTTAAAATTTGAGTTCAAATGGTGTGTTAAATATTATGCATATTCTTTTTATTTTTTTAAACTAGTTTCTCTAAATTCATTCGAGATAGAATCCTCTATTATTTTATCCCTAAAACAGTTTCTAATGCAAGCACTATTTGTCTATAAAACTATTTTATTTCCACCTTCTATAAAAAAAAACGCTATGAAGGTGGAAATAAAATTTTGTACTTGCCATGCGTGCAATTAAACTTTACTGGGCTCACTGGATTATGAGACGCTCCTTCGTCGCTCGCCTCACAAATTTCCAGCTCTGTAAAGATTAACTTACACCGCACGTAAATAACTATTATTCCTCCTTATAGCTTTATGTTGAGGACGCATTAGGAGATCGCATTTGGGTCGATAACGAAGATTGTAAACCATTTGTCGACAACATTATTACTGCTTTTAATACTCGTGTACCTCCAAAATCTCTGTTAACCCCAGAATTGACAGGGGTTTTGAGTTCTAGAGACACAACCTCTAGTCCTGTACCCCCTACGGGGGAGGAGGACCCCAGGGAGGGGCGAAGCACCCCCGAATTAGGGGGGGAGATGCCTCTAGATGTTCCAGTTGTTCAAAGATATGCACAAAGTTTTGAACAAGTTGAGCAAATTGTTTTAGAGGCAATTAAAGAACAGCTTAATAGGAGACAGGCTCCTGAGACTATAACTCGGAACTTTTTAAGGCTTTTAAGCTCAACTTGTGGATTTGTAGAGGTTAGGGTTTATATTAAGGGGTAAAATGTCTGGGGGTGTGTTTTTGAGGGATGATATATTGGTAGAAATTGTGCAAAACTTGTATTTATAGTATAATATCAATAAAAAAATAAAAATTTATATTTTTTTATATCCTCAACTTACAAATTTGAGTTTTTCAGCTGAAAAATCCAAAAATCCCAATTTTGGGTCAAAATTTTTTATTTTTCAAAACAGACAAAATTGATACTCCTCCCTGCGCTGATTTCAAATTTTCAAACCGAATTTAATTATCTCTCCCCATTCCTGAGATATTTGGCTTCAAAGTTGCCCCTCAAAAAAGTGTGTTTTTTGACCATATTTTGAAAACGAGTAGAGATACAATCTCAACGACTATACCAGTGGATTCTACAGGCAAAGTTACATAAAGAAATGTTTTCTTCGCATGTACGTTCTTTGGAACGATTTGGTGAAAAATGAGAAAAACGAAAAAAACAGGAATTTCAGGTTTTCGATTGGGAACTTTTTGTCTCCAAATCTTTTCATTTTCTGGACTTAAGTAAATATAAATGCGCTGATTTCAAATTTTCAAACCGATTTCAATTATCTCTTACCGTTCTCGAGATATTTGCGTTCAAAGTCAAACCTGAAAAAAACTGTTTTTCAGGAATAGCCCTGAAATGGGTCGAGATACGACCTCGGCGACCTCACCAATCGATTCTACAGGCAAAATTACATTTTTGTACCAATTTTCAGATATTTATTCAGGCGGATACAATTTTTAGAGCGAAAAAACGAAAATCGCAAAAGTCGAAAAATCGCCTGATGAACCCCTTGCGATTTTTTCCGATTTTTGGCCATTTTCGTTTTTTCGCTGTAAAAATTGTATCCATTGGAATATAAATCTGAAAATTGGTACAAAAATCTAATTTTGCCTGTAGAATCGATTGATGAGGTCGCCGAGGTTGTAATTCGACCCATTTCAGGACTATTCCTGAAAAACTGAATTTTTCAGGTCTGACTTTGAACGCAAATATCTCAAGAACGGTAAGAGATAATTGAAATCGGTTTGAAAATTTGGAATCAGCACATTCTTCTTTACTTAAGTCCAGAATATAAAAAATTTTGGTGACAAAAAAATTCCAAGCGAAAAACTGAAATTCCGGTTTTTTCGTTTTTCTCATTTTTCACCAAATTGTTCCAAAGAACGTATATGCGGACAAAACATTTCTTTATGTAACTTTGCGCGTAGAATCCACTGGTATAGTCGTTGAGATTGTATCTCCACCCATTTTCAAAATATGGTCAAAAAACACACTTTTTTGAGAGGCAACTTTGAAGCCAAATATCTCAGGAATGGGAAGAGATAATTAAATTTGGTTTGAAAATTTGGAATCAGCGTAGAAAGGAGTATCAATTTAGGCTATATTGAAAAATCAAAAATTTTGACCCAAAAATGGGTATTTTTGAAATATTTCAGCTGTTTTTGCAAAATTTTTGTATGAAAAACTTTGTTTAAATGTTTTAACTTTATCCTAAAATATGTTTAAATATTTTTAAAGCATATATTCATCTCTAAAATAACACAACCATAGACATAACATAGACTGAAACAAAAAATTGAAGCCAATATTTTATAGATTCGAATGATTGCTGTATCTCGATTAGAAATTTGGCTTCACAATCCAAAATTAATGCGACCAGCCCAAGAATTACTTGCATTTTTATGTTGCAACTGTTCAGGCAATTCTCAACGAGATTTGGAAGTTTTGGCACATTTAACTAAAATCAGACTTAAAACAAAAGCGTTAGTTAACGTCTATTTAAATTGTTTACGAGAATTGGTCACAGTCCATACTGAAAACTTATCTCATTTATTAAAACACACTATTTATAATGAGTTATCAAATGCAAGAAATCCAAATAACATGCCAATGGTTTCTGTCTTTTTTTCTTCAAATCCAGAAGTTTCTGCTGCTACTTTAGCTGAAATATTCCAGGTTAGTCTTGATTTAATATTGAGCTACTTGTGAACAAACCACAATGTCCCAAAAACTCTAAAAATATCCAGAAAAGTGATCAAAAAAAAACTGTTAAATATGTATCCACAATATTAAGAATAACTCCTCTACTGTTAAAGATAATTTAAAAACTCCTACATTTTTGAAATCCCCGGAAAATTTTGAGTACAGCATACCCAAAAAATGGTCAAAAAAGTGGTCAGAAAACTTTGAAATTTGTGTTCAAATGTTGTGTTAAATATGTATCCACAAAATTAAGTATAACTACTTAACGGTTAAAAATATTTTTAAAATTCTTGCATTTTTGAAATCCTGGGAAAATTTTTAGTAAATCACAATCAAAATGTGGACAAAAACGTGATCAAATAACTTTGAAATATAAGTTCAAATTTTGTTTTAAATATGTATCAAGAAATTTAAGGATTACTTCTCAATAGTTAATTGTATTTTTAAAATTCTTGCATTTTTGAAATCCTTGGATAATTTTGAGTATACCATACCCAAAAAGTGGTCAAAATTGTGATCAAATAACTTTGAAATATAAGTTCAAATTTTGTTTTAAATATGTCTCAAGAAATTTAAGAATAACTTTTAAACGGTTAATGTTATTTTAAAAACTCTTGCATTTTTGAAAACCTTGATCAATTTTGAGTAAATCACAATCAAAAAGTGGTCCAAAAAGTGTTCAAATAACTTTGAAATATAAGTTCAAATTTTGTTTTAAATATGTCTCAAGAAATTTAAGAATAACTTTTAAATGGTTAATAATATTTTAAAAACTCATGCATTTTTGAAATCCTTGGTCAATTTTGAGTAAACCAAACCCAAAAAGTGGTCAAAAAAGTGGTCAAAAAGTGGGTATTGTATGTTCACAAGTAGAATTTAGAATAAACTTAACTTTTATTCATTGAACTGAACATCTAATATATTTTTAGGATCTTTTAATAAATAAAGACGATTATCTTCGATCTTTAAGAGCGCTTTTGCGCGAAATAGTGCGCGTTTTACGATTTGACATCAATTTATTAATCTTGTGTAAAAACTTAGTTAAAGAACGAAAAGAATTAACTACGAATTTGCGGGATTTTGAGTTTAAAGAGCGAGTTTTCCAACAAACAGCAGATTTGTTAACCCTGGCTATGTTTTTGGGGATTTCCCCCCAAGTAAAAGAGGCCGCCCAATTAGCCCAAAGGGGGGACAAAAAAGAAATAGCCACTTTACAGGCGTACCAACTCACAGTGGCCAAAATACAACGCGAAGCTGTGATTTGGATGCATGAAAGTGCTTTAAGGTTTGTTGTTTTATACAGTGAGTCATCGAAATACCCGTCTTCGATATCTGTCAAGAAAAATACCCAAAAAGTGGTCAGAAATGTGGTCAAACAACTTTGAAATTTGAGTTCAAATGTTGTGTTAATTATATATCAATAAATTTAAGAATAACTTCTCAACGAGTAAAGATAATTCATAAATTCTTGCATTTTTGAAATCCTCGGAAAATTTTGAGTAAATCATACCCAAAAAGTGGTCAAAAAAGTGGTCAAACAACTTTGAAATTTGAGATCAAATGTTGTGTTAATTATGTATCAAGAAATTTAAGGATAACTTCTTAACGAGTAAAGATATTTTAAAAATTGTTGCATTTTTGAAATCCTCGGAAAATTTTGAGTAAATCACAATCAAAATGTGGTCAAAAAATTGGTCAAATAATTTTGAAATTTGAGTTCAAATGTTGTGTTAATTATGTATCAAGAAATTTAAGGATAACTTCTTAACGAGTAAAGATATTTTAAAAATTGTTGCATTTTTGAAATCCTCGTAAAATTTTGAGTAAATCATACCTAAAAAGTGGTCAGAAAAGTGGTCAAACAACTATGAAATTTGAGTTCAAATGTTGTGTTAATTATGTATCAAGAATTTTAAGGATAACTCTTGAACGGTAAAAGATATTTTAAAAACTCTTGCATTTTTGAAATCCCCGGAAAATTTTAAGTAAATCATACCCAAAAAGTGATCAAAAAAGTGTTCATAAAAGTTTGAAATTTGAGTTTAAATGTTGTAATAAATATGTATCAATAAATTCACGGATATCTCTTGAACGGTAAAAGATATTTAAAAACTCTTGCATTTTTGAAATCCTCGAGAAATTTTGAATATACTATACCCAAAAACTGGTCAAAAAGTGTTCAAAAAAGTGGTCAACTAACTTTGAAATGTGAGATCATATTCTAGGGATCCTAATTCGTGCTCATATGTTGAAAACTCATAAAATTTGACCAAAAACAATACCTTCATTATGTATATATAGATAAGGGAGCCTTAATGCAACACCCTGTATATGTGAAATTAAATTCTGTTAATAAATTTGTTGTATTTCTAACAAGAAATATCGAAGATAGGCATTTTGGTGATTTTTTTTTGTATATTATGTATTTTTTTTTTCATTTTTCTCTTTTTTAGACTATATAGGCCACAAATACCAGATTATGTACATGTTATGCATAAAATATTCTTCTTAGAACCGCTTGAACAGTACTACAAAATTGATATGTGGCCGTCCGAATCTGATAGAGTTTTATTATATCGTCTGGCCAGTGAAATTCCTTTATTACAAGGAACTTTACTTAGAATTTTAATGATAGGACTTTCTAAAGAACATCCTTTAAGTCCAAACGACTGTTTAGAATTAACAGATCAATTAATTAAAAGGGCAGCAGGGTTACCAAGTGACGGGCTACCACCACTACAAGCTGAAAAAATTGAAATAATTGACCTTATTTTCAATTTAGCTGCCTATCATCATCCGGAAAATATGACGCTGCCTTCAGGTAAAAAATGTTTAAAAAGAAAAAAATAAAAAAAAAATAAAAAAAAATTCTAAAGTTGATTTAAAATAAAATTTAAATATGTTACGAAATAATTAAATAACTCCTCAACGGTTACATATATCATAAAAATTCTTGTATTTTTGAAATCCTTGCACAATTTTGAGTAAATAATACTCAAAATGTGGTCAAAAAAGTGGTCAGAAAACTTTGAAATTTAAACTCAAATTTTGTGTTAAATAATTATGAAGAAATTTAAGGATAACTACTTAACGGTTAATAATATTTTTAAAATGCATACATTTTTGAAATTCTGAGAAAATTTTGAGTAAATTACACTCAAAAATTGTTTAAAAAAAATGGTCAAATAACTTTGAAATTAAGTTTAAATTTTGTTTTAAATGTGTATCAAGAAATTTAAGGATAATTTCTAAACGGTTACTAATATTTTAAAAATAGTTACATTTTTGAAATCTCTGGAAAATTTTTAGTATATCACACTCAAAAAGTGGTCAAAAAAGTGGTCAAATACCTTTGAAATTAAATTTAAATTTTATTTTAAATTTGTATTAAGAAATTTAAGGATAATTACTGAACGGTTACTAATATTTTAAAAATGGTTACATTTTTGAAATCTCCGGAAAATTTTGAGTAAATCACACTCAAAAAGTGGTCAAAAAAGTGGTCAAATAACTTTAAAATTTGAAGTAAAATTTTGTAATTTTTTTTGTTAAATATTTTTGAATAAATTTGGGAATAAGTCATGAACTGTTAATAATATTTTAAAAGATCTTACATTTTTGAAATCCGAGAAAATTTTGAGTTAACCAAACCCAAAAAGTGGTCAAATATTGATCAAAAAAACTTTGAAACCCGAATTTAAATGCAAAAAAAAGTTTTAAATTTTGGTTTTGTGGGGCGGTATTCAAAATTTTCTGAGGATTTCAAAAATGTAGAAATTTTTAAAATATTTGTAACCGTTGAGCAGTTTTTGTCAGTTTTATGAACATATTTTTTTTTATTTTTTTTAAATTTTTTTTTTATAGTTTTTATGTAATAAAAATTTTTTTTAGGGTACACGCCGCCAAATTTGGCAATTTCCAACTTATATTGGAAAAGTTGGATAATGTTATTAATGTTATCTGCTCATAACCCGTCAACTTTTGGATCTTTAGCTTGGAAAAAATATCCAATGTTAAGGACTTTTATGGAAATGTGTATAACTAATCATTTCAGTTATCCCCCCCCTACAGTTGCAATGGGTATGTCCCAAAAAATTTTAAAAACGTTTAAATAATTTATTTCCACCAGGGCATGTAACCGGTTAGAAAAACCGGTTAATAAAAACCGGTAACCGATATTTTGAACGAAAATTGCTTTAACCGTAATTTTAACCGATATTTTTCAGGCTGAAAATACCGGTAACCGTTAACCAAAAAAATAAACCGGTTTTAGCGAACATTAACCTTTATTTTTCATTTAGCGAGAAAAAAATTTAATATTTTTTTTATATGTGTGTTTTCTATTTGTATTTGAACATGAGTCATGACAGTTTTTACAATTAACATTTTATTGGTCATAAATGTAGGTCTCTTTGGCCGTTAAGGTTACTTAAAAATATATAAATAAGGCCTTTGTCAACACAGGCAAGTTTAAAATTGAAAAGTGACCTGCGTTTTTCTGAAGATATTACGGGAATTTTTGTGAATATTCATTAATTAAATTGCTTTTTTTAATTGTTATATTTTTCTTAGATGGTATTTTTTTTTTAATTAATTCTGTAATTTTTTTTAATCAAATTTATATAATTAATTTGTTTTAATTATTTTTTTTAAGCGATATATTAACCGGTTTAAACCGGTTTCCAATTTTCAAAAACCGGTTTTCGAACTAAAACCATTATTATTATAACGTTCTCTATAAGGGTTAACCGTTAACCAGTATTTTTTTCGGTTACATGCCCTGAATATAATATAGATAGATAGATAGATATATAGACAGTGAATCAACTAAAATAGTATATGACTAGCTTGTAAAATTTTACAATGCTCATAAAAAAAATAGAAAATAGTGAAAGTTTTTTATGCATTTTATTATAAATATTACAAATTTAATTTAATTAGGTTTATGTGAGTAATTATACACATTTATAGTACATTTTGATTCACTGGCGAAACTCATTTGACAACGTCTAGCTATAAATTGTTCTACCACCGCCAACTACCAATTCCAAAATAGAGTAAATATTTTTTTGAAGAATAAATTAATAAAAAAAAAACGCTATGAAGGTGGAAATAAAATTTTGTACTTGGCACGCGTGCAATTAATCTTTACTGGGCTCACTGGATTATGAGACGCTCCTTCGTCGCTCGCCTCACAAATTTCCAGCTCTGTAAAGATTAACTTACACCGCACGTAAATAACTATTAAATTTCAGGAGAAATGTTTGAAGATCTCAAAAATAAAGAACTCCAAATAAGCAGTTTGGAAAAACAGCAAATTTTGGAATTTGAAAGCCATTTGGCAGCTTTGAGTACAAAAATTGCAATCACTGAACAGAATTCTTTGCTGATTAGTCAATTGATGGAAATGAAGCCTTTAGGTAAGAAAATAAGGGGGGTAAAAATAAAAAAGGTCTGAAAAAAAAAATTAAAAAAAATTATAAATCTTTGAAATTTGATTTTTTATGTTGTGTTAAATATTTATCAAGAAATTTAAGTATAACTTTTGAACGGTTAAATATATTTTAAAATCTCCTACATTTTTGAAATCCTTGGAAAATTTTGAATAAATCTCACTCAAAAATGGTTCAAATAATTGGCCAAAAATCTTTAAAATTTGAGTTTAAATGTTGTACATTTTTTGCTAAATCTTTATCAAGAAATTTCAAAATAACTCGTCATTGGTTAAAAATATTTTAAAAACTCCTACATTTTTGAAATCATCGTAAGATTTTGAGTAAACCATACTCAAAAAGTGGTCAAAAATGTGTTCAAATAACATTAAAATTTGAGTTCAATTTTTGTGTTAAATATGTATTAAGAAATATGAAAATAACTTATCATTGCTTCAAGATATTTTAAAAGCTCCTACATTTCTGAAACCCTCGTAAAATTTTGAGTAAATTGTACACAAAAAGTGGTCAAAATGTGTTAAAATAACATTGAAGTTTGAGTTCAAACTTTGTGTTAAATATGTATTAAGAAATATCAAAGTAACTTTTCAATGATTAAAGATATTTTAAAAGCTCCTACATTTTTGAAATCCACGTAAAATTTTGAGTAAATCACAGTCAAAAAATGGTCAAAAAAGTGTTCAAATAACTTTGAAATATGAGTTCAAAGTTTGTGTTAAATATATATTAAGAAATATCAAAATAACTTGTCAATTATTAAAGATATTTTAAAAACTCCTACATTTTTTAAACCATCGTAAAATTTTGAGTAAATCCTACTCAAAAAGTGGTCAAAAAAGTGTTCAAATAACATAGAAATTTGAGTTCAAACTTTGTATTAAATATGTATTAAGAAATATCAAAATAACTTGTCAATGATTAAAGATATTTAAAAAACTCTTACATTTTTGAAATCCTTGTAAAATTTTGTGTAAACCATAATCAAAAAGTGGTCAAAAATGGTCAAAAAACTGTGAAATCTGACTTTATGTATAACTCATGAACGGGTAAAGATATTTTAAAAATTCTTACATTTTTGTAATCCTGAAATTAATTGGGAAAAATTAAGGGGGGTAAAAAATACGGGGGGTAAAAAATAAGGGGGGTGAATAATAAGGGGGGGCTAAAAAAATTAAAAAACTTTTAGGCGATGCCAGACAACCGCCAAGTGTAATTCTAGACCAATTACATTCTTTAAACACAACACATAGAATGGGCCACCTTCTCTGTAGATCCAGACATCCAGATTTCCTTCTAGATATTATTCAAAGACAGGGCAGTACTCAACATATGCCTTGGTTGGCTGATTTGGTTCACAATTCGGACGGGGCATTAAGGTAAGAACTTTTTTTATTTTTTTTTTCAATAAAATAAAGTATTTTCTTCAGTTTTGACATCAAATTATTTTATTTTTCTTAAAAAAATATTGTTTTTTTTGGTAACATATCTCTGTAATGGTTATAGATGTGGTAAAAATTCGTGCATTTTTGAAGGCCTGGAAAAATTTTGAGTAAAAAACTACTGGAAATTTGTTAAAAATTGCCCAAAAAAATTATTTTTTTTAAGGATAACTTCTTAACGGTTATAAATATCTTAAAAATTCTTGCATTTTTGAAATTTTTGACAAATTTTGAGTAAAATACAACCGGAAAGTATTTTAAAAATGGCCAAAAAAAAATTAAAATACAGGTACAATTACAAAAAAAAAATTTTTTAAGAAGTATTGCATTTTTTTAAAAGATAGATCCTTAACGGTTATTTTCGGAAAATTTTGAGTCAACTAACTCAAAAATTGGTTTTGAAAATGGTCAAAAAACTTTAAAAATTTGGTTTAAAACTTTTAATTTTTTTTTGAACGAAGTACCGGAAGTTATTTTCATGTAACTCCTCAACGGTTACAGATAGAGACATCCGGTTTACAAATTTGAAATCTCCGGTAAATTTTGAGTACGGCACATTCAAAAAGTGGTCAAAAAAATGGTCAAAATACTTTAAAAATTTGCGTCAAAACTTTTAATTTTTTTTTGTACGAAGTACCGGAAGTTATTTCCATGTAACTCCTCAACAGTTATAGATAGAGACATCCGGTTTGAAAAATTGAAATCTACGGAAAATTTTGAATAAACCACAGTCAAAAAGTGGTCAGAAACGTGGTCAAAAAGCGGTCAAAACCGGGTTGAAATATCGTAAACAAATTATATGATTTTATTTTGTATTTTCAGTAGTTTTTAGTAGTTTTTTGGTAGTTTTGAGTACAAATAAGTTCAAAACTGAAGAAAATAAACATGAAGAATTATTGGTAAGACTTTTTTTTTTGCTTTTAGCCATTTACCAGTACAGTGTCTTTGCGAATATTTATTAATAGGAACGCCTGATACTTTAAAACATAAAAAACACTTTCAAGTTTTAAATCATTTACAAAATCTTTTGACAGATAATTCCAGTGACGTCACTGGCGCGTTTGAAGTTTTGGAATATTTTTTGCGTAGATTAACTGCACTTTTGGGTCCAACTCGACTTCAAGCTATACGCGGTTTAAAATTAATTTTAGAATCAGATTCCGACGATTCTTGGCTCGAAAAACTACCGAATTTACCTCATTTTGTTCATTTGAGACCATTAGTTGTCAGTAGTTTACGCCAAGCTTGTCAAGTTGAGACTGAACCAGTAAATATAAGTCAATACATATTTTTTTTATCGGAACAAACACGACAGGATAGTCTAACAGAAATGACTGAACTGGTTTTAGACTTAAGTCAATTAATAGTCGAACGGGCAACTTTAACATCCGCCATACTTCCTATTTCTGAATCAGTTACCAAAACGGCTTTGCAAACACTTAGCGCACTTGTGAGAATGTTTAGTGATTTCTTAAATAAATGTAAAGAACCTAAACAAGACACCATTCCGTGGTCAGAATCTCAAGAACAAATTCTTATACAATGGTCAAATTCTGATGAATGTACAATGCATATTTTGGTAGTTCATGCTATGATTATTTTATTGACCTATGGTCCGGGAAATGGTGAGAAAATTGACGAAAAGGCCTTAATTCTTTCAAATATGAAAAAAAAAAAATAAAAAAAAATTGGGTGATAATTTTTGACAGCAATTTTTTAAGATAAACTCTGGTTTCAATGGAAAAATTGCAAAAACTATTAAAAAAAATTAAAAAACAAATTTAAACAGATAAAATAAAAATAAAAATTAATTTTGACAACATTTTTTAACAAAAACTGTTGTTTTTAAACAAAAAAAAATTAGAAAATTGGTTTTGACAGGTTTTTTTTGACAAAAACAAGTAAAAAATAAAGAAAAAATATAGCTGATTTGTTCAAATAAAATCATTTTTAAAAAGTGTTACAATAAAAAAAAATTATCTGAAACTACCTTTAAAAAAATAAAAATAAATTTTGGCAGTTTTTTGACAAAGAAAATAATATTTTTGAACTAAAAAATATAATAAAAAATTGTTTGGACAATTAGAAAATTTGTTTTGACAGAAAATTTGTTTTCACAGTTAGAAAATTTGATTTGACAGTTAGAAAATTTGTTTTGACAGTTAGAAAATTTGATTTGACAATTAAAAAATTTGATTTGACAGTTAAAAATTTGTTTTCACAGTTAGAATATTTCTTTGACAGTTGAAAATTTGTTTTCACAGTTAAAATATTTGTTTTGACAGTTAGAAAATTTCTTTTGACAGGTAATTTGTTTTGACAGTTAGAAAATTTGTTTTGACAGTTGAAAATTTGTTTTGACAATTAGAAAATTTGTTTTGACAGTTTAAAAATATGTTTTGACTGTTAGAAAATTTGTTTTGAGAGAAAATTTGATTTGACAGTTAGAAAATTTGTTTTCACAGTTAGAAAATTTGATTTGACAGTTAAAAAATTTTATTTGACAGAAAATTTGATTTGACAGTTAGAAATTTTGATTTGACTATTACAAAATTTGATTTGACAGTTAGAAAATTTGTTTTGACAGTTAGAAAATTTGTTTTGACACTTAGATAATTTGTTTTCACAGTTAGAATATTTGTTTTGACAGAACATTTATTTGGACAGTTAGAAAATTTGATTTGACACAAAATTTTATTTGACAGTTATAAGATTGGTTTTGACAGTTAAAAAATTTATTTGGCAGTTTGAAAATTTGTTTTGAAAGATATTTTAAAAACTTCTACATTTTTGAAATCCTCGTAAAACCAAAAATTGGTTTAAAAATTGGCCAAAAAACTTTGAAACCAGAATTAAAATTTGTTGAAATTTTTATATTTTACATATGATTTTTTCTCTTCAATTTTTATACCATATACCCATTTTTGGGTATTGAAAATTAGTACATATATAAAATCAACCCCCTAGATTTCATTTTTGAAGGAATTAAGCCCCTATATTAAACCATTGGGCGGTTACAAATATATTTCTCTTTAGATCCAGATTTATTTTCTTCATTATTGGAAACTTGGTTTCCTGAAAATTCTGAACCACCGAAGGCTTTTTTGGTAGATACATCCGAAGAAGCTTTACTTATACCAGATTGGTTAAAGCTGCGCTTAATTAGAAGCTCTGTTCCTCGGTTAGTTGATGCTGCATTGGTTAATTTAGAACCACCGCAGTTGGTACTTTTTATTCAGAGTTTTGGTATCCCTGTTCCTAGTATGAGGTTGGTATTAGTTCAATGGTTAAAAAAATGTCAAAAATGAACTCAGAAGATTTTATTTGTTATGTAATCGTGTTAAAAAATAGTTAAAAATAAAAATAAATACGCTCAAAAAAAAAATAAAAAAAAAATTTAATAACTTCTATATGGGGAAAGATATAATAAAAATTCTTGAATTTTTAAAATCCTTGCAAAATTTTGAACAAAGCATACCCTAAAAATGGTTAAAATGGCCAAAAAATCTTTAAAATTTGGGTTCAAATTTTTTTTAAAAACTATGAAGAAATTTGAAGATAACTCCGTAACAGTTATAAATATTTAAAAAAATCTTGATTTTTTGAAATTCTCGTAAAATTTTGAGTACATCGCACTCAAAAAGTTGTTAAAAAAATGTTTAAAAAATTTAAAAAAATCGAGTTTGAACCTTGTAAAACTTTTTTAAAAATTGTATCTCGAAATTTAAGGATAACTCTTGAACTGTTAAAAATATTTTTAAAATTCTTGAATTTTTGAAATCCCCGGACAATTTTGAGTAAATCACCCAAAAAGTGGTTAAAAAAATGTTCAAAAAATTTAAAAAAATTGAGATCAAATCTTGTAAACTTTTTCATAAAATTGTATCTCGAAATTTAAGAATAACTCTTGAACGGTTAAAAATATTTTAAAAATTCTTGTATTTTTGAAATCCTGAGAAAATTTTGAATAAACCACATTTAAAAAGTGATAAAAAAATGGTCAAAAAACTTTAAAAATTTGGGATCAAATTTAAAAATTTGTTTTTCATAACTTGTATCAACAAATGAAAGGATAACTCTTGAACGGTTAAAAATATTTTAAAAATTCTTGAATTTTTTAAATCTCCGGACAATTTTGAGTAAATTATACACAAAAAGTGGTTAAAAAAATGATCAAAAAATTTTAAAACATCGAGTAAAACTTTTTAAAAATTGTATCGAGAAATTTAAGGATAACTTCTCAACGGTAAAATAAATTTTAGAAATTCTTAAAAGTTTGGAATCCTGAAAAATTTTTGAATAAACAAAAAACAAAAAAAAATCGGTTGTGGGGGCAAAAAAAATGGGGCGAAAAAAATTTTTTTTATTTTTTTTTTTACTTTTTGTGTGTGTACATACTAAATAAAAGCCCCTGAGTTCAATTTTGACAATTTTTGGTCTGTATTTTTAACATTTTTGTGTTTTTTTAGCAAATTATTAGGGATGTTAGATCAAGCCGTAACAATTCACCAAACTTCGGTAGGGGAATCGGTTTTAGATAAATGTTATATGGCACAGTTGGTAGAAGTGCAACATAGACGAGGGGCTGTAGGGGGCAACGTGTTCGTACAGGTCCTCCAACTTCAGGAACCAAAGTTACCGGATGATCATATAATCATTTCTGATGTAATTCGCGAAAAATTTCCGAAAAACTTACAAAAAGTCGACAGAAATTCTTTAAATTTGAACACAATTCTTTCTCTTTTAAACGCAATATTTTTAAAGTCAAATTTCGAAGGTCAAATTGACCAAAATTTCAGTACTCTTCTTCGCGTAAGTTCCCAATTAGTTAAAGTCGACTTTAACTTAACTTTTAACCATTTTAGAACCTGTCTAGAGAAATAAACTCCAAAAATGGGCCGAAAAAACTACAAAAAACTATTTTAGAATATTTTATTTCGTCGTTAAAATCGCCCGAATTTATTTTTGCATTGATTCGAGAAGAAAATTATTCGTCAAGTCTTTTTCGATTAATTTTGACCTCAAAAATGTACCAAGAACAAATTTTGGTCTTAGTTCAAACTTTATTGGGACAAATTATGGACAAAAAATGTCCTTTGGGACAAATTTTGTCCCAATTTTTACGAAAACAACGCAAAACGGAAATTAAGGTCAAAAATTCATCAGAAAATGTTTTAGAAGGTAAAAAATGTTAAAAAAATTAAAAGAAATCAGAAGATTAAATTTTTGGCATTTTTGATAAATTTTAAACCTTTTTCTGAGTATTTTAAATCACTTTACACCCATTTTTAAAATGGGTATTTACTAATTCGCCCCTTCTGATTTCATTTTTGATAATTTTACTTCGATATCTTTAACAGAAGAGTGGTTTCACAAGTATTTTTAGTTTTAGGGCAATCGAATTTAGTAACGCTTGAACGAACGACAAAATCTTTGGTCGAAAAGTCGTTAAAAGATTCTCAAAACGAGTATTTGGTCGAAAGTTTATGTCGATTATTGATGTCTGATATTCGAGCAAATAATTTTAAAAGAACAGGTCTTCTTGTAGACTGGATAGCTGAGTTAGAAATGGAAATTATTTCTAGTGTTCCTGATTTGGAAGTAAGTATTTGTCAAAATTTTACAAAATTTAAATATTTTCTTACATTCACACCCATTTTGAAAATTTTATTACAAATTTTTGTCCTTTAATTAAAATAAATATAAAAATATTGTTTTCCTGTTGTTCTATGCCCATTTCAGGTACCACACCCATTTTTGGGTTTGACAAAAAATGTATATCACAATACACTGATTCCAAAACTTCAAACCGTTTTTGAAAATCTTTTTTAGTTCCAGAGATATTTGTTTTTAAAATATACCGAAATTTTAAACCCAAATATCTTAGGAACTAAAAAAGATTTTGAAAATCGGTTTGAAATTTTGGAATAAGCGCATCGAGATGCACATTTTTTGTTCACACCCAAAATTGGGTATTTTTACTTAACAGCTAATATCTCATGAACTAAAAAATATTTTGAAAAACTGTTTCCAGTTTTGGAATCAGGGTATAGAGGGGTACATTTTTGGTCACACCCAAAAATGGGTGTGGGTGTTTTGGGCCTTAAATTTAAATATTTTTGAAAAATTTAAATGTTTTTTTTAGATGGAACTATTATTTAGTAAAAATGAAACAAATTTGAGTAAAAAAACATCGTTTAGGCCCTATTTATTAACCCTTTTAACTCACAGGGTATCTTGGAATGCCCTTTCGTCTTGTGTGGTTCTTCTTTTAAGTCGAAATTCGCTCAAAAGATTTGAACCAGGGTTGGTTTTAGATTTTTTATGGGCGTTAACCTGCAATCCAAAATTATGGCAGGGTAGAGACAAATTTACCCCTAAAAATTATCGCCCAGAAAATGTTTTACATTTGAAAAATGATCAGGTAAGCCCCTTAAATTTTGAGCCCCTGAAAAAATTATTAATTTTATATAATTTTCAGATTTTAGTTCTTGTTGATTATATTTTACTTGAAGCAGAATCTTTCCAAAATTTTGAACTCTCAATTCAAAAAATTGAAGAGCGGTTACCCCTTTTGGTACAAACTATTCAAAAAGGGACAATTTTGGATTGTATTGTTGAACATTTGGTCAAAATTTTGGACCAAACGCAACAAAAAGATGAAGAAGTAAAAACAAAATTTATTGTGTTTCTTGTTTTTAAATGTTTCGTTATAGGTAATAACTATTGATATAAGCGAGGCAGATCAAAAAATAGAAACGGCCCAACAATTTTTGATTTTGCTTTACATGAAAATGCCAACAGTTGGACAAAAAATGCCCCCAAATTTGAAAATAAACAGCAAGATAACCGGTAAGTTTTCTTTTTTTCAAATTTAGGTTCTTCTAAAATAAAAAATTTTCTAGAATCGTCAACATCGATTATCGATAAAATAACACACAATTTATTTACGGCCCTTGCGGCCACACCCAGATTTAAAGACTGGCAAAAAAGGTCACAAGAATATGAAATTCTTGCGAGAAAAATGTCGTCTACCCATCCTAGTTTAGTCTTAAGACAATTAAGCATGATTTCAGCTTCATTAAAAGGGCGGACGCATTTAGATTTCTCAGTTTTTAAAAGTCGCAATCATTTAAACTTATTTGGACAGATTTTAGGAATAGTTGAACTTTTGCAACCAACTATTTTCGATTTGGAATATCAAAATAGCTTAGAAGGAATTTTAATGGCGTATTTTTCTTTGTTCAAAGTAAATATTTTTTTAATTTATCAATAACTATTTTTTATTTTTAAAATTCAAATTTAAATTTCAGTTTCACGGACACGTAAAAGAATTGCAACACCTATTGGGCAAATTTGTAAATTTGTTGCAAACGTATATTTCATTTGACGCCAATAGGGCGTTAAAATATTTACAACAACATGCTCATTTGTTAAAGTAAGTTTTTTTTTTGAGCTAAGTTTTCTCGTAAAAATAATTTTAATTTTGTATTTTTCAAAACGTTTTTTTATGAAACCAACTCAGTAGAGTTCAAATTTCATTTCAAAAACTACGGACCTATACCCATTTTTGGGAATTTGACTAATTTTTGCAATTTGAGCAACTTTGAAAAAAAATATTTTTTTGTAAATTTTTTTCTTTAAAAATAATTTTAATTTTGTATTTTTCAAAACGTTTTTTTATGAAACCAACCCTGTAGAGTTCAAATTTCACTTCAAAAACAACGTATCTGTACCCATTTTTGGTTATTTGACTCATTTTTGCAATTTGAGTAACTCAGATAAAAAATATTTTTTGGTCAATCTTTTCTCTTAAAAATAATTTTTATTTTGTATTTTTCAAAACGTTTTTTTATGAAACCAACTCAGTAGAGTTCAAATTTCACTTCAAAAACAACATATCTCTACCTATTTTTTGGGTATTTAACTCATTTTTGCTATTTTAGTAATTTAAAAAAAAAATTTTTTGGTCAATTTTTTTCTTTAAAAATAATTTTAATTTTGTATTTTTCAAAACGTTTTTTTATAAAGCCAACTCAGTAGAGTTCAAATTTTACTTCAAAAACTACGGACCTATACCCATTTTTGGGTTTATGACTCATTTTTGCAATTTGAGTAATTTAGAAAAAAAAATTTTTGGTCAATCTTTTTCCTTAAAAATAATTTTAATTTTGTTTTTTTCAAAACGTTTTTTTATGAAACCAACTCAGTAGAGTTCAAATTTCACTTTAAAAACTACGGACCTATACCCATTTTTGGGTTTTTAACACATTTTTGCAATTTAGCAACTTAGAAAAATTTTTTTTTTGGTCAATCTTTTTCCTTAAAAATAATTTTAATTTAATTTTTTTCAAGGCATTTATTTATGAAATAAGGTCCGTAGAGTTCAAATTTCACTTCAAAAACTCAATATCTCCCCCCATTTTTGATTTTTTAGCCCATTTTGAACTAATTTTGTCAATTTTAGCGACTTACACATAACGTATAGCAATTTGAGGCCTCTGAGGTCTTTAATGTCGAGTATTTCTCTACCAAAAGAGGAAAACCCCTTAGCAGAGACGTCTGAAGGAGGGGAAATTCTAGTAGCGGTCGCTAGGGCACCCAGTCCAGAGCCGGTCCCGCCCAATTGGCACGTTTTGGTTGCGAATTTTTCCCGATTACAAGATGATGGTATGTTTATTTTTTTTTTATTTAAACTTTATTTTCAGGTATAAATATTATAAAATAAAACTTAAAAATTATTTGTTTTGCTTTAAAAAAAAAAGTTTGTTAAAAAAAAATTAAATATTAAAAATTTTGAGTCATAATTTTAGGTTATAATTTTTTTTATAATTGCAGAACGCGTATATTACTTTAAAAAGACTTTAAAATCAATAAAAACATAATATTTGAATAAAAATAATAATAATTTTTGATGTGAACAACAGCGCCATAATGTTGGAACTAACAAAAAAATTCGTTATTTTTTTTTAAAATAAATTACTAATTATCTACATAAAATTTATTTTAATTATAATTACAACAAAATTACATTATACTTTTAATAATTCAGTCATAATTTTTGCGATTTTACTTAAAAAATAATAATTTTGACAGTTAAAAACAAACCATAGATAATAATAGACTGGCAACAATTTTAGAATATTTGATGTATACACTAGCGCCAAAATGTTGGAACTAACAAAATAAAAATATTGAATTTTATTAAATACACTAATAATTATCTACATAAAATTTATTTTAATAATAATTACAACAAAATTACATTATAATTTTAATAATTATGTACAAATTTTACTTAAAAAATAATATTTTGACAGTTAAACCAAACCATAGATAGTAAAAGAATGGCAACAATTTTTGTTAAAGTTTCGGTCAAAGTTTGTCTCTTAGTTCACTTGTCTAAACATAGATGGCAGGTGTTAAATTGTACAAAAAATATAAAAACATGTAGTTTTTAATATATTTAAGGTTGTTTTATTATTGTTTATATATATTTTATGTGTTTTATTTTATTTGTGTTAAATGTTTTAAACATAAAAGTCAGTAATTATTAACAATTACTTTAAAAAGTTTAGATAAAAATGAATGAAAAAAGTGTTAAAAATAGTTGTTTTAATTATATTTTAAAGTTTTTTTTATTGATTTTTATGATATTTACATGTTTTTTGTAAATATTTTACATATTTTAAACATCTACACATAAAATTTATTCAGTGTAAACAATTTCAAAATGGCGGCGTGTAAATTTGATACCGCTTTACATTTAAACTAAAGTTTTACAAGTTTGTACAACAAGTTATTGTGTTTTTGTTAGAATTACCTCAAATTTTGCAAGAAATAGAGCATCTTTCAAGCCGACGACAACAAATATTAGATGGTGTTGTTTCATTATTGTGTCAAATAATTTTATCATCATCGTCACAAGTTAGAAACTATGGACATACCCTTCTATTGAGACATTTGAAGCAAAGATTAGGGCAGGATTTGGGGCCCAATAATCACATCGTAGCAGCAGTTTTGCAAGCTCTAGACAGTGGAAATGCAGATATTGTAAATTCTATCTTAGAACGTCTACCAGATTATGTAGTTTGTTTACAAGGTTAGTTGTTTTTTTCTTATTTTGATTGTTTTTTTTAACTGTTTTGTGTGCTTTTTTGGTTGTGGTTTTGCTTGAAAATAGTACTAAACATATTTGCACAAAATTTACGACGATATTTTGACCGGTTTTGTAGTTTTTGACTTTGAAAACGATATTTTTTTTAGGTTAGTTGTTTTTTCTTATTTTGTTTTTTTTTAACTGTTTTGTGTGCTTTTCTGGTTGTGGTTTTGCTTGAAAATAGTACTAAACATATTTGTACAAAATTTACGACGATATTTTGACCGGTTTTGTAGTTTTTGATTTTGAAAACGACAATTTTTTTTAGGTTAGTTGTTTTTTTCTTATTTTGTGTTTTTTTTTTAACTTTTTTGTGTGCTTTTTTGGTTGTGGTTTTGCTTGCAAATAGTATTAAACATATTTAAACAAAATTTACGACGATATTTTGACCGGTTTTGTGGTTTTTTGACTTTGAAAACGACAATTGTTTTCTTTAGTTTAGTTGTATTTATATCAAGTTTTCAGTTGTTTTTAAGTATTTTTTCAGTACTTTTCTTGTTGTATTTTTATTTATAAACACTATCAAATGTACTAGTAAAAAAATTACGACGATTTTTTACCGGTTTTTTGTTTTTTTTTTAACATAAAATCAGCATTTTTTTTGTTTGTGTTTATAGCAAGTTTTCGGTAGTTTTTAAGTATTTTTTTAGTACTTTTCTTGTTGTAGTTTTATTTATAAACACTACCAAACGTATTAGTAAAAAAAATACGACGATATTTTTACCGGTTTTTTATTTTTTAACATAAAATCAACATTTTTTTTTTGTTTGTGTTTATAGCAAGTTTTTGGTAGTTTTTAAGTATTTTTTCAGTACTTTTCTTGTTGCAGTTTTATTTATAAACACTACCAAATGTACTAGTAAACAATTACGACGATATTTTTACCGGTTTTTTGTTTTTTTAACATAAAATCAGCATATTTTTTTTGTTTGTGTTTATAGCAAATTTTCGGTAGTCTTTAAATAATTTTCAGTACTTTTCTGGTTGTAGTTTTATTTATTAACACTACCAAATGTACTAGTAAAAAAATTACGACGATATTTTTACCGGTTTATTGTTTTTTTTTTTAAATAAAAAAGCAGTAGATTTGTGATTGTATTTATAGCAAAATTTTGGTAGATTTTTGGTACATTTTCAGTAGTTTTAAGCCTGTTGTTTTTCTTACAAATACTACTAAACATATTTACCAGAAAATTACGTCGATACTTTTACCAGTTTTTTATTTTTTGACACTAAAAATAAGTTTTTTTTTTACAAAAATTTGAACTAGTTATGGTTCTTTTTAAGTACATTTTCAGTATTTTTCTGGTTTTAACTCAATTTAGAAACATTATTCAACATATTAATACAAAAATTACGTCGATACTTTTACCAATTTTTTTAATTTTTTGACATTAAAATAGCAGATTTTTTTTAGAAAACTGTGAAGAAAATTTTTGATATTTTTTAAATACTTTATCAGTATTTTTTGGTTGTTCTTTTAGTTGTAGACACTACCAAACATATTAGTAGAAAAATTACGACGATACTTTCATACGTTTATTTTTTGACATTTTTTTAGTTTTTAGTACTTTTTAATAATTTTTTCAGTAGTTTAATCCTTATAATTTTGCTTGTATACGTAGCTTAACATATTTATGAATAATTTACGACGATATTTTGACCAAATCTGTGTTTTTCAGAACACGCTTCAAGGATTTTGGAAAGGGCGTTTATTTTAGGGGTAAAATCAAATTTGAATACTTCAACAAGTATTTCTAAGGCCATTTCGGTCCTTAATATTCAAAGTAGTTCTAGGTAGAGAAAAATAAATAAATAAAACATTGTTTTTTATGTATTTAATGTAATAAATTGCACTTAGAAAAAATATAAGCGTAAATAAGTATAAAATTACAAATATCAATAATGTTTTTTTTTAAGGGATGTTGTTTTTTTCGTATTTAACTCTTCTACTAGGGGTTGAAGCGAAAAAAATATCTTCTTCGTTGTCTTCATCGCTTAAATTGTCAAATTTTAGGGAATTTGACAGTTTTTTTCGATTTGAAGTCCAAATTTTGGATTTGGGCGTTTGTAAATTTGAAATATCCATTTTTTCTTCCCTTCCTAATACATTGTACTCCAAGTCCCAATTACAGGTGGCTTCTCCAGACAGTTGTGGAGACTCTACAGAAAGAAAAAGGGCCCCAATTTTTTTAAAAATCTTTTAAAATAGTTTTAAAGTTAATTTATTGTCAAATGGGTGGCGATATTTGAAAAATTCTTTCAAATTTGAAATTTGGAGACTTTATTTAGTATATTTCACCATTTAAACCAATTAATGTGGTTACCGCGTTGGTTTTAAATGTGAAAAACTTGGATCAAATCTGTCAAAAAAAATTACATATGTAAAAGTTTACACCTTTTTTTTAGAAGTCCACACCCAAATTTAAAACACATCTTATAACTTTTTATTGTATTTAAACCCTTCTAAATTGATTTTTCCTATTTTTAAGTCCTAATATTTAATTGTTTAGTGGTTACAATAACTTTAAAAATTGTGTAATTTGAACCCAATTTCTATACCGCTAAAAACAACTTGTTACCCACTTTTTAGTTGGTTTTACTCAAAATGTTTTCAAAAATTCAACCCTACAAGAATTTTCAAAATATTTTTACCGCTGAGGAGTTAAACATGATTTTCTAAACCTGGGTTCCAATCTCACTTAAGGCAATTTTGACTTTTGTTAAGACTTGTTCAGGTATTTGGACCTTTCTGATTCCATTTTTGAAAAAATTACGACGATATTTTTAACCGTTGAAAAGTTATAATACAAAAAAAATATTTGATTGTTATTTTTTTGTGTCTTGTATTCAAACCCATTTTTAGGTCTTTCAAACCCATTTTTTAATTATGCCTTAATATTTTTTGAGGTATTTGGAACATCCCAATTGGATTTTTGAAGGTTTTACGACGATAACTTTAACCGATCAAAAGTTATAAAACAAAAAAAAATTTGATTGTCTGTTTTTTAGATTTTGTTTTTATACCCATTTTTTAATTATGCCCTAATTCTTTTTTAAATATTTGAACCTTCCCAAATCGATTTTTGAAGATTTTACGACGATATTTTTAGCCATTGAAAAGTTACAATACAAAAAAAAATATTGTCTATTTTTTTATGTTTTGTATTTAAAGCCATTTTTGGGTCCTTGAAACCCATTTTTTAAATATGCCTTAATACTTTTTGATGTATTTGGACCTTGTTGAATCCATTTTTGAAAAATTTACGACGATATCTTTAACAGTTTAGGAGTTATAATACAATAAAAAAAAACTTACCACTTAAATTTGTTTGATTTCC